>JAGTXR010000293.1:0-417686 GCA_022606575.1 Glossosoma conforme
ACTTGCGTCTTATGTTTAGTGGTGCGATAACATATTGCTGATCCTTGATGATTAACTAACAGCAGAGAATTCTTTTTTTTGGGAGGTTTTTGAAAAAGTTTTGATGTAGATGAATTTGTTTTGATATTTCCTGGTTTATTTATTAAAGCTCCATCAAGTGAAATGATCAATGTGATTCATGTTAAAACAAGGTATGCTTATCTAAAGAATAAAACAATTAAAACTTTGCTTCGCATAAATAAAGTCTCATTGTCATTTTAGTTAAACCAGAGAGTTGAGAACTGCATAAAATAAATCCATTGCCAAGTGCAGACATTGCAGATGTACTTCCTTTCAGAACCCCGCCCTGATGTTGACAGATGCTTCTTTCAATGGAGAATCTGAAAGTAAAGATAAAAAATATTTCCAGGTGGCAATTATCGTGATTCTGCGCTCAATCAGCACTGGAAAAGAGGTCTGCATAGCCACCACACACCTTAAGGCTCGCAGTGGGGCGCTGCTATCAAAACTTCGCAACGAACAGGGCAAGGATCTGCTGGATTTTGTGACTGGACGAAGCAAGGAACGTCCAATCATTCTCTGTGGAGACTTCAACGCTGAGCCTGTCGAACCTGTGTACAAAACCATCCTCACCTATAAAGACTTGGGTATGAAATGTTTCATTTAATTAATTGAATCTCCAGCTAGCCAAATTACTTTATGAGTAAATGCATGTAATATAACTCTAAAAGAGGATGAACTAGTTTCTGAAACATCAAGTCCACTGATGTCTTTAAAGATATGGGTAGATTGTTAGAAGAGGGTAAACCGTTATTAATTTTTTGAATTGAATCTCTAGTCATACGGAATATTTAGAGAGTTACTAAAAAGGTTTCGCTTCTTCTTGCGGCGCTTGTTTGTGTGATCCTATCATGCAACAGACGTAAACATTCTCTATTAAAGTGCATCATCCATGAAATAGGAGACGTGTTGTGTGTTGTCGCCTGAGAGTCTCCGCCATGTCTTGGGAGGACCTTCCTGAACTGCTGCTTGGTTCTGACGATCCCTTGCTGTTCTTACAGCTTGTAGTCTACTACATCAAGAGTATCTTGGGAATAACGCACATGGTTAACAAGTGGTTTTAAAAAAATTACACATTTTTTTATATACAAAATGTTCTCGTCCTTACAGGGTCGCATATAGTAAAATTTAACAATAAAAAACCAGTAAATATAAGGATTGAAAAGAAAGATCTCTCAGAGATCGTTGCTGCATTTTTATGATAATTATTTAACCAAAAATAAAATTAATCGCTAGGGTATTAGGAGGTTTTTCCGTTGGTGCGACTGCAGGACAAGTGTGGTAGAGACCTTCTAAACCGAAATTGATTGTTAGCTATGATTTTCAGGCAAAAAAGACCAAATCAAATCGATATTTATTAGAATTTTTAATGTTTCACATGTTTGCTCCAAGTTAACTAAGTTATACCTACTTTTAGCGATTTAAAGTATTTTAACTCTCATATAAGCCGGAATTCTAGTGAATACAATTTATTAAGTTAATTAGTCAGGTATCATCTTATATTTGGCCTTGGGTACAGTAGTAAATACACAATAGTAATAACTAAGAGCATACTGTATGATCAGGCTCATCGCGGAAGAGTTCATGTATTCTTGCCAATGTCTGTTATTAATGAGTGTATTCTTATATTTCAGGATTGGGATCAGCTTATGCGAACTTTTCTATGACCAACGACAACTCTGAAGATCTGTTTGATCCCGACACATCCATATCATACGAGGCTCCGTACACGACATGGAAAGTGCGAGAGGAAGGAGAAATCTGCCACACCATCGACTACATCTTCTTCTCGCAGAAACAACTGAACGTAGACAGCATCCTGAAAGTTCCCAGTGGGGAAGACCTCGGGGAAGACCGAGTCCCGTCCTACAGTTATCCGTCAGACCACTTTTCATTAGTTTGTGACTTCAGTCTAGTGGCTCCGCACACGCAAGTAAAAATGAAAGAATGATGCAACAAATAACTGTAAAATATCATTTTGATAATAATAGTCATTATTTTTAGTGTACATAACGCATATGAGTACTTACTCTATATACATACATGCAATATTCGTTCATTAGCGTTTTGTATTTTACTGACACTAATGGGATTAATTCAGACTTTAACCCGTTAGCAGTCATTCCGTGACTTAAAGTAACCATCTTAAGACCCGTATACAAAGATTTAAAAAAAAATGTATTTTTTAAAAATGCCGATCATCGAAAGATTACCACTTCTACAAATACTCAACTCTGAAAAGATTATGGTTTAGCTCGTCTGAGAATGCCGAAAAACGCGTTCAAAATATCGTCCATCCGACTGACTTGATAATTAGAATATGAAAGATTTAAAAACATTACGATTTGAAATTTATGGATACCGCCGCATCGGCGATGCTCTTCGCGCCTTCTAACTACTTCAAAAAAATTTTGGAGCATGGCGTGCGATCTTGAAGAATTTGAATTGGCCAATGTTGAATAAGTTTCCACGCTGAATAAGTTTCAGAACCTTATCAACATTGTCAACAAATTTTTCCGTTAACCCGACAATCTGCACTTGCTGCTTTCCATCATCTAAGACATACCTTTCCGGAAAAAATTTCAAAGAAAGAAGCTGACACAATGAAATTTAATGGTTTTAATTTTGGGCTTGTCAAATATATGAATACATCCCGGGCTGCCATCGCGTATATGCCTTTCTTACAATCCTGAGTCTTGCCGTGGAAATCACCCCCCATGGTGTGGGTTTTTCCAGAACCGGTCTGACCGTAAGCAAAATATGACGCCATGTCACCTTCAAATATAGTTTCAACTAAAGGATCAGCATTCATCAGAGCTTTTCTTGCTTTTTCTCAGCTTGATATTGCTGTCTCTTTTCTCGATTTTCCTTAAGTCACTCCACTTCTTTCACAACATCGGTGCGCTGCGAGGCTCCAGAGATGTCTTCATATATAGGACAGTTCAAGCCGTTCAAGGTGTCTGTAGATAACAAACATGAAATGAATATATATTTTTGGGATCATTTATCACTAGGAATGTACGCATTAGTTTGGCTGGAACCAATGAACTTGGTATAATATGTATGTTTAAGTTATTTGCTTTTCTTTTTTCATTTTGAAATCCATATTGACCAAACTTTTTTCTTCATGTTAACATATAAATGAAAATCAAGCCTTCAAACGGGTTTGCCTTTAGCTTTTATATGTTATAGTATTTATTTGAAAAATATCTTTGTCTCTACTCCTATCATAAAAGTATTAAACTATTCTCTAAAAATGAAAAGTAAAAAAGTTAAAGCGGGCAACCACTTTAAGTGGCTGTTTGGAACTATTTTGTGATTTTTTTTGAGGGGAAGGAATGACGATAAATTGTGAACTACATAATCAAATATTTTAAGTTTTTTCGGATATTGTCCTACTTATAAGCTAATATATATGTGTTCTGAAATTTTTGGCTTGCAGGATAGAGACCAAAAAATTAATCTTGAAACGAAACAAAGTATAGAAATGTTGTTATTAGTTGAACCGAAGATCTTCTTGAAAGAACGTCTCTGCTAGCGGGTGTCAAATTAGTTTACCTGAGGTCAAGGAATAACTCTACTTACGGGTTTTAATTATTATCATGTGTCAGTAAAATCTCAATAAAGATTATGGATTTGAAGCCATTGATGAATCTTGTAATGCTATGATATAGTATGGATGTATTGTGTGTATTAACTTTCGAATAATCTCGAACAATAAAATAAAGAAAAATGGAAAACAAACAGTTATATACTGTTTATTAAATACATAAAAATAAATGATAAGGATTGAAAAAATATTTTTTAAAGGTCATTGCTGCAACTGTTCTCAGTCATGAACGATATAGCTATGATTACTGTGAAGTTAAAGTAAGCCAATATGAAAATAAAGGCAATATAGCAGACAGTTATGACAGTTGAATCAATAAGGGAGCACTTTTATTATATTAAACAATAAAATTAAGATGTCAATTCATGAAAAAGTGCATTATTATAACTAATTTAATTTAATGAATTAAAAAATATGTTGTTTATTTTATCTATATACATTTTTCTCTAAGAAAAAAGACTTTTATAACAGTAATTTAAAATCTTTGCAACCTTTTTGAACATAAATATTAATTTTCAATTACAATTCCAATGTTATTGAAAGAATTTTATGATATTAATCCACTGTTTATGATTTCTTTGTGACAGAAAATATGTACCATTAAATTAAATAATGTGAATTAAAACTGAATGTTTTAAATTTTAATTTCTCTAATTAAACTTTAATTACTATTAAAATATTGTTTAAATTACAGGCAATGAGAAATGAGTGAGAAAATTATTTTTAGCGTTTAAAAACACCAAGGTATTTTAAAAATAACAAAAAAAATACAAAAACATTAATGTTTTAAAAATGTACTTGAGAATTAAGCTACTTATTGTAAAAAATATATATTTACACCATTTTATACATTTATATGTAATGTATTCTTTTTATTATAAGAAGAAATTATTTTTTTAAAAAAACTCCATAAAATAATAATTAGTGTCAATTAAATATTCGTTTACTTGACTTGTTTATGAAATGCACGGAATAATATTACTTAATTTAAGCTATACAGTATCTACTTATTTATAAATCTAGTTGTTAACGATTATAAAATGGTTATTTATTTTTTAAGTTTTTTTTTGTAATTCCGTATGTCTTTACAGCCAATTCATCTTGAATCTAAATTTTGGCATTTTTAGATTGAAGATAAATTGTTTTCTTTAATATTTTGATCATATCTCATCAAAAAAACGTCAAATATGATCCTGCAAAGGTAGATAAATAATTAGAAAAATAATTCATATAATAATTCAGTTTTTTTGTTTGTTTCTCAAATGCATGAAAAAAATATTATTAGGTAATGTTGCCTATATATAAAAAAAACATTTGTATAAGAAATATCATTAGTTTTGCATAAAATATGCACATGGGTTTGTTACCAATATTATAAATCATTTAATATTTTACTGCTGTAAATTATCTCCTTATGTTAACATAAATCAAATGTGAAAAATGCAAAATGTGTTTAAAAAAACCTAAAATACTACTTTTTCCTTCAAAATAAATTGTTTTACTTTTAAACCCTATTTTTTATATCTACAATGAAAAATTGAAAAAAAAATCTCATATATTTCCATAGCTGCTAGAGAAGAGGTAATAGACACATATGTTCACTAATTTATTAATTAATTTTAATGCCTTTTTTGGTATACATATACAAATTTAAGGAAATTCGTAAAATCCTACTTGAGTAGTTTTAATATCAGTATCTGTATCACGAATAAATGTGTAAGTATAATTTTTAGTGAATTATTGTACCAATATTCATTATAAATAAAGCTAATAAATAGATTTTGATCCAAATTGAATTTTATTGATCCAAAAGTTAACAATTTATACATTATTAACAATATTTTTACTATTATATTATAGTAATCAAAAATTATAATATGCTAAGCTTAACAGTGTTGCCAGTGATATTAAAATAAAATTCTTGAGGCTGGTATATAAGTATAAACAACTCTGAAATATGGTATCAACAGTGTTGCCGTGACAAAAATATTCAAGTAGGTATGTAAGTATAAAAAATTCTAAAATATGGCATCTAAATTCATATTATTTACAGGCTTAAATTCTGCCGATTATTTTGTTTTTACAGTTTAACCATTAGTTAAGTATAAAATAATTATATATTTCATTAAAAAAAAATAAAGAGATTTCCTAAAGTAAAAATCCTAAAGTAAAATATACAACTGTAAAAATAGTAAATATTAATTTTAATGATTGAAATTGATTTTAATTTAAACCTACTCTAATTATTCGCGCGTTTTTAATGTATTTACACACACATAAGGCTAATTTTATATATTTAATTTTTGAACCTACACCTTTTTTGTAGATTTTTGGCTCAATTATTTATATTCATAAATAAATTTTCTAGTATACAAATATATCAGATTATATATTTCTTATAGTTTTTGACTGGAATCCACTATGTTTTATGTTCAGTTATATAGTAATCCGAATTAGTTTCATACAAAAATTGATACAGCAATTATTGTTCATATGTGGGTCCCTTTATAAATGATAGATAGAGGTTTCACCATATTCATAATAAAAACAATAATCATATTACGAACATTAAATTAAAAAATTGCACGGCTTTGCACTTAAAACATAAAGAACTATCAAAAGATTGTGTATCTGAATTGATGTACTATAATCATGGAATAGTGATCTAACTCAAGAGTGGATAAGCATTTTCTTAATACTTATGTAATAACTTAATGGGTAAAGAGAGAAAAAATGTATTTTCGTGTAATATTCTCTTGGCAACTATGAGGATTTATGTGTTTAAAATCATACTAGTTGTAATTATTCCCTGACCTATGACATATTATTGTCACTAGGACATACTTACATCAAAATCTTCATAAATATTAATCATATTACTTTGGATTGTGCAAATTAAATCAAAAACATTTTATTATTTGCTTTTATATTTATTTTATATCAATACATACATACATTTCAATTTATTTTTAAAGCAGTTCATTACAAAGCAAATGGGTAGATCTATAATATAGATTATATATATGAAAATAGAGAAAGAACACCCTATCCTTTTTACAGTTTTAAAATTATTGTGTGATCTTTTAATGTACTCCTTATATTTTATCGCACTGTTTTTACAGCAAAGAATTACATTTTTATAATACTCTAAGTTAATGTAAATTTTTCCAGTGCCAATTCATAAAATAAAATTATCTTACATTATATAAATGCGAATTTAAGATGCATATTTCAATAGCTGCTAAAATGCAGGTACAAATTAAATATTTACACTATATAAAGTAAATTTATTAGCAATGTAATTTTCGTCTATATACTTTACTTTCTTTGGTTACCGTTCAAATCCAAACAAACCAAACGAAATTCAGCATTTTTAGCTTAAATCTTTGTGTTTTAACCGTTTTATCATTGTGCATGTTTAAAAAAAAGATGTAAGTAAGGCATCTTTTCAGAATTTTAATTTAATATATAATTTATTATAAGGACAATTGTGTTCAACACATTTTACATTACAATTTTTAAATTCAATATCATTTTGAATAAAAAATTGGTATGAGTAGTCTACCTATCCAGGTTTATCCTGATTTAAAGCAGACTCCATTTGTACAAGAAACAGTGTTTGTCTTGTAATTTAATATACATTCTTTAACAATATATTTCAGACATTTCTCTGTCTCTGCCATGCTCAATCCTATATATATATATTGCAATATGCAAAAAAAAACACCATGTTTATACATATTTTAAATAAGACAGCATAATAACAAATAAAGTTTAAACAAACACATTAGCAAGATACATAATTGTAGTTAGGATTTGCTGCAATGGAAGGTTTGATTAGACTTGTATGTGGCAAGAAAAATGGCATAAAGCTTTATTATATATTATATCAAGATAATTGTATGAAAGTATGCATCAAAATTAGTACATGAATGAAATACATAACATGTAACAAAAGTGAAGTTTAATTAACAACTGAAAAATATAAAAACAAGCAATGTATAAAAGGTAAATAAAATGCATATAATACAGTCAATAAAAACACTTCATATACATTTTAATATTAATAATTAACACACGCAAATGTTTTGATAATACAATTGAATACATTCAGTTTAGCGTCATATTTTAGTAGCAGTTGTATATTTCTTTTTCTTGATGAAATTGGCATCTTTTCAGTTTGCATTGTCTTCTTCCGTTCAGTTGTAGCATTCTTGACAAGCCCTCTTCTTCTTCACGTGTGTCTCCGTCAGGTGAATCACTGACATGCCTAATTGAGCTCATCAAAGCTGGCTGTGATATGATTCAAATACACATTTCACATCCACTTTGACGAGGTCAATCTCAGCACTACTCGTGTAGTAGTTGTTGAATTGACACCTGAGATTGTCGTCTTCACATACACAACTATATTTTCAAACAGTTTATAATTTATATTTCAATCCAGCAATCTTAAAACCAGATCCGCATCAAATACATAGTATAGCCTTTACGTGTTGTTGATAGGGACTTCTACTAGTCGCCAATTCACCAAGACCGAGTCTGCTTCTCACCCCAAAGTTTCGCCAAACATTTAATAGTAATCGACTAACGTTCAGAACAAAAAGAGCCTAAAGACTTGACGATAAGGCAGCTTTGGTCTATGTTCTCTTTAGGTAACCACTTCTTGCACAGAGCACATGATCGCCTACATCAAACCAATATCTCTAGCAAGTCCACATACAAGGCTGTGAGGCAGTAACTTAATGAAAATATATAAAAAGGTTTGATAATTAAACCAATATCCATTTATTTCATTAACTTTAGAGAATTTTTTAAGATTATATTGCACGATTTGATCCACAATTTGAATTTTGTAAATACTGTTGGTCAAGAACGGTTCTCTCTATGTTATTATTTTAGGTTAAACTGTCTTTTAGGACTAAATGGTTCAGGCCTCGGTAGCATTGGGCTAATACGATCTTTTGAAAATGTTACATAAGGGTTGACTGAATTGATATATATTATATCTATAAAAATAATATTTAATCCTTTCAAAGTATTCGTAATTAAAATGAGATATCATTTATATATCAAGACAAAAAAATGATGCATCATGTCAATAAAAGCACTTACTATTAAAAGCACACAAAATCACAAAGCATGTCACAATAAAAATGTCAAATATTGTACAAAAAATCATTGCAGGAAACAGGTTGTCGATGATTTGTATATCTTCAACCTCCGCAGCGCTCATCAAAGCTGGCTGTGATATGAATATCATAAACACATATTACAACCACTTTGCGAGAGATGAGAAGCTTGATAATGGTGTAGTTCATCCCACGACGATTCACAATATTACAATAGAAGAAGACTGAAAGAAAATAACAATGTTATTTCATCAAAAACGTGACAATGTTAAAAAATATTTCATAAAATACACAAAACATTTTATATATATAAATTGATCCAAATACTCGTACATGACAAATTTAAAAATTACAATACGATCCAAAATGTAAATTTTTTCTTGATTCTTCTTTGGCTTTTGGTGGCTTGGCTGTCGACCCAACTCGTCAAAAATGGCTGTGATATGATAATTTAAAACATTCCACAACTACTTTTACGAATGGGTCGGCAACATCCAACGCTGTCAGCAGAAACTCCTTCCAAACGAGCAACTATAGAAAACAATATATTATAAGTCAAGTCACAGAAAGAAAACACATGGAAAAAATTAAAATAAAATCAAATAGTATGACATATTCTAAGGGTGCATTTAGACCAAAAGAGCTTTCGCACAATTTCATCCCCACTATTTAGAATTCTCTTAATTTAAATAGTAAATGTAAACTATTGCTGCTAATTAAGCGCCGATTAAGCAGATTTTTAAAGTTAAAAGAAAAACGTTTACACAGAATTAACATCATTGCTCGTGTTATAATTTTATATTAATTTACTTGTCAGCCTGTGTTGGCGTGCATGCTCGTGATTGGTCGCATGTCTGGGTGGTGTTGCCACAGGTCTAAATTCACCCCTTGAGAGATAAAGAATATTCAATCATATTAAATAGATAATTCTATTTTACCCTAAACATTGCTTTTATGATTTTTAACAAGTGAACAAAATGCACAGATTGCACGTGATTATTGCATCATTTTAATGAATAACAGTTGCTCAACGTTATCCATGTTAATAAGGTAAAATAATATTATCTAAGTGATATTTCAAATTCAATGCTATAAATATAAATGTCCATGTTCCCCGATGCTGGAAATCAGATGAAGTGATCCACAGATGATTTTGCCCTCAGCTAAGCTCACCAAAGTGGCTGTGATATGAATCAAAAACAACATTTCACCCCCACTTTAGTGAAATAGCCGAGAGCTATTCGTTGTCAAGAAGAATCAATCCAAAGAGAGAATTATTATTCGGAATTATATACTTTTAAGTGTTAATGGGCACCAAAAGGAGTGTAGGTATGATAAGGTGGAAGAAACAGTAAGTTAGAGACAGTAAATTGATTAATAAATGTAATTATATCGTTACGGACTATAGGTGGATGACTGAGGTCAGTAATATTGTGCTTGACATGAAACCGTGCTCATCAAAGCTGGCTGTGATAGCATACAATATGATTATCTATAACAGACCAGATGTGATGACACAGTGACACTAAGTGATGAACTGAAACCTCTGTGTCATCGTTTCAAACTCTACTATGGTTCCTGTCTAAAAACGATCACTTTAAATCACTTTTTAATGCATAATTTATAATATTTTTAATCTTGATACCTCAATAAAAATTAGATGTGTAAAATTCTATCATATGTTTTTTTTTAAATGTGAGATACATCCAATATTGTCTATTATTACTTCACGTGAATATTTCAGGAATAAAAAACTATAATAATTATACTAATAATGTGGTTGAAGTGAATTTCTATTCAGTTTTAAAATGAGTTTTCATATAAATAGTTATAACTCTTGTAAAATAAACCACTGCTGCCGTATTATAACATGATAATTAAACTAAAAAACTGATGCACGTAAAAATTCACAGTAAACACTAATTTATACGACACTTCTCACAATATTCACTCATTGAAATAAGTAATATAATAAAATGATACTGTGAAAATTGGCAATGTTTGAAGATTGCAGCATGAGCCACATGAAAGACAAGGTAGTGAGAATTCCTTTTAATCATATCACTACCCATGTCTTTCACACAGCTGCATGCTTAAAAGTGCCTCCCCGAGTAAAAAAAAATATAAAAGAAACTATAAAAAAACTAAATAAAGAATAACTGTTGAATCTTGATGCAAAGGAATAGCTGATATTATTTTATCCCTATTACACCTCACCTGTTAAAAATAGTAACATTAAACATCGCAAATTTAATAAACGCAACTAAAACTGATATCTGTATATATATCTATCATAAAACTCTATTTTATTTTAAATTTTGCTACGTTTAGAACAAATTTCACAATCTAATACTTTATGAATCAGTGAAGATAGGTATAAACCAATATTCAACAATTGACACAAACGAAATTTGCATATACATCTTTTATAACATTTCTAATATGAGTTGCAGCAACTATACATGTTTAAAATAGATGAGTATATCATTGTAACACGGATTACACTGAGCACTTTTTCATTGCTGGAAGACCGCAGTTTCACGATTTATTAAAGCTCCAGCAAGTGAAACAGTGGTCAATGTGATTCATGTTAAAACAAGGTATGCTTATCTAAAGAATAAAACAAGTAAAACTTTGCTTTGCTTAAATAAAGTCTCATTGTCATTTTAGTTAAACCAGAGAGTTGAGAACTGCATAGAATAAATCCATTGCCAAGTGCAGACATTGCAGATGTACTTCCTTTCAGAACCCCGCCCTGATGTTGACAGATGCTTCTTTCAATGGAGTCAATCTGAAAGTAAAGAAAATAACATATTGTAGTTATATAATATATTATACTTGCTGAAATGAATGAAATACGTTGAGAGAATCATAACGCATAAATGTACATTAGGAGTTATACCCACTACAAATAAATATTTTTACTAAGCGAATAATGCTCTAGTGTTATGCAATAAAGATAAAACATAAAAGCAATGTACAGAATTCTATGAACACAGTAATAAAAGTAATTTTATTAAAAAATTACCAAATTCTCTAGACATTGATAAATGTGAAGGATATTTATTGTTGCAGAATGCACTATGTAGTAGTTCTTGGTAATGTTTTTTTAAAAAGACGCATCATGTTTTAGAAAGAGTGTGTAAAAACAATAAATTAGGTACTAAATAGTATTTTTTTAATTTATAATATAGCATATAGCTACAGATAGTAATATCTTGATATTTTGATCAATTAGCAGTTATATAGTGTCCCGTAGAAAAATAGCTACTCTAACATTCATTCCTTCTCCTTCGCAATGCTATTCAAAATCCTGAGATTCTTGAATGCTTTAACTTAGGTATACTCGTATTCGAATTCATCCATTATTTAGCAATACAGTTATTACTTGTGAAGCTTCGAGCGCTCAATTTAATTCAACTGCAATGGCGCTTCTAAATGTGTTAATGCCACATCTCAAAGCCTTTCCTCATTTACCCGTGGCATTGTTTTCTTAGATCTATGTAATGCTTGACGTGTGTTATCTTTTTAATCGCTTTCTCTATGTGTTCTACTCTTACTTTTATGTTTTATCTTTCATGCATATCACATATATTGTTATATTAGAATAGCTCTATGAATAAATAGATTTCTTTAGATATAAAAAGTTGGTTTGAAAATATGTTATGTCTATATTGTGTCGGATTGTAATCGTGTAGAGATGATGCTCTGAGTGTTCCACCCTGGTCCCAGTGCTTTGCAGCCGAGCTTTCGCTCACCCTCGCTAAAAAAGCTCCAAGGATGCTACTTCGCAAACTTGGAACACAATGGAACAACATCGGAGCACATCCCATTGCTGTAGTGCAAGCTAACCAGTCTGAGAGACAAGGAATGAATCTAACAGACCACATATTGCACAGAATCTACAACCACCATCCAGTAAAAATATAAATATATATTGAAGACTTATGTTATTATTATATCAGCATTAATAGTGTGTTTTTTTAATAAACAAACGGTTATTCCAAAAACGCCTCTTTGCCTCTCTAAGTAAAAAGGTGGGTCTTAAGTCTGCCTGTTTTAAATAATATGTCTCCTTGAATTGTAAGGAATCGATTTACCTATCCAATAAGTGTTAAATTTTTTACTTGAGATTGTAAAATCCTAAAGTGTGCGTGTAATGGAGGAGATTTGTGTATAATTTCAAATTTGGCATGAGACAGCATGCAGCCCAATACTTTTGAAGGAGCTCACTATAAAGAATAATTTTCCAATTATTAACATGCTCTATTTTTCTACATTTATTATTACTTGTTGCCTTTATTTTGTAATATATATTTTTTTGTTGATTGATAAAAACTTAAAATGTGAAACTGATAGAAAACCAGTTCATAGAGCAACTTATAAATATGATGAATACCTCCCCGGCTTTTTTATTTTAAATCCCATACATATAATGTATATGTCTTTTAGATAATAAAAGATATGAAACACTTAAATTCCATTATTTTTTATATTAATATAGTAATTATAGCACCTCATAATTTATCTATAAAATTTGTTGATAAGTTGTACTAAATATGTTCTGTAGTGGAAAGCTTTTAAAAATGTTTAATGTGTTTAAGGAAGAAACCCTCTTCATATGAGATCCATCGAGGAGCTTACAGGTAATATTTCATTTAGTTCCATGTTCTGTAGTTGGTTTGGACATAATCAATATTAAAAAAAACTAAGCAATCAACTATAAGTAAGGAGTTAAAATACATATATTTTTATTACAATTTAATGGTTTCATTAAAAATAAAAAGCTCATATAAAAGCCAAATTAATTACCAAAAAGAAACTGTAAGAGAACATAAAATTGTTTTTGTAAAATTATGTAATCTAAAAAGATTATTGTATTTAACTACTTGTATTTTTAATTGTTTGATCTTAAGATGCTTCCTTAATTTAAATTAGTGTGATTAAAAAACACTTGAAGTGTTGTTTGCACCATTTTTAACTGTTAATATAATAACATAAACCTAATTAAATAGCATTTTAATATTATTTGTTTGAAGTATATTACAGCTTTTATACTGGAACGTGTAAGTTAAAACATACCATTTTTTAAAAACAATTATATTTAATGCGTTCTTTTAAAGTAATTTCATTCAATAACTTTAAGGTTATCAACTGACAATACTTGGTGAAACTGCATAATTATAATTTTAGAATTAATTTTAATTAAAAAATTAAAAATATTTAGTTTTGATTCACAATTTATTTTAATGATTACATGTTTCGGCCTTCCGCAAGACCCTTTATTAAAGATGGTCTTCAGGAAGGCCAAAACATGTAATCATTAAAATAAATTGTGAATCAAAACTAAATATTTTTAATTTATTGATTATTTAAAATTAATTCTAAAATTATAATTTTATTCATGTATGTTTTTGTGTTTCAGCCAGTAGAGATGGTCATTTCGATAATGTACGACTAAGCTTTAGTCGCACAGTTAGTCACTAAGGAAACACGTGCTGAGACAGCTTTTCAAACCATACTCATAGGGTTAAATGGCATCCCCGCCATAGTTTCCGACATGTCATGACTAGTTACTTGTCACATGCTCCATTAGCAATTTTATAAATTCCTCAAACTAAAACAATTAACTTTAATTTGCAAGTGCTTTCAAATTAATTATAGATTCAGAAGCAGACTCAAGACCCATCTCTTTACTCAGAGAGGCAAAGAAGCGCTTTTGGAATGACCATTCGGTCATAAAAGAAAAAATTTAAAAAATACTGATTTAATAATAGATTAAACTTGATTAATTAATTACTGACCAAATGAATAAATATTTATCGAGTTCAGCATTTAAATTTAAGATCGCATCGATTCCGCACGCTGGATTCAACCTACACTATAAAACTGTATATAATCCACTCAAAATTCTCATATATCCTTAAAGCGGTTGCCGTATTCTCCATTAGTTATTTTACAAAAGTCAATTTAATTAAATCAACTGTAAATAGAAAGCTATTTCGAATTTATTATATTTTCAAAATGAATTATTAATTATTTATCAAATTCAAATAAATTGATTTAAACAGCTTTTAAATAAAAATAAACTTACATCCATTCCGCATGTTGAATCCAGTCTACACTGTAAAACTTCACGAAATCCACTATACAAATTCACGTAAAGTCTCAATGCGTCTGCATGCGTTAACGTATAAAAAAAAAACGCGCCGCATCGAGTGTCTGAACGTATCACTAGAGTAAAACATTTTTATTATATTATTAATAATATAATAAAAATATAATATTAATAATTGTAGTTTATTTATTTGTAGATTTTACGCGATTTAATAAAATGTGTTTTTAAAGCGTCATTGATTGTCGAAAAGCCTTCATTTGAGAATTGTCGGTAACGATGCGCGTGAGCTTGCCAGACGGAGTGAAGTAGTTCGAGTGGTAGTAGTTCGGGTTCCGGCTCTACACTGGGTGTGGTTCCCTTGGTGGTTGCGGTGGTACTATGGGCTCTCGTGTAGGTCTCGCCTAGTACAACTCCATTCAAACCCCCCACCCGTAAGGCAAATACTGGCCACGCCCTTTGCCGCGAGAAGCATCTGCCGGCCGGCGCGCGAAGCTCGATAATAAGACGCCAAGTACGCGCGCGCCGGGTCTTATACTTTTTCTGGGACGATTTCGGGACAAATTCGTAGACCATCATTTTTTTTATGTTTATCTAATATCATGCTACACACAAAACATCAGTTTACTGCGTATTGTGCGTCTCGCATTATCCCACGCATATATGACACAGATATCCCATGAGGTGGTTATCTCTACAGGTGAGATGAAGGAGATCTTGGGAAAGTGGGAGAGAGTTTCACAGTTCGCGAAAAAGAAACACTCCGAAGATATTGCATCTTGCTTTTGTATCTGCGCTATTTAATAACATATGCTTAACTCATTTCCGCAACATTCTGAAAGGGAGGAATAAACAAACCTCCTTTGACAGGTTTCTTTTTAAATTACGGCTCAAAAGGCAATGACCAGTGAATGAAAATTGAACATACAGTAGCATTTAAGTTGTATGTAAGTTGCATTTAACGAACCAAAATACGAATAAACTTTGTAAAACTACTTTATTGTATACATTCTATTTTATTATGTTTTTATATAATATAAGTTATTAGTAAATACATTTTTCTTGTACGAAAACAACTGGACTGGCATTTTGAGAGCTGTAACGGATTAATGGTATTTCAATCCATTTCAATGTGAAAAATTGATTTGAAAGGTTACCTAACGAATCAAAATCATATCTCGACTGTAAATACTACAGATATATAATACCAAGAGTTATTTAAGATCTGTGTAAATACTCCAACTATTAAACCTTATTAACTAAACCTTCGTCGTAATCACTTATACCGGGCTATTTTTAACGGTCCCTGTATACTTATTTTGTACTGTGATAATACTGATAAAAGGGCGAGGCATTTATCAATAAAAATGCACAAGTATAAATAAATATACATTAAATACTTTTACATAGAGCTTATGCTTATACAGTAATTCTGAATATCTAAATATTTTGTTATAAGATATCAATACAATATAAGAAGTGAAGCAACATTACACGTAAATTTTCTCGAATTATAATTCTTGATAAAAAATTCCATAATATCAGTGAAGTTGACGAAAGTATATTTAGAAATATGTATTCCAATATTGTGAATTACTTGTAATTCTAAATATAGTTTTATTAATTCATTGATATTAGACGTGAATTGTAGTGCTTATGCTGAGCTGAAAAGGGTTGTGGAGGACCTAGAGGAATGGAGATCGAGATGCAAGATTCTATTGCTGCAAACCAATCCACCGGATTGATACTACGAAGAAGAAGACGTGAATTGTATTTACTGGAATACTTCGCTAAGCAGTTATCACAAACAATTGATTTACTAACGCCTGAATGATAAATTAACAATTTATATAATAGTATGAATAAAATAGGGGTATATAATAAAATCTAAAAAGCTCATCATTAAATATGCTTAGTTAAAAAGGTATTACACCCATTAAATAATCGTCCTTGCGTACCTTCCTAACTGTAATATAACTTGCTTATTTGAATTGTATTGTTTGGAACAATATTTAAACTGTGTTCTCCATTGTTTTCCAATTTTCTATTCTTATAATAAATATTTCAATTTAGTTTAATTCCTAAGCTGTCTAGTACATATTCTAAATTTTAGCTCTAAGCTTTAAGTGAAAATCTATCAAGAAATAAGGATTGTCTCAAGCTTGTTAGTGGAGATACAATATTTTTTAGAAAATAAAAAAATAATTTATTGAAAATATGAACTAACAATTTACTTTTTTTTTCTGCAGATTTGTATGTATGTATCAATTTGTTAAATTGTTGTTATATATCTTCAATTATCTATAAAATATGAGAATATTCGAAGAAGAACTTAAATAGAGGCTACCCAACGAATAGGCACATTAAAGTGGAAATGTGACATATCTGTCGAAGAGACGACGGTCGATGGGGAAGAAATGTGTAGGAGTGACTTCCGAGAACTGGCAAACGGAGCGTTGGCCGATCGAGATGAAATGACGACGTCTGGATGCGGAGGATCGAAAAGGATCGAGACTCATGTGGGAGGCATACGTTCAACAGTGAACGGACACAGGCTAATGATGATTTTTTTTACCATATTCGCTCCATATTTGGATCATATGGGCACCGTAAATTGCCGTTATCACGTGTATACCTCCAGTTTAAAAGCCCACGAATTTCCATAGACTGGTCCTGTAGTACTAGAGAAATATTTTAGTGTTCAATAATCTAAGGAAGTCAGATGAAATCCCAACACTCCCGAAGCCTGGACATTTTTTGTCTTTAACCCTTTCGCATCGGTTGTCGGCATATGCCGTCATAAGATTCCCCGACCGTTGACATCGGCTGACGTGATATATCGTTTTTCTACTTTTTTAGAATAGTTTTTTATGCATCATCTGATATGGAAAATAGACCAGATAAGTACATTTATGCTTCAAATACTAGTTTTATAATTGACAGTATAATCTGTATACAAACCGAGCCGTAATGAAAGGGTTAAGGGGTATCTCAACACTACCTAGGGCATGTATAGAGCTTAGATTTTTTTAAATTCAATTTTTAAAAATCAAGCTTGGTCTGGTTTTGAACCGACAGTGTCTGAATGACAAACAAACGCTTTTACCACTGGACTATGCCGCCCGGCAATGATAATGATGATTAGAATATTCAAATATATTCTTAAAAAAATCTAAAGCATTCTGGGAGATATTTTTTGTACGTCCTTCGAGGCTAGATTGTATTTCGTAGGTTCGGCTGCGAGTGTCGGTTCGGGAATGTTCGGGCTTGCATCGGAGAGTGTCGGGACCGGGGAGCGGCGATCTGGGGTGGGCAGGGAGTAGGCAGGAGAGCAGGGAGGGGTGTAGGGATGGGAGTAGTTAGGGGAGTAGGGAGGGGAGTGCACCAGCTGTCGTGCGGTCGATATTCCGGCGGCGCGCGCGTCCGACCCAACACTTTCCGAGATGAACCCACACCAGTACGAAAACACACGAAGCGAGATAGCGACACCTAATAATCTCACGGCATCCGTCTCCCTCGATCTCCATCTCTTAACTCAACAACCTACAGTATTCATAAAGCCAACGCAAGCGAGAAAACACCAAAACTATTGTAGAAAAACAATTCAAAACCATATTGTGGCTTTTGGAGTAAGCCGTGTGTGGCGAACTTCCTTCAACCAATATTTCGACCGCCATTGCAGGGGTCTTATTCAGGATTGATGATTTATTCACGCCACACACGGCTAAACCCAAAAGCCACAATATCAAATCTGGCCGTAAAAACCTAAGAATTTATTTAATTCAAAACCATTTTTTTCTTTTGCCATATCCGTTTGTGTGTCTATATAGGTTGCAAGCAATCTCTATGCGACTAGGCATGCAAAGAACCCTGACGAGATGCATATCGTGCACTTACTAGACATATTGAGAGGGTAAAGCGTTTTAGATATCGCGGCGTATAGGTCACTGAAAGAAGCGTCTTTTAACTATGCGCAATATCTGGGAGTCGCAGGTTTACTCGATCAAAACAAAGTGCCGGCTTTACAGCGCCTAGTCATCTGAACAAATGTGAATCTTGGCATCTCACCAATGCAGCCGTACAATGGAGTTTGAAACAGATGCCTGCGTTGAATTCTGGGGGTACGATGGTTTCGTTTTGTGAGTCTAGACGCGGTGAGAAAGCGGACAAGGCAGACTTCCACAGTAGTGACCGAGGTGAACAAGAGTCCTGAAAGTTTGTCGAGAACTCTACATAGGATCTACTCGCAGAGATGAGATGACGCAATGACCATGGCGGCTGATATAGCATTATAATGGCAGTTCGTGATGACTGTGTTCATGATACAAATTTATACTTTCTTTAGCGTAAGACAAACACGATATGCTTCCTGAGATTTGTAAATTTATACAAACATAAGGAAATTAAAAAAAAAAGTGATAAAAGACATGCCTTTTGTGGGTGATCAGTCTGACGTACCCTTATGGTAACGTAAAAATATGAAAAGGCAGCAATGTGGCGTGATCGGTGGTGATATTGGAGACGGTATTGTGAAATGTCTGGCTACAATGGCTATTTACGTCGCAAAAGCCAATTTTCGTAGGGGTAATTGTAATTGTTTTGCCACGCCTAGATAATTAGTAAATAATGTTTATATAGAGGCGTTCGATCAGGCGCTTCGTGTTGAAAGCCAGCACATATTGTTGTTCTACACGTGCATTTAACTTCATACTTTTTTACGGTTCATTTTCAAACATAAAAAAATGATTGGAATTGTTATCCTGCAAATTACATACAATGTTAGATCAAGCAGAAAGACAAAATGTAGAAAAAAACTATTCCATTACGGCCTCGTTAACAGCGCATGCTATTCCACAATATCATTGATGTAGTTTAACAGTCACGAACAATGAGGTTCTAAGGATAATCAAGGAAGATAGGCACCTAGTAAGAACCATCTCAGAGAGGCGATCGGTCAGATCATCATGCGCCACGATGGTCTTCTTCACGACATTGTGGAGGGGATGGTTGAGGGCAGAAACTGTAGAGGGCGCCGTAGACGGGAGTATTTGCAGAGAGTGTTCGAAGACATGAGAGATCGAGATGCAAGATTTTGTTGATGCAAACTAATCCACCATGAGGGATGTACAGCAAGTGTAAGACGAGTTTTTCAGTTGTGGGTGAACACTGAAGGGATTAATTCTTCCAGTTTAAAGTAGCAGCAGCTATGGTAATGGCAGTAGAGAAGACTTAACCAATCTATCGTCTGCTTTTCAAGGATCTTAAGTTAAACATAAGTGTGCTATTTTATGCACATTTCTTGACGAATTAAGATGTTTAGGACGACTCCGCTGATAAAACATAACTTTCTTTACACTTCGGATAAAATCAGACAATCTCACCCCTAAACATTACACGGCTGCAATGGCAGTTAGTGAAAATTCAAGCCAACACAGTTTTTAAAAAAAGTTATAAAATATTTATCTATTTAACACAGTTTGCGTTGATTATTAGCAATCGGAAAAAGCGCATATTTCTGTTAATTGGATTAAGCGGTAAAGTGCGAACTTTACGACGGATTTCCTTTCCAATTTACAATAACTAAGAACTCTTAAAGTTTTAACAACCTCCGCGGGAATGTACCGAGACACACAATACCCAGCTTGAAAGTAATTAGAAATTGATAGTCGTAGCAAAATACACGTTCATAATTGTAATTAAAATGGGGCTGATCTGAGTGCACTTTTAATGAATACAAAATAAAAACCGCAAACGGATTTTTAACGTGAATCGCAGCCAGTACTTTACTATCTTACTATTAAACAAATCGTTTTTATAAAAAAAAATATCGGCCATTTATGTCTAACTGTATTTAAAAAAAGACTAGAGACCTTCGAGATATGGTCATACAGAAGAATTCTCGGAATTTCCTGGAGAGACCACGTCATAAACAATGAGGTTCTCATCATAATCAAGGAGGATAGCCACCTAGTAAGAACCATCTCAGAGAGGCGAGCCCAATGGATCGGTCACATCATACGCCACGATGGTCTTCTTCACGACATTGTGGAAGGGATGGTTGAGGGTAGAAACTGTACAGGGCGCCCTAGACGGGAGTATTTGCAGCAAGTGTTTGAGGACATGAGTTGTAGCTCTTATGCTGAGCTGAAAAGTATTGCAGAGAATCGAGGAGTGGAGATCGAGATGCAAGATTTTGTTGCTGCAAACCAATCCACCGGATTGATACTACGAAGAAGATTACGCAAATGCACTGCAGAAAAATTCCTTCAATCTGAACCCAGAATTATTTCTTATCTCTGACTATTTAACTGAACAAATTGCATTTACTAGAATCCGAGCTTTACATAAAAAGTTGAAATATGTATTTAAAATCATAAATCATAAAAAAAATAGCTAAGAGTTTCATACTTTGTTTTAATATGGATCACACTGAGCACTTTTTCATTCGACTGCAGTTTCCCGATCTATGAAATCTTATCAGTTCCAATGTGCACAAACGTATTACGAACACAAGCGTACACAAAACGAACTGATGAAGCTTTCATAGATTGCGAACTGCAGCCTTACATCAAGTGAAACAGTGCTCAGTGTGATCCATGTTAAAAAAATGTATGAAATTCTTATATATTTAATATTAAAATGGATCTCATAGTGAATGCTAAAAATATAAATAGCATCCAATGAAAGTATGTATGGTACAAGCTATGAGTTATTTGATACAAACACGTAAAAAATGACAATTATTTATATGAATACTCAGATATAATGCTATGTTTTTTCTTAAGTATGCAACGGACGATGTATATTATTTATTATATCTTACATATTTTGGCCCGGACGTTGCACATATAAGATGATAGAATTTGGTGAATTTGTAGTGACCATATGCCGTAATTAGAGTACTTACATGGCACTATAAAATGTTAAAGAGGTTTTCAAAGGCTGTTGGAACCGACAAGTGGCTAGCTACTACAGTTTGCGGTTGCCTTTTAATGAATGGTTATCAGCGCTTTGGTGGCTTTATTACCATACAGGTGGGTTCTCCAAAGTATTATCGCAACATGCTGCTTGTTACTTCACGACTTATAAGCACTTGTGAAGTCTTTTCTTAACGGCTCGCGACAAAACAAGACAAAAAATAGTCAAGTTTTAACCTTTCCTTGTAATCGGAAAATCTCGCGATACTGTGATGTGAAGAGGATTACACAAAAATAACAATATTCTTAGACAATCTTTTGAATAAAATGTAATAGAACATTTAGAACACAAGAATATTCAAAATGTGAACGAATGATCGATCATATTATTGTATATTTAAATAATTAGAAACTGCAAAGGGCCGGAGTATTTGCAGCAGTTTTGAGGACATGTGTTGCAGCTCTTATGCTGAGCTTAAAAGCTTTGCATAATGTCGAGAAGAGTGGGGATCGAGAAGCAAGATTTTTTGCTACAAACCAATCCACCGGATTTATACTACGAATAATAATTTATTAAAAGCAATGCGTACTACAATAGTTACACATCAAATGAAAAGGAATGTTAATACATCGATAAAGTGACTTTCTTTTAGGGGATTGTGTCAGTGGTTTCGTATACATTGTACACTTCGTCAAGCAAAAAAGTCACGCTTATAATGATGAAACAATACACGTATTTTTTAACTAGTTTTACGATCAATCTTCAAATAATAGTTAAAGTTAACCCTTTCGCATCGGTTGTCGGCATATGCCGTCATAAGATTCCCCGACTGTTGACATCATTTGACGTGATATATCGTTTTGCTACTTTCTTAGAATCGTTTTTTATGCACCATCTGATAGCTAAGATAGGATACAAGAACCTATGTGATATATGAAAATAGACCAGATAAGTACATTTATGCTTCAAATACTAGTTTTATAATTGACAGTATAATTTAGATTCTTACCGAACCGTAATGAAAGGGTTAAGATTGCCTTTAGTTATTGAACGATCGGTTCTATCACTTAATCAATTACCAACATACTCATTGAAAATAATTGATTACATACATAACACGATTATTTAGAATTTAAAACTGTCAGCAAAAAATACCGCGAAATTTGATTTTGCGGTAATTTTGGCTGACAGCAGTATGCTTTGGAACGTGATGACCACGTGGTCACGTGCTACAAATTCAGAAACGGTTGCTCCAAAGCAACTTTAGCTGCATTTTTCTGTTGCATGGTTCTGGACAATCCAATCAATCTTATTGTGCTTTCGAGTTGATAATTATGACATAGTAGTGGTAGTCATATACATAAGATTACGGAATATTTCTCGTTGTTTGAGGATATTACGACTACTCGGTGGCAAGTGGGATGAGTCATGGCCTAAACTGGGTCAAGGACCACATTGGCATTTTGTTTGCGAGCGAATACGCGATCAATGGAGTGAAGCATCGCCCAAGACGTGAAGGCGTTTTAGGGTCATAATTTTCAGAAATAATGCAACGAATACATAAAAATCATAAGCAATATTTATTCATTCGCATTCAGGATAACAATGGCGCTTTATTTTAACTGAAGACTAAACATTTAAAATTTATTGTTGTTATTATTTTTTGCCGAGCGGTAAAAGCCACCCGGGCAGTGGCAAAAGCGATTGTTCGTTATTCTTATGCCTTCGTGTTAAAACCCGACTAAGTTAGAATTCTTTAAATCGATTTAATAAAATTTATGTTCTATACATGCCCCGGGTTGAGCCTCCTCTTAACCCTTTCATTACGGATCGGTTTGAATACAAATTATACTGTCAATTATAAAACTTGTATTTGAAGCATAAATGTACTTATCTAGTATGTTTTCATATATCACATTGGTATCCTTTAGCTATCAGATGATGCATAAAAACTATTCTAAGAAAGTAGCAAAACTATATATCACGTCAATCGATGTCAACGGTTAGGGAATCTTATGACGGCATATGCCGACAACCGATGCGAAAGGGTTAAGTACAAAAAATGTCCAGGCGTGCTTCAAAAACGCTGAAAATTGAACACCCAAATATTTATCTGCTACTATCTGTCAGTCTATGCATTTCGCGATTACTTGTCCTGGATGCTCCCGTGAACCATCTATGTGCCCATGTGGACCTCCGGGATACAGGTGTTCTGAGACAAGTCATAGACAATATGAGCTTACAGAATTATGAAACTGAAATTTGCTGTGTATGGTGCAAATATGGAGCAGATATGGTGAAAAAATACAATTATCTTAGGGATGCTAGAAACAAAAAAAAACCTGTAGTATTTGCAGCGATTTTATACAACAGTCCTTCTATGTTGTTATTTTGGGTCGAACTGCCTCTTATGACTAAATGGTTCAGACCTCTGAAGTATAAGGCTGATCATGCGATCTTATGAAAACCTTATATGAAGGTTGATTTTACAGTATTGAAGCATAAAATTACTGACACCTTCTCAGCACATATAATATTTTTGTAATATAAATGCGATAAATTGTGCTTTTTATTTCGTTGTTATTTTTGTATGACATAACTTCAATTATTGAAATGGATTGGTTTTGAAATTTTGAAATTTCTTTACAACCGGTTGGTTCTCCATTGCGGCGTCATTTGGGTGTAAATAAATGCACCGAACAATGCTTGTAACTAAACGAGTTAAAGCGTCTGGTAATAATTGTCAATGGAGTACTTAATTTAATTAATGTAGTGTTTGCGTCAAATGGTTTACAGATACAATAATTGAATAGACCACAGGCAGGCCACTGTGAACCACTCAGGCAGCCAAGTGCCATGAACCACACGCAGCGTGAACAGTAATGCAGGCAGGGTAGCTGAAACAATGGAGTTATTGTTCATATTCGTGAAAAATAACTCAATAAACAATCTGATAATAAATAACATTTTGGGTTGTAATATTACGTATGATCGACGGGCGTATACAACTGGGGTAGTACAAGTACATTTTTAAAGCGAAAATTCCGCAGTATATTAAAACTTATGCGTTTAACTAATGCATCGTTCAAGTATTAACTTATGGCGAAAAGATGTGAAATCTAACTGCAGGTCTAGCACATAAAATAAAGGTCACCCAATTTGTCATGGAGAGGTCTATGAGAGGAGTGTGTTAAAAAAATACCAAGTTATATTTTATATTCGAAGAAGAAATTAAATATTGGAGGCTACCAAAGATTAGGCACTCAAGTGGAAATGTGACATATCTGTCGAAGAAACTACGGTTGATGGGGAACAAAAGTGTTTGAGTGGGGTTCAATAACTGGCATGCGGGTATAGCTCAATGGTCAAAGCGTTTGCTGGGTTCGATCTCCGACAGAGATTTAAAAAAAAGATTTTTGATCGATTTCTGAGCTCTAAAATGGCGCACACCGGTTGGTGAGAATTCGGTCATTCACCCGTAAAATGCCAGTCATAGTCTATTCATTAAAATTGGTGGTAGACGAAAGTCGTCCCGTGAAGACCAATTCATAGTAAATTCCTGTAAATGATAAAGATGATGCGAGAATCTCAGGCTGTAGTCTATGACGTTGGCGAATCAACACTCCACATGCAGCGCTTACCCATATGCACCATGGTAAGCGTCATAGAATTCCACAGTTTATTATTAGACAGATAGACAGTATCTTGAATAATAAAAAACGTCAAAACATAACATATAAATACCTGTATCCTAAAGAAAATATTAAAGACGATAGAATGTGGAGACGAATTCTACACGTTAATAACTTTACCCCTAAAATAATTAAATTCCTCCCAAATGAGATAAAGCCAGCGTTCTATACAGATAATAAACTAGGATACCACCTTATAAATAACAAAGATACTAATGATAAACGCAATAATTCTGGAATATATAAATTAAATTGCCAAGATTGTGAATCTTTTTATATTGGTAGAACGTCAAGAAATTTTAATATTAGAATTAAAGAACATTAAGGTGCCTAAAAAGCATTAATTTTTCTGAATTCGCAAACCACCTTATAGAAAATAATCATTCGTTCAACTTAAAAAAAGGATTAAACATATTACATGTAGAAAATAAAACCGTTAAATTAAATAATTTAGAATACTTAGAAATTTATAAAGCCATTAATAAGAAAGAAGATATAATTAATAACCAACTAAATACCTTAATTAATTTACCAATTTTAAAATTGTTTCCGTTAAATAAATAAATAAGTATAAAAATTATATATACGACATATAATAATAATATTAATAAAAAAAAAAAAAAAAAAAAAAAAAACTTATACCTAAGCCACTTTTATGTATTTATCTCTTCCTTCGTCCTTGCAACACTACCTATCTCCCTCTCCTTTCCTGATAGACACACCCCCACCCCCTCTCCTACAAAAATGGGTTACACCACTTGTAAGTACAACGCAGCTCAGTTATCTCTTAACTAGAGAAGGACTGAGAAAGGCTACGAGTTAGTCGAAACTGCAGTCTCCTAATAGAGAACTTTTGTTACGCGATCCATGTGAAAACAAGGTAAATAAATAAAATAATATTAATAAGAAGAATGTTGACAAAAGTACTGTTTTCACTTTAAGCACTTATTAGTAGACTTGTTAGTGGTTAGTCAAATCAATTTACAGGACATGTAAATTTATGTGCTCAAACAATATTTATATAGAATGATTTTTCCATACAATGACATCCGTATGCAGACACATTCCTTTACTTAAGGTAACCAATTTAACACCCGATTGCAGAGACGTTACTTAAGATTTGAAAAGGTGACTTGAAGAGGCTTCCTCGCTTTAATCATTCTAAAGGTGTATGTAGCTATTATAGGTTGGTAGTATATGAGTGGTAAGGAATGATTCTGCATACAGGTATCTAATTGACCACACGAACAGTACTACGTAGGGTTATAACCTTCATAGTTCACTATCTTACGTATATTTTAATTTAAAATTATTATTAAAACAGAAGAAAATAAAATAATATTATTAGAATGAAGCTTTCATTTATAGAATAAATACTTTACTATGAAAGACTAGCATTTACGTATATTAAACATTTAAATTTATTAAGTAAACTTCTTCTTGATCAAGAAGAAGTTTCCTACAGTCGACAACGGAACTGGTGATACCTGAGGCCACCCTGCGGCTGAACATGTGGAGAAGCGCAACTGAGGGGAATATTTGGATTACCCCGAAAGAGGACCTAGCCCCTGGACATGACCAAGGGTGGAATATATGGAGGTCCCTTAACAGACTTCGGACCGGAGTATGCAAGACGAAGACACAAATGAGGGCCTGGCAGTTTTACAGCGGACCGACTGAATGTGACTGCGGCGTGGAGCAGACCCTGTCACACCTTCTGGAGTGTGCGCTGTGCCCGAATAGCTGCACCCAGGAAGACCTGATGATGGCCAGAAGTAACGCCATCGACGTCACCCACTTCTGGGCAGACAGGATCTGACCCTGTTGTTTCCGACATGATTATATATATTAAGTAAACAACGAGGGACAAAAAAGCATATTTCCATCAAAATTGATTCTAGAAAGTCACTAAGGTTCTTAAATATATTGATTACTATGTACGGCTCGTTGATGATCAACCAAGTGATAAAATCGACACTTATCCATTGAAGCCACAAATTCATTTATCACGTTATTTTTATTTTAGTAGAAAAAATATTCCTTTTATATACCTTGCTTTGAAACGGATCACGTTGACTATGTAATTCACTTAAATTATACCATGGTTACGTGTTAATGGATTATTATTCTAAATCAGTCAAAACTTAACTGAATAAAGATGGTATTCTTATTTAAATTATTTATTAATCGCACGAAACCATGGACTGTAAATAACACTTGCTCAACTTTTACATGTAATCACATTTAATATTATACGAGTATGGCAACATTCAAAGAGGTAAAATAAATAAAAAAACATAAAATTAAAATATTAAAATCGATATCTGAGCTCTAGTCTCGAGTTGATGTGAATTTGACCACTCAGCCGTAAAATACCAACAGCCTATTAATCAAAATAGGTGGTAGACGAAAATCGTGCCGTGAAAACCACCCATTCATAGTGAATTCCTGTAAGAATAAGGATGATGCGTGAATGTAGAGTTGTAGTCTATGACGTTGGGGGATCAACACTCCACATCATACAGCGCTTAACAATATGTTACGCGATAAGCGTCATAGAATCCACTGATTAGACTTCAGAATTACTATCACCATCTGTCGGTATTCTTTTGTATATGTTTAATTAAAAAAATAAAGACTGACGGCATCAGAATAATAGCAGGAGTATTATGAATGCGAAGGGTCAGGTGGAGACTCATGCGGGAGAGCAACGTTCAACAGTGGTAGGACAAAAAATGATGATGATGATGACAATTTGGTATCAGTTGTGTGTTCTAAAGTAGTTGCGCACATTCATAAGGGAGCAAAGATAGCGGTTAGAGTGAGGTTAGGTCAGAGTGAGGTAAGGTTAGAGTGAGCTTAGGTTAGAGTGAGGTTAGATTAGAGTGACGTTAGGTCAGAGTGAGGTAAGGTTAGGTGCGTGGTTGGCGATGCCTGCCATGGGCGCAGTCTCGCCTCAGCGGATGCGGCCGCCGGCGGTGAACGCCCCGGATATGCCCACACATGCGCCACATGCGCGCAGAACACATGCGCACGAGACACACCATGTCCCGTAAGCACCACCGCGCCGTTGTTGTTTGCGCCACGCACAAGTAGAATCAAGAATATATAGTAAACTTTTAAATGATAATACGATGACAATACAGCGCATGTATTTTCCAAAATCTTCTTCTTAACCTTTAAACGCCCAGTGGTCCCATACGGGATCGCAAATTTGCGTCGTTCAATAGCCTAGCAGGCCGATGTTTGTTATGTTTCGTCGCACAATAGATTCTTCCGTGAACTAACTTTAATAATATTATTACAAATTAATGTAATCTGATCATGAAATGAACTATAAGCGCTCCTGTATGGGACCGTAGGGCATTGAACGACGCAAATCTGCGGTCCCGTAAGGAAACCACTGGGCGTTTAAAGGTTTGTTATGAGTCTTGGCATCTCACCAAAAAAAATGCAGTCTTATAATGGATTTCGAAATCATATGCCTGTGTAGAATACTATACGAAGGTTTAGCTTTGCGAGATATCTGACACATACATACTGGGTGTACGACGATATGAATTTGTGAGGAATGATGAGGTGAGGGAGCTGACAAGGACAATGCAGCCGTATAATAGGTAAGCAGATACTAGCGAAACAATCGCTCCCTAGCGTGCCGTATCCCCTCCAGGCAGTGTTCTCCCATCCTCAAATTGCTTCCCTTACTAATCCATTTAATATCTACATCACAAATGTTCAAAATTCTCAGGGAGCATCAAGCTAATCGTTCAATATCTTTAAATAACAATCATTAAAAAGCGCCATAAGCAGATTTGGAAAATGGCGGCAGTTCGTGATGACTATATGTTCCATTTAGAGCAGCGGTCGGGGATCTTTTCTAACCATTACGCCAAAGTATTTTTACGTAAGTCGATATTACCCTAAAATAGTTTTGCGTAAGTCGATATTACCACAAAATATTTTTGCGTAAGCCGATATTACCCCTTCCCCCCATTTTGAAAAGATGACAATCAATGTATATTTAAATAAACATTATTTATTGAATTAATTTAGACGGAAAATAACAAAAAAGTTACATGGCATTAGTAAGTTTTATGAAATAGCAAACTAGAAAAATTTCCTTATTACCCCAAAAAACATATTTTACGCCTTTTGGGGTAATTTACCCCGATTCCCCGACCGCTGATTTAGAGGATAATGATGATGATGGTGTCAATTTGTGGTCACCATATGCTCCTAATATGTAACGGATAACGGATAAAGGCGTCTTTAGCGTAATTTTATGGCACGGTTCCTATATCGACTATATGCAGTGCCGGCTTTAGGGGGCGGCGAAGTGGGTCGGTGCCCCAGAGCGCCGAATAAACGAGGGGCGCCGAGGGCAGACAATCTTTCTTGTATTTTTTTAAATATAAGCAGTATGAGACTAGAAAAAATGCGCGGAGCGCCGTAAGGTCTAAAGCCGGTACTGGCTATATAAGGATAGACTGTATCATGTTTAAGTACACAGTTTACCCTCATACAGAATATCCTACAGTATTACATACAGAGTATATAATACTATAAGTGGTTTTTGCCTGCAGTCAGACGTCAACAAGTCGAAACGTAAATAACTACCAAGTAATGCGTGCGGAGGGATTTACTCGCACATACATAACCTCATTGTGCAGCACATGTTATGGAATGCCGACAGGGGGCGGTGCTCTCTGGCGCAGTTGCCAGCGTAAATAAAGAACCAGAACTCATTCGAATGGCATCATATTCATTACACAATGATAAATATTCCGAGACATTGTTGCGCTACTAAAAACGTCTATGAGTGAGACATTACGCGAACTGTTTACGCCCTTCTCTACAGCGCCATTCTTCTTAAAGGTTGGCATCTTAACAAGGGCCAATGCAGCCGTATGATGGGTTTCAAAATCAGATGCCTGCGTTGAATACTGATGGTACGATGTTTGAATTTGTTGAGGAATGACGAGGTGAAAGAGCGGATGACGAAGCCTTCCATTCTAAAGTCGGTTAAGAGTCTAAGGTGGACCTTGTTGGGACATGTATTAGGGATGCAGCAGGAGAGCATTAACTACAGATGCCTTTACTTCAAGCCGCCGAAATCGCGTCTTCTGGAAGGTCTTCGGGAACTATACATAAATTGTACTATGTTAGACAGAGCTAACATTGACTATGGCGGTTGAAAGAGCTTCATGGCGGCAGTTCGTGGATGCCATACGCTCCAATTATAAGCTTGGACATGATAATAATGAATGTATTGTAAAATATATAAAACTATACTTTTAAATCGATGTATTTATATTCAGTAAATAGTGTTTTGCGTTTGTTTAACCTTTCCCTTCACATTTTCTAAGCTTTCCCTTTAAATAAAATTTAAAAAATGACACATAAAAAATTACAGATTTCAATTCAAAACAAAAGAATATTCTAATTTAAGCATAAATTAAAAAAAAACGAATGAACACCTAAAGTTGAATGCAGAATTGATGTTTCTTTATAAACATTTTAAATTTATGACTAGCTATGTATGTATGCCAGACTCATGCGGGAGGCCTACGTTCAACAGTGGACGGACACAGGCTGATGATGATGATGATGTATGTATATAAGTTAGACATCGCTAGCAAGGAAAAATTAAACGCATTATATTACATGTAATAAAACAATTAAATGTAATATCAACGTTCACAATTTTGTAATTTTTCACTTACTTGTTTGGTTGTTTCTTCGTAGATTTTCATCTAAGGCTTCTAGTGTAAGAAGCTTCAGGACGTAGAAGATTGCAGCAACTGACAGAACTTTATGGCAGCAATCTGTGGCGACCTTACGCTCCAGTTACAGATGGAGAAGAAATGTCTTCGGAAGCGTTGAATGATGAAACAACTGCAATCAATAAAAAGAAAATTATCATTAATTGAATTTGTTGATGGCTGACATTTGAAAACGCATACATACATTGCAAAATTGTATGAAATGATGGCGTCAACTTATTGGTAACGCCGGAGTATAAGCGGCTTCCTCACTAAGAAAGCGTCCAAAGAGGGGAGTTGAGTTGATACTGCTTCATTAGAATACAAGATCGTGCTTTATGCATAATTTCAAGTTCAATCAGTACATAGATCAGCATTATACATTAATATACAAATTAAATTAATTTGTTTCCTCATTACGACTGAAAATATGAATACAGTGCAATTACTTGTCCCAAATTCTCTAGTGTTTTGGTATTATTATAATAAATAAATATACAATATAATGTGATCGTCGGCATATATTTTGTTACTATGACCAAACTGTTTAAGTAGTAATGCAATAGTTATTAGTACATTTGTAAGTAACTGCTATTGTTTTATACAAAAATGTTTATCCTAAACTAATAATGTATGCAACAGCTCTTGACCTGAAATAAATTACTGAAATCTATAAAATGCCATCCTCAACAGATTCGAAATGAACAGAGTTTTGTATTTATAGTTTACCTAATAATATTTAAATACTTTAAGGTGCATGGATAAGAAAATTGTGTTCAATACGTTTTGAACATAAACTTTAATGTGGGTAAGACTTGCTGTTAGATTCCACGTCTTAACCATGAAATAAAAGTCACCCAGAGTGCTATGGAGAGATCCATGAGAGGAGTGTCTTTAAAAGATAGAATCCGAAACGATGATATCCGTAGAAGAACACAAGTAGTGTGTGTAGGCTACACAACGAATAGGCACTCTCATGTAGCAATGTGACATATATGTCGAAGATATAGGTCGATGCCGAAGAAAATTGTTGAAGTGGAGTCTAAGAACTGGCAAACGAAGTGTTGGCCGACCCCGTGCAAGATGGACTGACGACATTACAATTATAGCGAGAGTGGCCTGGATGCGGAAGGCAGAGAATCGAAGAGGATGGAGACTCATGCCGGAGGTCTACGTTCAACAGTGTACGGATATAGGCTGATGATGATGATGATGATGAATCGCAAATATTATATTATGATGTAAACAAATGGAATGCGGTGAAATAAATGCAATGGTCATTTTTCGACGGTGAAAAATTGTTTTATCATTTTGCAACAATTGGTAAATAATTACAGAACAAAAGAAAAATAAACAAACGAGCATCGTTAAAACAACAGTGCAGAAAATCGACGCAATTGAATGAAAAAGTGCACGTTTGCAGCGACAGAATACACAAAATGGTTGAAAATAAACAAACAGGGATAAATCAATAAATGCGCATTTTCTATTTAATATTATGTTCAATGCAAATAATGCGGAAAATAATTACCCACAGTTACGTTTTCACGTTTTATTTGCAATTGCTTTACGTCTACCTAAATATTTTTAACTGTATACTCCCAGTGTACTAACATACCCTTTAAACTTCGATCGATCATCGTGAAATTTTTAGTATCATATCATTAACGTCAAAAGCTTTATTTTCCATTACTTGGTTCTATAACTACACATTAAGTAGTTTATTAGTATTTTATTTACAGTAACTTAGTATTTGATGTAAGCAGGCATCGATGGACAAAAACTAACAAATTTTTTATTTAATGAAATTCATTACAGTATAATATGTTTTCTACATTTTTTTTTATGTAATCGCATGCAGGAGAGCACAGCCGGTCAAGACCAGTGCACTCTATGAGGCTGTGAAACGTGTGATGTGTTTCTTGTATATGTTTCTTGAAGAGATCTTATATGTTTCTTGAAGAGATCGAGATTGTAGAAAGGAGGAAACACAGACGTTGGAAGAGCATTCCAAAGCTCACAGGCGGCATTAAGGAAGAAACTTTTGAAATCGCCAGTTCTCGTTGGACACAGATTAATTGCGTTCGGCAAGTGTAAGACGAGTTTGTCGGTTGTGGGTGGGTGCAGGAGGAATTAGTTCTATAAGTGCCGAAGAGCAGCGACCGTGGTAATAACTGCAAAAAAGACTAACTGAACCAATCTTACGTCTGTGTTCCATTGATTGCAAGTTACATATTATTTATAGTGCTTCAGATGATTTATTTTAATATATTTAAAAAATACAATATATAATAATAGTTGTTTATACACGCACTACAACAGGAGAAAATATTAATGAAAATAAAAATAAAACAACATAGAAAACATATTTTTTCTGATGCGTGTGGTAATGTAATATTCGCAACATAAAATTATATATTTTTTAAATAATTAAATTTAAATTGTTATTAGTACATGAAGATATGTAAAATCTGACGCTTAAGCTGTTGAATTGTATTACATAAATACAAGAATATCTGTTATCATAAAGCAGTACTGTTTGTGTAAAATAAATAAATTTAAAAAATCTTCATAAATTTGGAAACATATTATTTGTGTATAAAATACAATTGCATATGTGGGTGATGTAACGATTGATACATACAAGAAAATTTACAACAAAAAACATTAATCTTACATGACATTTCTCTTATCTACTAATCTTTAACAATATAATCGACGGACGCTTGGATTATAACCGCGAACCTTTGCAATCGATGTTCATTCTGTACTCGGCGTGGCTCCGAAGCCACTTGCTCCGCTCATTGAATCGAGAAATAAACACGATTTATTTCATTTTATAGATGGCGCTTGTTATAAAAAAAACAATACAAATGAAACTGTCTATTATAAAACTAGTATTTGAAGCATAAATGTACTTATCTGGTCTATTTTCATAAATCACATAGGTTCTTGTATCCCTTAGCTATCAGATTATGCATAACAATGGCGCTTTATTTCAACTGTAGCATAACTGCATAATTGATGTCACGTCAGCACCATCACGAAATTAATACAATGCATGCATTAATTAATAATCTGAATTCAGTATTTTGTAAAATCTCTTTAAATATTACATTTACGGCACGAAATTACAAAATGCATCCATTAATCCACTCCATTCTGTCAAATAACGTATTGTATAATGGAATTTAACATGTTCACTATCAATTAATGTAATCATATTTGATTTTAAATCTATCTTGCTTTTTGACAATATTCACATCCATTATTATCTTTTACACTCATATAAAAAATAATACAATAAAAATGTAATTTTTTGTAATGGAACCAATGTATTAAAATTATAATAATTAACATTTTACTTATTTTTTCAATTTATCTCTTCAACAATGTGTATCTTTTAACTGCAGGTTAACGTTCTTTTTCACTGAATGATAACATTTACATTTTTAAGCATTCCTCAATTTTCTTTTCAGACAGTATCGTCTGCATATCTAGTCGAACAAAAAAATATTACACATATCCCACAATATAAAGTTTATTTCATATACACGTAATTACAACAAACACATTATTGAAAATAAGAATGTAAAGAATAGTAATCATATAATTTGATTATTAATTTAGTAAAAGAAAATCATAATAGTTTGACTAGTATAGTATCAAAAAAAAAAAATATGTTTCAAACGATATCAGTATATCTACGAGTGTGAAGTCATTTTACAGTTTTACTCTGTAACCTTAACTTCTTAATGTAACCCATAAAATAAAGGTCACCCAACGTGCCATGGAAAGATCCATGCTTGGAATGTATCTAAATGATTGAATCCGAAGAAAAACTAGTGGAGGCTACCCAAAGAATAGGCACACTCAAGTGACAATGTAACATATCTGTCGGAAGAGACAAAACAGTCAACGCGGAAAAGAAGTGTTGCAGTGGAGTCCAAGAACTGGCAAACTAAGCGTTGGCCGACTCCTGCAAGATGGATTGATCAGAAGAATATCGGTAGTAGCCTTGATGCAGAGGATCAAAAAGGATGGAGACTCATCTAAGAGGCCTACATACAACAGTGTATGGATACAGACTGATGATGATGATGATGACTCATAATGTCTTATGCATTGAAATTGACTTTATTTCTAAGTATTTTCTTATTTAAGCTTCGTGTTATCTTTTAATCAGCATCCTTAATGGGTGCCCCACAACATCTATGTTTATTGTATATTTCTGCGTCACTGATATATATTTTTAGTATGTGTTGTTGGTATAAGTCCAAAGGCAAAATAAATATTTTTAATTAATTAAATTTCTTTCTTAAGAATTTCCATACTTGTACAATACGTTTTATTTAAAGTGCTTGCGTCACCGATCGCGAAGGAAACTTCTGGAATGGAGCCAAACAACGATGAACATTATGGCACATTGATATCATGGAGTAGGAGATGAAGCGATGATGCGAAATAATACATCCAGGATGATGGACTTTCGTACCCAATTTAATTTAAAAAAAAAAACAAAATACTAAGCTGCTTTTAAGTATTAACCCATCGGTTTAGTCTTAATACTTATAATTATTAGCAATGTTCGCAACGACAGATAACATAAAATGGCGATATAGTCATTATATCATTTCGGGTTGTGCTGCTCAATAATGCCAAATGGTCAATGCCTCGAAAGCATCGGGTAATCAGCCTATCTTCTTAAAAAATCCAATTAACAAATCACCCAAAATATGTCTTGTACACTACAGCTCTTTAAATCCTCGGGCTTCTGCCGTGGAGGTTGTCAGGAACCATATATGTTCCCAAGTGAATCATCACGTACAAATACATATGTCTCAGAACGTGGAATGAGCAATGGCAAAACTGAGTGACGGCAATTTGTGAGACATAATTATTATTTGCATTTTAATGTTAAGGTTATTAATTGTATTAATTGCTTAGGATGGACCAGTTCAAATACGAAACATGTACAATCAGAAAAAAATAACGTGAAATAAAACTAGACATTTATAATTTGTTCAAGAATATTATTTAAAATTGTAATTATTACTGTCATTTAGTAATTACAGGGCCATTTAATATAATTCGCAAATCAATTAAGAAAGTTTGTTTTCTGATAAAAGAAAATCGATCTATAAAGCACAGATGTTGATATTAAAAATAATATCAAATTACATTTAGTTCCGATCTGCATTCAGTAGACAGATTGGTGACTTGAAAATACCGTCAAAGTAAAAGTGCATGCTTTATTGGATATATTTTTTTCTGCAGTCTTTCACAGCTTGTTATTGACTTTTCACATTTCCTGCTGTTTGAAAAACGCTAAGAACAGAGACCAATCTAATTTATAAATATCCGCTTTTATAACGTCAGCGGAAATTCAATCTATCCGACCGTTTCACAGCCGGCGGCCATATTGAAAATGCACGCAGACGACGTCAAAGGCAAAACAAAATTAACCGTAAAAGGCAAGGGAAAAAAATAAACGCAATTTACGTAATAACCCTGTTGCAATATCATTATGATATAATACAAGTAACTTCTTGGCTTCGAAATTGAAAATCGAGTGGATTTATTTATTAGATTCTGGGTTTTGAAGTCTTCTTGAAGAGTGGACAGAGTTCGAAATGACCATATTCTGAGTTCATTTCGTGTGGCCCCCATACCTGAAAAGATAAGGGAAAACCGCCTAAGATGGTATGGGCATGTGACACGGAGAGATGAGTAGCACATGATGAAGAAAGCCCTCAACATACCCACGCTGAGGTGAATACCTGGAAGACCACAGGCAACCTGGACTGCAGCTGTAGACAAGGATCTGAAAATTCTGGGCTTGACCGAGAATGCAACGCAGGACAGACAGACATGGCGAATGTTCACAAGGAGAGCCGACCCCAGATGATGGGAAATGGCGAGGCTAAAGAAGATGATGACTTGCGTTTTCCAACGATTTGCGTAATAAAATATATTCTTATGATTGAGTATAAAAATTATTTTCGAAAATTCAAACTCATATCATTTTAATTTTAAGAATCTCAATTAAGCACTGCGATATTCATGTCTAGGATTTTGTAAAAAAATAAATAGAAAGTACTTGTTTGTGCATCGTTAATACTAATCAGCGTACTACTTCAATGTAAAACAGCAAGATACTTTCCCAAGAAAGTACCAATAATGAAGGGTCGTATGAAATTATTTTTAAGAGTTGCGCATCATATTTAATGAGCGTTACGGTTCTAAATCATCGGTAAAACTACTGGAATATTCTGAAACATTTTATATTGCTGAAAAAATGTTTGAAAAGTATATCAGCTCGGATTATTTTTCATTTCAGTCAATAATTTATTAGATTTACATACTTAATAATAATTATTTCAATTGAATCAAGCAATATTGATATAGTGCTTACGGGCAACTTTAGATAAAAGCATTAAAGCTCCACTAACATAAGTATACTAACGGGTCCGCCATCTAACGTGTTTTTTTTCAACTAGTGCTTATTTCGTGAATGGTAACACTTAGCTCATGTCTGATTTGATTGATAATTAGTTTTATCTTTCCGCTAAACGAATATGGTTGTGTATACGCTTGAACAACGCTGGGAAATATTGCGACATTACTTTACAAATCCGGCCATTTTTCTTCGAAAATGAGCAAGGAGTGGCCGTTACAGTCAATGGCGATCGTTATCGGGCCATTTTTGTTCACAAAAATTGAAGAGGAGGATATTGGCAACATTTGGTTTCAACAGGACGGCGCTACGTGCCACACAGCCGAAGCTACACTCGATGTTTTGCGCCCCATTTTCAAAAAAAAAAGTTATTTGGCGGTTAAGTTATATATTTATATATACTCGTACGATCATAAAATATAAATAAAGCTGTAGAAAACTGCCGCAGTCTTGTAGGAAATTTTTATTTTAATTCCAGTTTAATTATTTTTTCATTCAACAAAAAAAAAGTATAAACCTCCATAGAAATAAACTATTTAAAGCTAGATTATCCTCTGGGATGCATATGTAACTGACTTAACGGATTTCATTAGTGTAAAACGCAATATGTATACTTAATTTCTGTCAGTTCAATATATAAATTTATATTTATATTATTTAAAGCATTTTATGTAATTTTTATCATAAACACACACTTTGTGTGTTGTGACATTAAAGCTGGGTAAAGTACATGGATGTCGCAATTATCTGTGAATGAAATTATTTTTAAAAAATGGTTATTTATAATATTATAAATTTAATGGAAAATGTCATAACTAAATTACGCAAGCTTTAGTAATAAAAAATATTATTTAAAAGGCGTTTAAAATGCATCCACCCATTATTAACTTATGTCGCATAAAGGTGGAATCTAACAGCAAGTCTTTCTTACCCATAAAATAAAAGTCACCCAACATGCCATGGGGAGATCTGACTGTCTCTTAAATATATAATCCTAAACAAGGATATCCGAAGAAGTAGTGGAAGCTACCAAACGAATATAAGCAATGTGCCATATCTTTCGAAGAGACGACAGTCGATGCGGAATAAAAGTGTTGGAGTGGAGTCCAAGAAATGCCGAACGGAACGTACGCTGACCCCCAAATTGACTGAAGCCATCAGAAGTTTAGCGGGAGTAGCCTGGACGTGGAAGGCGGAGGATCGAAGAGGATAGAGATTCATGCGAGAGACCTAAGTTCAACAGTGGACCGACACAGGCTGATGAAAAAGATCTCCAGACCTCAGAGCACATTCTCTGGGACTGTCAGTTCCTCTCGTTAGAAAGAGTAGTCCTTTTCGATGCAGTTCGAGGGAATCGCCTCGGCCCTATTGGGCATGCAGACTTTGTGACCGCTAAAAAAAATCCACGCATTTACAATCTTTGCTCGTATTTTCGGTGAGATAATCTATCTTCCGTCTCCATCTCTTTACAACCCGTGAATGCGATTCTAATCTCTTTCACGGGTTCTTTCTTTTAGCACTTCTGTGCAGTGGTCACAATTGTTCAGAGGGGACTCCTCTGAATTAACGCGTCATCAAGGAGACAACTGTCCTCCGGTGTGATGGGGGTGTGAGGCGGGTAAAGTCTAGTCTAGTAGTTACTTAGTAAGGAGAGAAGTGAAACTCGAAAGCTTATTCAACTCTGATTTATTTCGTATCCGTCTCGGCTATTTATACAACTTTATTGTGGGGATTTGTCGTGTGAACCACTACACCTGGTATCGATACACGGCAAAGGATTTGATTGATCACGGTTGCGTCCAGTCCAGGGTGATGAAAAAAATACTATTTAAATAATGATCACGTTCTGTTTGTATGTTACTGAAGGTTCCTTCTTAGACCGTTTGTACGAGTGTACAAGAATGTACTTGTTTGGGTTCATGTATGTAATGTTTTGACATGCAGTTTCCGTGCGTTGGTGCAGTTCGCGAGTGGCTAATAGTCCGTGGGGTCGCGACGGAAATAGCCGCGGGGCGCTGACCCGGCGGTGCACTCGCCGTCAACAGGTGCGGGGGCGGCGCCATTCACGGCAGTAACAAAGCCGCAAGAAGCAAGCTCCATTCTTATATTCCATTAAGTCAAACTCGCACACTGTAATATTATATTCCACGTCGTTTAATGCTTTTACAAGCTGTCATTACTACGAGTACATTCCACAATGTGACAATGTTTTGCCGACATTTTTTTTCTTACATATACATTCTTTATATGTAACATATGGTCATCATAAATTGCCACCACTCAGTTATGTCAGTTGCCATTCTCTAAGGCTCGTCTTAAGACATCTATGCACATGAAAGTCCGCTTTAAAATATATTTAGTTCAGGCAAAATCTCGAGGACTGGAATAAACAGCGTTTTGTATCTAAGGCATATTTATGAGTTTTTTTATTTTTATGTAAGCACATACAGGAGAATACCAACAGATGGTGATAGTAATTTGAACTCCCATCTGTGGAGTTCTATGACGCTTACCATGCTCCAAATAAGCTAAGCGCTGCATGTGCCTATAGCCCGAGATTTACGCATCATCCTTATTATTACAGGAATTAACTATAAATGGGTGGTCTTCACGGAACGACTTTCGTCTACCATCAATTTTAATTAATAGGCTATGACTGGCATTTTACGGGTGAGGGATGACATTCACACCAACTGGTGGTATTTAAGAGCACAGAAATCGATTAAAAATATTTTTTTTAATCTCCGTCGGGAATCGAATCCACGACCTTTGGCTTGCTAAGCAAAATGATTTGACCATTGAGCTATACTCGCCGGCAACTATAAGAGGTAGACTATAAACGTTATAAGAAAATTCACTTCATATTTGGATAATAAATTCAAATTGCCACCAAACAGTTATATCAGGAGCAATTTGTTCCTCAACAGTTCTAATAAGTGTGGAGTTGACTTAAGTAAGGTCTTGTGACATCTTTGAATTATAAAAGACTCACATAGTTTATGAACCACTTGTTAAGTCAAAATAATCGCTATAATAAAAAGTGTCGTATGAAGCAGTTTGTCAACCACTGCCTTGTTATGTACTTTATGTACTTTAACCGCCTCACTGTTGGACATAAACTTGAAATGTTAACATAAAAAATAAGTTCCACTCCTTCTGACTATGCAGAGGGGCATACATACGAGCTCATTTACTTACATTTAAATAATATAACGTAAAATAAAATTGTAGTGTATGTGGACGGGTTACAACATTTGTTTGGAGCATCTTGATGCACGGCTGTGAGACATGATGCTTATCTGAAAGTGATAAAAAAGGACTAGAGGCCTTTGAAATGTGGTCATACAGAAGAATTCTCGGAATTTCCTGGAGAGACCACGTCGCGAACAATGAGGTTCTCAGGATAATCAAGGAAGATAGGCACCTAATAAGAACCATCTCAGAGAGGCGTGCCCGATGGATCGGTCACATCATGCGCCACGATGGTCTTCTGCACGACATTGTGGAGCGGATGGTTGAGGGTAGAAACTGTAGAGGGCGCCCTAGACGGGTGTTTTTGCAGCAAGTGTTCGAGGACATGAATTGTAGCTCTTATGCTGAGCTGAAGAGGGTTGCGGAGGACCGAGAGGAATGGAGATCGAGATGCAAGATTCTGTCGCTGCAAACCAATCCACCGGATTGATACTAGGAAGAAGTAGAGGGATTAAGAAAGGCGCCGGCAATCTCAACAATTTTCAAAATTGTCGGCTCAATGGTCAAAGCGTTTGCTTGAAAAGAAAAATGTCGTGGGTTCGATCCCCGACGGAGGTTAAAAAATAAGATTTTCAATCGATTTCTGATCTCTAAAATACCCTTTGTTGGTGTGAATTTGATCCCTCACCCATAAAATACCAGTCATAGCCTATTAATTAGAATTGGTGGCAACTTGCAAGAGCCTTGACTGGCGGACCTAGAAAAACCTGAACAGATTAGGAAGGTAGAACAAAGGACAACCTTGAGCGGTGGAGAATTCTTTGGCAGGGAGAGCCACTATTGTGTAACTGCGGAGACCTGCAGACCGTATCACACCTAAGATCCGGCTCCATGTGCCCAACAAGCTGCACACCTCAAGACCTAATGCTAGGCAACACACGGGCTATCGATGTTGAAATAATTTGACGTCACTGACACGAAGAATTAGAATTGGTAGTAGAAAAAAGTCGTCCTATGAAGACCACCCAAAATTCAAAGTGAATTTCTGTAATAATAAGGATGATGAGTAAATATCGGGCTGTAGTGTCTTTGGCGTTGGCAGATCAACACTCCACATGCAGCGCTTAACCATATGTAAAATGGTAAGCGTCATGTAATTCAGTATACTTGTTTATCGGATATATTCTGACTAAGTATGCCAAGGAACTAACGCATTTTTTAAAAAGTTAACTTGCTGCTATTTAAATTCGATAAACAAATCATTAAAATATAAAATATTTTATAATAATCTAATAAACGTATTGCGTCTGCTTTCAGAGCAATTTAAAAAAATAATACAGTAATACATTATAAGGTTATCTTCTACTTAAATAATTTGCAATTATTCATTAACTTTCTTGTTACTCGATGTTGCCGTAGTAAATTGTCTCTTGTTGCACTATTTGTGGTGAATGTTGCAATACGCAAATGTTGTCCGTGAGGTCTCTGGCCTTCATGAGCGTAATCACGCACATCTGCGTCACGGAAATGTTTTTCCAGACAATTCCAATTTTCATTACAGCGCGAAATGGGGACATTCATGGAATGCAGAAAAGCAATCGAGGGATAAATTAAACTCATTACTATAATTGAGTAATATAAATATATTTAACAAATATAGATAAAATGTTGATTGCGAATTAGATATTAATACTCGTATGTTATATAAAACGATATATTTTAATGATGAAGTTAATAACGTTAAGGTTATTAACTGAAAATACTGAGTGAAACTGCATAGTTATAATTAAAACATTATATATCAATATTATAGATATTTATTTACTTACCTTGTTTTTAGATGGATCACGTTAGATAAGTTGTCTATTGGGAGAGTGCAGTTTCGACTAACTAGTAGCCTTTCTCAATCCTTCCCTTGTTAAGAGTTTTTTTAATTTTTTCGTTTGGTTTATTTATTTTCTATTTAGTTTATAGAGTTATCTCTTACTTGGTTATCTATTATAGGGAAAGATTGATAAAGGCTACGAGTTAGTCGAAACTGTAATCTCCTAATAGAGAACTTATCTTACGTGATCCATGTAAAAACAAGGTAAACCCTGCAGCTGACGGGAGGTAGTCCACGGTCTTTGGCAATCGGGCTTTAAGCTACGCGGCACCAATGGCCTGGAACTCGCTACCGGAAAGCATAAGATAGCTTAAAGCGGAGGCATCCTTCAAAAGCAGACTCAAGACCCACCTTTTTACTCAGAGAGGCAAAGAAGCGCTTTTGGAATGATCATTCGGTCATAAAAGCGCGCTATACAAATACTAATATAATAATAATGATAATAATAAATAAATTAATATTTATAATTTATGATGGATTTCAAAGTGAATGCTGAAAAAATTGAAAAAATATACGAATAACTTTAATTATGCCAATTGATTAAAAGATGATCTCTGAATTCGAAGGTTCACTTGGGAACATATATGGTTCCCGACGACTCCCAAGCTAGAAGTCCGAGAACTTAGAAACAAGATATAATACAAAAGAAAACTGATGTAATATCCGAGCCATATTTTGCGGCCTTGACTATTAAGTTGTAAGGAGCTCAATCAAACCAAAAACGACACGTGGTTAGCAACAAGCGGTGACTCATGCTAGTTTTTATACACGTCCAATGTTGCTTTACTTCGTTGATCTAACGATAATCGCGCTTACCATGTGCTTTTGTAGCTAGACGAATGCCTTTTTTAAGAAGATTGATTAAGCCGACTCTCATCTCTATATACATCAAGCTTAATAAATATGGGCATCATCTTGGGTACCAAAGAGTGTTGGAAATAACAATTAAAAAATAATAATACTAAATATAAATGGAAGATTACAGTAATTACTATAAGAAATTGCAGGGAAAGCTGATGAGATATAGTATGTAGTGTCAGAAAAGAAGATAAATAATAAAAAAAACAATATTTCTTTTACTAAATAAACATGGCTTAAAAATAGTATTTTACGTATATTTAAAAAAATATGATAATTCAAAATTATTGGATTTACAATTAATATGTTGTTCAACTGGATTCAAGTTCATGACAAGTGGCTTAAAAGCGCTTTTATTCGAGAAGCGAAAAAGCTTAAAAGCTCGTCGAACTGCGCTCAGCTGCAGTCGGTGCACTTAGAGCTCTATTTACATCAACGGGATCTTCGATTCGAATACAAATACCGACTAATGCGTACTCCGAACCTCAAGAATAGCCTGAGCATCGATTCTTAGAACGGCCTTTTTTTAAAGCTAACTGTTCGTACTTCTACTTATAAATTACTATTATTATATCAAATCTTTCATTGCTGTTTTGTCATTTTATACTTCGGTTTATATTTATATTTTATTTTAATAATTTATTTAATATAATACTGTACAGAGAAAGCTCTTTGATTAGAAAGTATTATTGATGTATAATTGTACATTAGTTAAATTAATTTGCAAATGTTATCATATTTACTTTTAAATAAGATTCTTAATATTTTTGAAAAAATGAGTTCTAGTTATAGTAAATCACCAGTATCTTAAAATATAAATAAAACGTTCTTTAGCTTCTTAAATATTAAACGGAAGAAATAACTAAATGAACGTAAATAATAGCTATTTTTTTTCATGTAAACACATACAGGAGAATAACGACAGGTGGTAATAGTAATTATGAAGTCTCATCTGTGGAATTCTATGACGCTTACCATGGTGCATATGACTAAACGCTGTGGAGTGTTGATCCGCCAACGTCATAAACTACAGCCAGAGATTCACGCATCATCCTTTATTATTACAGGAATTTCACTATGAATATTAAGTTCAATATTTATATTTTATATATATATATATGTCCATATATAGTATATATGGACATCATTGAGTCCTGTGGATGACCAAAGCCGACCACTCGCAATGAGCATTTAACAGTTATACGTCGTGAATAATTTAACTTTTTGCGTCAATTTATTTGAATTTATGACATTGTGTGATGACGCAGCCCCGGCCGCCTCATGCTCATCCAAAGTTTCAAATTAATAATAATTATTCAAAGCATAATAATACTCAATTTATACGATGCATGCGCGAGGAATGAATCAGGAATGCACGCGGAGCGACCCCCAAATACGCTCAGAATGAACCCAGGATATACGGAATTGCGCATAGAATGAACCCAGAACGAACGTGAAATGAACCTAGTACGTGCGTGGATCGAAGCCCAAATATGCGTAAAATGAACCCAGAACGAACGCGAAACGAACCACAAATGAGCGCAGAATGAATCCAGAACGAACTCAGAATGGACGCGAAACGAGCTCCAAATGCGCGGATAACGAACCCAGAATAAACACGAAATGAACGCGAAACGAGCCCCAAATGCGCGCAGAGTGAACCCAGAATAAACGCGAAATGAAACCCAAATTAGCGCAGAACGAACTCAGAACGAACACGAAATGAACGCGAAACGAGCCCCAAATGCGCGCAGAGTGAACCAGGAAACCACCGCGAAATGAACCTAGTATGCGCGCGGAACAAACCCCCAAATGCACGCAGAATGAACAAAAAAGAAACGCGAAACGAACCCAGAAATAACCCAAATCGACCCAAAATAACCCAATCAAAGAAGCTATTTAACCCAAACGAGTTGTCGCAAAATGATTAGTCTGTCAGACATAGAGCTGTCACGATTTAATTGATAAAGATGACTATTCAATTAAGTAATCGAGTACTCGGGTGCAATGAACACAGACTGCATGTAATCCGCCAGTACTGTCACCCCGAGTTGCACTATTTTCAATAAAGCACGCCAGACCGGGATCGACGACACGCAACGTGGACGTCACAGAGTTTTAACCAATTACTTAGTATGCTAATTTACAATGTACTGTAGCAAAAGCCCAATGAGCCAATTGCAGTGTGATGCCTCCGAATCACGTTCATGCACTGCGGTAATGATTTAATCGGCTTTCGTGTAATCCTTCTATTGAATGGACCGCACGAGAAAGCTCGACCAGCTTTTAGATAATTTAATGTAATGTATTGAAGATCATTGTTAATAAACCTAATTATAAGTTACTCCTTTGAAAGCGTATAAAATAAATGTAATGTGATATATATAGTAGTGCGGTTCACCATTCGACAAAGTTTAGGTGAGCTTATTTCAACATTGAGTTTGATACTTTGAGTTTGATACTACATTTGAGTTAAGGTTATTATTAATTGGCAATACTTGAAACTGTGTGTACTGCATTAAAATGCATGATAAAGATAAGAAATTGATTTTAAAAATCATAAATATTTCGTTTTTTTTAACATTTATTTCTGTGAAGTAAGTGATTGTACATGTTTCGGTCCAGGCCGGCTTATCCTAAGCAATGGCTTAACACTATTTTATATTATAATTATGACATTAATAATATTTGTATATTTGTGAACCTTCTCATTGCATTCTTAGTATCACATTTTTTAAATGTAAACTTACAGGTGAATACCGACAAATGGTGATAGTCATTTTGAAGTCTCATCTGTGGAGGTAGCTTCAGCGCTCGACACACTTCAAATCTTAAGAAACGTCTCTCCAAACTGGTGTTAAGTTGGTTACCTTAAATCAAGGAATGTCTCAATATATGGGTGTACGCGTTTAAAAATGCGCCCGGCCGAGAAACCAAGCACATTTAGATCGAAAATAATCCCTCAACGTCCATTATGGATGTTAAAATATTGTAATTTATTTGAATTCACGCCACCTTGAGAGAGTTCGTATATTTTGTAAGTTTCACGCCGAAGAATGTATAAGCGAGAATGACGCATTAACGAATGCGCAGACGACGTCTTATTTACGCAGTCTTGTGCGCAGTTCGGACTCCTAATGACTTTTTCTCTCCGACCGATATTTGTTTTGCATATCTTCGGCTTGAAACAGATCGCGGAAAAATGTGGAAAAACAGGTGTCTGTAAAAGAGACTTCGAAAAAATATTTAAAAAAAAAACCTTAATAATACAAATGAATTATACGATTATAGGATATCTATCTTATAAGATAATTACTGATGCCTCGTTTGAAATTGTATTCGAGTTTTATTAAAATATTTATGCGTGACGTCAACAAATGTAAATACTGTGTATGTAGCAAAAGATGTAACGGGTCCGCCAAATAACTTGTTTTTTTTTTTAAATGGGGCGCAAAACGTCGAGAGCTTCGGCTGTGTGGCACGTAGCGCCGTCCTGTTGAAACCAAATGTTGCCAATATCCTCCTCTTCAATTTTTGCAAACAAAAATAGCCCGATAACGATCGCCATTGACTGTAACGGCCACTCCTTGCTCATTTTCGAAGAAAAATGGCCTGATTTTCAAAGTAATGTCGCAATATTTCTATATATAAAATAATTAGTATGTAATTTAGTGCATATGGGTAGAATGTACTACACCACTTGTTAGTTATAGCATCGCGTCATAACAAATACTCGTAGTTTTGACAAAAATATTACGCGTATTCGTCTGTCTGAATTTGGAAAAGAACCTACAAAAGAAGCACGCAGCGTAAGCGCGGTTCTTGTTAATTCGACGAAGTTGAGAAACTTTAAATTTTGGTCGCGGTCTAAAATTTCGAGACACCATGGTATTTAGAAACGAATGGTCCAGACCACGGGGGCGTCGGGCTAATAATATAAAAAAATCGTATATAAAAAAACGTGGTAATCACCCAAAATCTTGCAAAATACGAATACACACAAGGTTATAACCAACTGAAATATGAAAAACATAGTCTATTCCACGTTAACGCGCGGGTTATTCCAACGATACACTTGATGTGCGTTTAACCCATCGGTTGTCGGCATATGCCGTCATAAGATTCCCCGACCGTTGACATCGGTTGACGTGATATATGGTTTTGCTACTCTCTTAGAATATTTTTTAATACATCATCTGATAGCTAAATGATACAAGAACCAATGTGATATGTGAAAATAGACCAGATAAATACATATATGCTTCAAATACTAGTTTTATAATTGGCAATACAATTTTTATTCAAACCGAGCCGTAATGAAAAAGAAAGGGTGAAAAGCAAGGTACTGTCAGAACTAAGCAGTAGTTTAGGAAGGTCCTCCCAAGAAATGACAGGGACTCCCAGACGACAACACAGCACACGTCTCCTGTTCGTATGAACAATCCATCAGTTAATGTTTTACTGTATGTTGTATGCTAGGATCACAAGGACAAACGTCACAAAAAGAAATGCCAAAACATTTTAAGAACTCATTCTAAGCATTCCATTAAAAAAAGCCAGAGAAGATGAAAATCCAGAGTTATTTTTCCACGTCAATAATTGATCGATGGATGGAAAGAAAGACTAGGTCATTCCTCCGGAAGTTGACTGCTGATAAGTGGCTTATCAAGACGTATTATTATGAAACTAATGGCATACCATCCGGGAAATCATTAGTTAGACGTGGTATTATTATTTTTTTCGATAAGATTTATTTTTGCAGCATTTGGAAACCTAAATTACATTTTTAAAGCGAAAATTCCGCAATGTCTTAAAACTAAGGCGTTCAACCAATGCATCCTCTCCGTATTGACTTATGGCACAGAGACGTGGAATCTGACAGCAAGTCTTATCCATGAAATAAAGGTCACCCAGCGTGCTATGGAGAGATCCATGAGAGGAGTGTAGCTAAAAGATAGAATCCGAAACGAGGAAATACGCAGTAGTACTCAAGTAGTGGAGGCTGCACAACGAATAGGAACACTCAAGTAGCAATGTGACATATCTGTCGAAGAGATATGTCGATGCGGAAGAAAAGTGTTGAAGTGGAGTCTAAGAACTGGCAAACGAAGCATTGGCCGACCCCCTGCAAGATGGACAGACGACATAAGAAGAATAGCGGGAGTGACCTTAAGGCGGAGGATCGAAGAGGATGGAAACTCATGCGGGAGGCTTACGTTCAGCAGTGGACGGATACAGGCTGATGATGATGACTAAGATTTAAAAATCATTTGATCGTACACGTGTATATGACTCGGCACACAATCGGAGGAAGTTGTTCTCGACGCATCCGCCCGGCTGAGCGTCTTTCGCGCCGACGATCGGCTCGCAGTGAGAGTGAGAGCGTTTGTTTTATTTTCTGCCGTCTGGACGCAAATAGATACCGCGCGGTCGGCCAAAACGGCATCTGACTCAGCGGCCGGGCCGCCAGATGCCGGCATCCAGGCCCCTTCTGGATGCGGACTATTATTGAAGCCCAAAACGGCGTAAGCCCAGACAACTCACGCGCGAGAAGCCAATGCTCTCTCTTCAATGGAGTAGTAACCCGGTTTGTTACTGATACTATTGCACTCAGTACTAGTACTCATTTATTTTTCGCATTTAAGTTCCATATATGGCGACCACAAACTGCAGCCACTTAATTTTGTCAACTACCTTTCATCGTTCTAGGACATATCTGAATCTGAAGGTCCATTTGGGAGAATACATGGTTCCCGAAAACCTCCATATCACAAGTTTAAGTGCTTAAAGAGGGGGCAGCTATGATATCCGAGGCATATTTTGGGTGTTTCGTTTATCAGATTATTTAAGGAAATAAGATGATAAGCCCGATTTTCTCGAGGTCTGGACCATTTTGCCATAAGGGGCGGATTAACTCGCAAGACATATTATTGCGATAATTCACGATTTTTACAAAATGTGACATGAGTTGTTCACTATGAACATAATAACATCATTACCGTTACGCTCTCTTAACTGAAGCATATGGCATTCACAAACTTCCTGTCGCTAAGCTCTGTCAGCCACCATAGTCTTCGCCATCATCCCATGTCAGCTTTGCCAAGCGCAGCTCCAACGAGTACATTATCTGTATAGCTACCGATGGAGGCGTAAACCCGGGAACTTGAAGTAACTACAACTGTATTATATGTTCTCCTGGCGACACTTTGATACATTTTTCGGGTATATTTTTACGTCACTTGACCAACGATACTCGTAGTGTTTAAAGTTAATAACTGGCTTTATAGGATTAACAATAAGTTGTTTCCAATTGAGTTTATAGTTTAAAAGTGATCCAAAGGCTATACTTACCTTGCAAATACATTGTCGGTAAAAAAAATATATTTTTGATTACACCATTGATTGAATCTCAACCCTTTCGCTTCGGTTGTCGGCATATGCCGTCATAAGATTCCTCGACCGTTCACATCGGTTGACGTGATATATCGTTTTGCTACTTTCTTACAATAGTTTTTTATGCATAATCTGATAGCTAAGAGACACAAGAACCTATGTGATTTATGAAAATAGACCAGATAATTACATTTATGCTTCAAATACTAGTTTTATAATTGACAGTATAATTTGTATTCAAATCGAGCCGTAATGAAAGGGTTAAGAGGAGGCTCAATCCGGGGGAATGTATAGAGCTTAAATTGTATTAAATCAATTTAAAGAATTCAACCTTAGTCGGGTTTTAACACGATGGCGTATGGATGACAATCAATCGCTTTTGCCACTGCCCGGGTGGCTTTTACCGCTCGGCAAAAAATAATAAAAAACAATAAATTTTAAATGTTTAGACTACAGTTAAAATAAAGCGCCATTGTTATCCTGAACGCGAATGACCACATATTACTTATGATTTTTCAAATACTAGTTTTATAATTGACAGTATAATGTGTATTCAAACCGAGCCGTAATGAAAGGGTTAAGCAGACGTATAAATTATGATGATGAGAAAAAGCGTCATTTGTCCGCATGCGAATATTCGGTATTCGCTATTCGGCATAACACGTCGCGTTGAGAATTTCTGCAATGTCGCAATAACGTGCGGCGGTTTGCGGAGCATATCGCTCCCCTCCGCCAACATTTGCTGATAAACCATCCATTGATAAACCTCTGTACTACAAGACCGCTTATCGCCAAACGTGACGTGTTACATTGATTCACAAACACAGAACCGACGAAAGATCACAGTTCATTTCTTACATGATTACATAAAAAAAAAAAACATTTACGCGCATTTTTTTTTAATGTGTTATCACGTGTAAAAGAACGTTGAAATTGGGTTGTATTGAGGCTATCTGCTGATCTCTGTAACGCTTAACCTAGGCGCACAACCCAAGATTATAAAACTTTTGTATTAGATCGGATGATTAGTCCGATGCATATTATATATCAGGGGTCATTAAATGCGGCCCGCTACTTTGAATTATGGTCGAAAGTAAAAACAACACATATGTTGTGTCATCGGCCACTAAGCGTTGGCGGAACGATCACACACATGTTGAATGACCGGCCTTTAACGTTAGGCCTGGTGATTACACACATATTGTGTAATCGGACTAATAGTGTTAAGCGACAAGGATTTTCAGCACATACTTGAAATTTTACATTATTTAGAGAATATTATATAATGTTTCGTCTTCGTAGTATCAATCCGGCGGATTGATTTGCAGCAAAAAAATCTTGCATCTCGATCTCCACTCTTCTCGATCCTCTGCAATATTGAGATGCAATCATTTTTTGCTGATACATGGGATGTCTTTTAGACCTTTAATGTGGTATTTTCCTCCTTATTTCCACATCATAATGCCGTTGACCATAAAGGTTCATCCGTCTTTGGAGAGCATTTACTACCTCCAGGACAATAGAGTGTCCTAACCAGCTTGACCTGATGATGTTAGGTGGGTGTTGACTTATTCCGGTCAACATTCGTTACCTGTCTATATTGGCCGACTGATGTCGCTCACCCACGAGAAGAAGATAAATCAGGATTTTTCTTTCATCGAACCTGTGACCATAAGGCATTTCGCAGAGTCCTCCAATACTTTTAGGGGGGGGGGAATATAATGTAAGAGAAACTTATTACGAATTCGAAATGTACAAAGGCTATTTTATATTGATTCATGTACTAAGTAATTCAATCATCACTAAGCATTCACCAGTAGGATACTTAGCAAGTTTATTATTCAATATAGATCGATGCAACCACATGGTACTTGTGCATACCATGCCATTAAATGCAACAACACAAATACGGAATATCCGATGGCGTATAAATGGAACATAAATATGAAAAATTCCCGACAATTGTACCCAACAACCAATATATCCTACACTGCTATTATTGAGTCTCCGTGCGGAGTTTCTACGTGAATTATAAACGAGCAGTTAGAAGGTATGACCAGGTAATTAGAATACTTGATGATAATACTAAAGTACACATTCAGCATAGTTTGGTATCTGGAATTGTTACATAAGGCTAAAATGTACTCTACGTAGTACATATCCGGAATTGTGATATAAAACGAAAAAGTGATATTCAAAGTAGGCCACATTGTGCTTGCTATGCAACTGTTCTTTACATATACGTTCCATAACTAAAACATAAGGTCACCAAAAAATGTCGCCACTCAGTTGTGTCAGTTGCCACTGTCCATGCCTTGTGCGAAGGTCCACCTAGGAACATTCCTGTATATATTTTTTGTGGCCTAAATATCGTTTTCAGAGTACTTTCTCGTTATACAAGGCTTTGCCGAGCAACACCAAACGTGAGTGTAAAAGTTAGTAATCCAGACGTTAAGATTTGGACTTTTTGACATCTTCGCCGAAGGTCGCCGAGTATACAGAAAAGGCATGGTAGTTGGACTCCGTAGCGATGAGGGCTACATATATATGGGAACATATATATATAGTTTCGAGACATTTTGGATGTTTTTCATCGGGTTTTTTAAAAGAAAGTCGGACGACTAAATCAATGATCACGAGGGCTGAACCATTTGGCTCTAAGGGGCGACTCGACCCGAATTAGTAGCCGCCCCTTAGGACGCTATACAAATATTATATACTGGTGATTTAGGTAAAGCTTACCTCTAGTATTAGCGACGTAGAATCTAACAGCTGGTCTTACCCATAAAATAAAGGTAACCCAACGTGCCATGGAGAGATCCATGCTCGGAGTGTCTCTAAAAGATTGAATCCGAAATAAGGATATTCGAAGAAGAACTTAAGTAGTAGATCTACTCAATGAATAGATACACTCAAGTGGCAATGTACATATCTGTTGACGAGACGACGATCGATACGGAAGAAAAGAGTGTCGTCCAAAAACTGGCAAAAGCAGCATTTATTAACCCTATGCAAGATGGACTGACGACATCAGAAAAATAGCGGCGAGTAGCCTTGATACTGAAGGCAGTGAAGACTCATGCGTGTGGCCTACGTTGAATAGTGGACAGACATTAGGCTTCTTTATACGCAAGCCGGCGGATATATATTAGTGGTTAAGCGTTTGCTTACTAAACCAAAAGTTGTGGTTTAGATCCCCGACGGAGGTTAAAAAAAAACAATTTCTAAGCTCTAAAATACCCCTGTTTAGTGTGAATTTAACCCGTAAAATGCCAGTCATAGCCTATTAATAAAAATAGATGTTAGACTAAAATCCTCTCACAAACACCACCTATCCATAGTGATTTTTTGTAATAATTTAATGGTGAGTGAATGTCGGTCTGCAGTCTATGAAGTTGGCAGATCAACACTCCACATGCAGCGCTTATCCATATGCAGCATGGTAAGCGTTATAGAATTCCACAGATGAGACTTCAGAAACATTACCAAAATCTGTATTATTCTGAATTTGTTTACATAAAAAATAACATTAAAAAAATACGAGTAAGTAGATGTTTTCAACAATTATTCCGGATTCTTTATACACAGAGTAAAAAGTATATATAGCAGCAGTACTGGTTTAAAGGGGTGGCGCAGTGGGTCGGCTGCCCAAGGCGCTGAATGAAATAAGGGCGATAAGGGCGCCCTCAGCTTCTACAGGGGTTTTTTTTCTGAAGATTTCACCTCCCACCCAAAAAAACCAAGGGCTCCAAAATATTTTTTCACAGGTCGCCGCAAGGTCTAAGGTGGGGTAGTGGGTCGCCTGCTCAGGGTGCTAAGGACGACGACAGCTCCTACAGGGGGTGTTTTCTGAAGATGTCTTTTCTCACCCAAAAAAAAACCAGGGGCGCAATTTTTTTTTGTTGCTAAGAGCACTATCTAAAGCCGGCACTGTTAAGTAGTGTTTTTCGGTTCATGTTCCCTCGACCGTCACGTGGGCAGTCGCCACACTATTTGCATGTTCTGTTATCAGTTGAATTCCAGGCGTTGGAATGGTGATATGAAGATACCTGAGCAACGAGTTACAAACATCGCTAACAATAATTAATACGAGAATTTCAACATTCAGTTTGTAAAACTCCGGCAGCTACAAATTCGGCAAATTCGAGCGAATTCAATCGGTAATATTATATAACCCATCTCAATGAGCAGTAAGTTTAATTTGTTTTTAACGAGGTTTTAACAATTCATTATATAATACTAGTACTAATCTTATTAAACCCTTTCGCATCGGTTGTCGGCATAAGATTCCCCGACCGTTGACATCGGTTGACGTGATATATTGTATTGCTACTTTCTTACAATAGTTTTTTATGCATCATCTGATAGCTAAGGATACAAGAACCAATGTGATATATGAAAATAGACCAGATAAGTACATTTATGCTTCAAATATTAGTTTTATAATTGACAGTATAATTTGTATTCAAAACGAGCCGTAATGAAAGGGTTAAAAATGAAAACATACAGTGAGCATTTTTATATAAGAGTGTATTTAAGACTTATTAAGACCTGAGACATTTCTTGACTTGACTAGGAAACCAACTAAAAACCCTAATGCAAAGACATTTCTTAAGGTTTGAGGTGAATCAAGGGCTAAAGCTTCCTCACTTTAATCATTCTAAAGGTAGCTATTATAGGTTGGTTACCTTAAGAAATGTCTCTGTATACGAATCTTAAGTTGGTTACCTTACGCTAAGGAATGACTGCATACGAGTGAAAGAGTCTTGGTACACTGTCTTGGTATCTTATATATAAAATAAGTGTATGTTTGATTGTATATTATGCGTTTTCTTACATGTTCATCCGATTGCGATGAAACTTACATGAGTTATTGCGTGTATGACCGCGATAGTTATTGTAAAATAAATCTTCTTAAAAGAGGAACGGGAAAACAGGAATGCACGCGTTTTTTGTCGCGAAACTTTTTAAGTTCTTATTACATAAAATCAAGTTTTCTGCTTGACTGTGTATTTTCCGACGCATAGCAACGCGCGTCGAGAAATTTTAATAACGAACAAAAGATGCGATAGTATTATTGGAAATCTGAAATATTTTGTTATTTTTATACAGCGTGTGTCGCTGTTTATCATAGAATGCATATTTAGTCTATAGTCTTAAGTTTTATTTATAATTTATGTTAACATACTTCAATATCAATATTCCACATAAATACACTCAAACTAATATAAAACGTTTTCTTAAGATCGGATGATTAGCCCGATGCTAACGAAACTTGGACAATTTCTCACTTTACTGGTGGGTACAGCTCAATGGTCAAAGCGTTTGCTTTGCAAGCCAAAAGTCGTGGGTTCGATCCCTGACGGAGATTAAAAAAAAAGGATTTGTAATCGATTTCTGAGCTCTTAAATACCCCCGGTTGATGTTTATTTGATCCCTCACCCGTAAAATGCCAGTCATAGCCTATTGATTAAAATAAGTGGTAGACGAAAGTCGTCCCGTGAAGACCACACATATATCATAGTAAATTCCTGTAATATAAGGACGATACGTGAATCTCGGCCAGTAGTCTATGACGTTGGCGGACAAACACTCCACATGCAGCGCTTAGCCTTATACAGCATGGTAAGCGTCATAGAATTCTAAGCGTGAGACTTCCACCATCTGTCGGTATTCTCCTGAATTTGTTTACATAAAAATAATCCTTAAAAGGCTGTTCAACCCAAAAATATCAACATAGAACGAATCGATATATCACAAACCGCCACAACCACTATAGAAAAAAATATCCGTTACAAGAGTGAGTTATAAATATAAAGGAGGGGTGATAGACCATAAAAAATAGACTGTAAGAACTTATAGGCAGACTTGTGGGTGTAATGGAAGTGCATTTATGTACTGAGTGCTAGACTACTGCACTATGCAGTGTACTGAACCATTCGGTATGCACAAAGCAATCCAATTAATAACACGTCAATTGCAGATATTGCCCTTAATTGCGAAGCAAGTATTGACTATTGAGCACAAGGTTTTTTTTTCATGTTATTTTGAACGGTTTTTGTATACTTTTTTTAGTATACTCGTATACTACTATATCATATACCTCGACGAACTATGCACGGTTTATCTACGTAAGAGAAATTTCTTTACGGCTGTGAATCTTTGCATTTCACCAAAATCTAATGCAGCCGCACAATGTGTTTCGAAGAGAGCAAATGCTGTAATTTTTCGTACTACAGTCAAGAGGAGGTCTCTCTCTGGGGTTTTGTATGATAGCAAGATTCCAGTTAGGACCAAAGGTAAAATCTACAAAACTGCTGTAAGGCCAGCTATGCTCTACGGATCGGAGTGTTGGACCCCGCTGAAACGTGACTTGGGTACGATTCATGTGGCAGAGATGAAGATGCTGAGGTGGGCGGGCGGTGTGACTAGAGTGGACAGAGTTCGAAACGAGCATATTCGGGGTTCATTTCGGGTAGCCGCCATACTTGAAAAAATAAGGAAAAACCGCGGATGGTATGGGCATGTGACACGGAGAGATGAGGACCACATGGTGAAGAGAGCCCTCAACATATCCACGCTGAGAAGAAGACCTGGAAGACCACACGCAACCTGGACTGCAACTGTAAACAAGGATCTGAAAACTCTGGGTTTGACCGAGGATGCAACGCAGGACAGACAGACATGGCGAATGTGCACAAAGAGAGCAGACCCCAGATGATGGGAAATGGCGAGATTAAAGAAGATACTCGTGTATATATAATAGAATATTCACCGAGCAAGGACAATTTTCACTGAGCAAGCATAATATTCTGTGACCGTTATAGGCCGAATAATTGCACGATTTAAATTCAATTCGTATGACGACACTGAACCGACCGGTATTCTAGGAATGCTATTTGTTTTCTATTCGGAAGGCAAATACTTGATCGTCATCGAGAACGAAAACAAGTTACAGTATACAAACTATGTTATATACTTGACGATGCTCAACTTGATGCCAACACCATTCAGACATTATATAAAAAATAATTACTAGAATTTAAATTTTTTAAAAAGTCTTCGAAATATCAGTATTTTATTTCAATGTTGCTATGGAAAAACAAATGTTTTGTTTGGACGAAGCGTAGGCAAAACTCTCTAAGTAAATTAATTTATATAAAACAATACATTATTTTTAAAAGTTATACTGGTACTTATGCAAGGTTGTTTATCAGAAAAAATTAAACTTTTTCTTTGAACAAAAACTAAATTCATTAAAATATTTTAAAAGAGAAAGCGTTACGCAAATTTCGCTGAAATAAAAAAAAAATCAAAACTAATTAATGTAGTTGGTTATACAATCAAAGGAACAGTTATTTAATTTAATTAATTAATAAAAAACGATTTTCAAGAAAAATTGTAAGAACATTTTGTTAATTTAAAAAATGGAAGGTTGGGCGTGCAACGTGACACGTTATAAAGGATACTTTTTAAACTTATTTTTCTAAATAAATAAATGACAAATTAATTTATTTCATGAAATGATTGTTACGTACCAGTGGAACTTGTTAATTATTTTAAAATATTTTGAATTATATAAAATTGTATTGTACAAAGTTTTGAAAATAATTACATAAAAAAATTATGGAGAATAATACGCTTTTTTTCTGTAAAATAACATAACCGAAAGGTATCACGTGGCTATCATATTTTTTCCGCAACAGTGAAAGTTCTTAAAAAAATCCTTTCGTTGAAATTCATCAAATTTTTTTTTTGCTCCACTGAATACATTTATTGCGTGTTTAAGCAATTTAAAATGTTTTAAAAGAGGAAAAATTACGCAAGTTTCGTGGAAATATGAAAAAAGTTTTTCGAAACTAATTAGTAATGTACAATAGTTGCTTATGCAATCAAAGAAACAGTTATTTTATTTAATTAACAATTTAAAAAAAACCTTTTCATGAAAAGTTTACAATTATATTTGTTTAAAAGTTGGAAGGTCGTGGCTTGCAACGTGACACGTGACGTAATAAAGGATACTTTTTAAACTTATTTTACTAAATATTAAAAAAATAAATTAATTTTAATTCAATTTATTTTATGAAATGATTGTTACGTAGCAGTAGAGCTGAAGAATTCCTTTCAAATATTTTGGAATAAAGTTTCCAAAATAATTAATATATTTGTTTATTTGGACAATACACTGTTTCTGTATAATAACTTAACCAATGTGGATCACGTGGCCGCCATTATTTACCATCTAACAGTAAAAGTCCCAAAAAAAGCCTCCGTTGAAATTCATGTCATATTTTTTTTACCCAACTGAATACTTTGATTGTGTGTATTCGGCGGTTCTTATGATAAGGAGAGCTGAAAACTTATGTTATCATATAACAACTACTTCCAAATTAAAGCAAACGTAACGACTGATCTATAATCCATGAAACAAAATGGAATTACGCTGCTTTTGAGCGCTTCTGCGCGTCCGTCTACAAGAGTGCAGACGCAAGTAATGACTCCTAACTGATGTATGCAATTATGCAGAATCCATTTCCTAACCTTACCATTTCGTTATCCATTCCCACGTATTTAATGGTTAGCAGTGTGTTACCAAAGAAGGCAATTCGAGTATCGCTGCAGTATACTAAATTCGCAGCCTTAGACTGAGGTCTATTTGACATCTAATTGATGCACCTGGGTCTCCAAAAACAGGAGGGGACATGGTTGGTTTTCACCAGGCGAATCCATGGAAGACAGACGTTAAGTGTGTTCACTTAAGATTTTTTATTATCACTACTAAATAATTGACTCCACCTGCATCTATTATTTACTTTTGGATCCGTAGTATCACAAATGATATACATTTTTCTTCTTTCTTTCACACCACATACTTCGTCTAACACTTGCAGAACATATTTTAATGATACAAATGAGCAGTATATTGAACATGCAAATTGAAAAGCAACCTTAGCATAGGATACTCCATACAATAAATGTTACTTGCAATTTAGTTGTAATATATTTCATTTTTCATAAATATATTTAGTCGCATCTCGTTGTTGTGTGGCCGCTTCTGACAATCTGCAAAAAAAGAAGAAAAAACCTATTAAAATTGTTGTCAAGTTATTGTCAAAATCAAATACAATAAGAAATAAAAAGTTATTATCTTTTTAAATTAATATATCGATAAAGATATATATATATATATATTTTTTCATATAAACACATGCAGGAGAATACCGACGGATGGTAATAGGAATTCTGAAGTCTCATCTGTGGAATTTTATAACGCTTACCATAGTGCATATGGCTAAGCGCTGCATGTGATGTTGATCCGTCAACGTCATAGACTACAGCCCGAGATTCACTCATCATCCTTTATTATTACAGGAATTTACTCACTATGAATGGGTGGTCTTCACGGAATGAATTTCGTCTACCAACAATTTTAATTCATAGGCTATGACTGGCATTTTAGGGGTGAGGGATCAAATTCACACCAACCGGAGGTATTTCAGAGCTCAGAAATCGATTAAATTTTTATTTATCCGTCGGGGATCGAACCCACGGCCTATGGCTTGCAAAGCATACGGTTTGCCCATTGAGCTATATCCGTCAGCAAGTCTACGATTTTCTTTACATAAAATTTTCGTCTTAGGGGGGTGTTTAACAATATATATGTAAGTTTCTCGGCTTTACGAGGTAGAGAAATTGAAAATAAATTAACTCAGATATTATTTATTGTAATTGCATAAAGTTACTCGTCTTTAGAGGGTTAACAAAGCAAAAACAAAGATTACGATATTTGCGTAGTCTCGCACCCAAAAGGAACCAAGGAGAAGTGAGTCTATCCATATATGCTACACCTAACGGCGGATATTTATTTTTCAATGTCACCCGAACCCACGCCCGGTGAAAAAAACACTCGAAAAAAATATTTAATAATATTTAGCTAGCTTTGTTGTAGAAGCATTCTAAATTTGCTGGAGGGTATAGCTCAATGGTCAAAGCGTTTGCTTTGCCAGTCAACGATCGTGGGTTCGATCTCCGACGGAGATTACAAAACAAAATATTTTTGAATCTACTTCTGAGCTCTATACAGGAGAATACCGACAGATGGTGATTAGATGATGATCTCAGATGATGAGAGTTGATCCGCCAACGTCATAGACTGCAGCCCAAGATTCGCGCATCATCCTTTATTATTACAGGAATTTACTATGAATAAGTGGTCTTCGTCGGGACGACTTTCGTCTACCACCAATTTTAATTGATAGGCTATGACTGGCGTTATACAGGTATGGATCAAATTCACGCCAACCGGAGGTATTTTAGAGCTCAGAAATCGAATAAAAATCTTTTTTTTTAAATCTCCGTCGGGGATCGAACCCACGACCTTTGGCTTGCAAAGCAAACGCTTTGACCATTGAGCTATACCCGCCGGCAAGAGTCGTGGGTTCAATTTTTTTGTACCATTTCATTTCGTTATAAATAACTGCATACTGCAGTATAAATATAATGTTTTATTCGAACATTACGATTTTTGAGAAGCAGATATATCTTCGATTTTGTTCGCTAAAGGCAAATATTTAGTATGAAATTAAATATTTATTATATAATTATAACTATAAAAAGAGTGCGTCGACCGAATTCGCCCTTCACGAATTTGAATTGAAATTTAAATACGTGGTTCTTATCAAAAACGGCCAAACCACAGTGTTTGATATGCGATTACGTCACGACGACAAAAATTATAAAAAAATATGCAAACAACGTCAAAGAACAGCGCTTCTCAATATCACCAAAGTTACATAAATTATTTTTATATTTATTTACTTGTAATATGGATCATGTTGGCAACATATCTACTAAAGTCAGTAATCACTGTTCAACCCAACTAATGACTAGGCACGACGCTTTTGATAACAGATTATACTCATTTAATTTAGTTTCAAACCCTAGTTGCCCCTGTGGCGCCCCCTTCCAGACCTCAGAGCACATTCTCTGGGACTGTCAGTTCCTCTTGTTAGAAAGAGGAGTCCTTTTCGATGCAGTTCGAGGGAATCGCTTAGGCCCTATCGTGCATGCAGACTTTGTGGCCACTAAAAAAAAACCACGCATTTACAATCTTCGCTCGTATTTTCGGTGAGAGAAGCTATCTTCCGTCTTCATCTCTTTACAACCCGATTGCGATTCTAATCTCTTTCACGGATTCTTTCTTTTAGAACTTCTGTGCAGTGGCCACAATTGTTCAGACTCCCACTGAACTTATCAGTTGCTAACTGATCACAAATAAAAAAAAGGAGACTTAACTGTCCTCCGGTATGAGGCGGGTAAAGTCCAATCAGTAATAGATATATAGCATGATTATTTAGTATTTACCTAAATAATTGATACTTACTAGAATTTTCAATGTTTCACTTGATTGCCTCAAATAACTAATACCTTAAAATACTATCAGTGATTTTTAAGTATTTTAACTTTTATATAAGCTACCGTCTAGGACGCCCTCTACAGTTTCTACCCTCAACCATCACTTCCACAATGTAGTGAAGAAGACCATCGTGGCGCACGATGCGACCGATCGCCTCTCTAAGATGGTTCTTACTAGGTGCCTATCCTCCTTAATAATGCAGCAAGTGTTCGAGGACATGAGAGTTGCAGCTCTGATGCTGAGCTAAAGAGGATTGCAGAGGATCAAGAAGAATGGAGATCGAGATGCAAGATTTTGTTGTTGCAAAGCACAATTCACCGGATTGATACTAAGAAGAAGATTCTACGACTTATTTATAATTTGAAATTATTGACAAGCTTAATATAAAAAATAAATTAAAATTCTCAAAACAATAAGTCGTAATAATCACACGCACACACACTGGCGAATATCGCTGAAATATTAAAAATGAAAATTAGGTATAATAAATTAACGAAATAACAACAATGACAATAATTCATTGTTGAAATTCACTGAGCTCGATACGTACGTGAATTGTAAATATGTATTATCGTGAATAATAACACTTAAAGAGTTCAGAGTCCATCAGTAGCGTGCTTTTGTGTTTTTCATTCATGGAGTCATCGCGTTTCGACAACGCAAGAAGAACAATTTGAAACTGTTCCACGCCATGTAGGTCACCGGTGATCTACGATGTTGTTGAAAACGGCGCCCTGTAGGTTACCGGTGACCTACGGTTTTTTTTTTCGAAAAAACAGTCCCTGTACGCCAGCGGTTACATTTCATTGGAACTTTAACATTGAATGTGACCTATATGGCGCCTCTGAGTCGAATGCATTAAAAACACTACGTTGGCGTTAAACGTGTTAATAATAATAATAATAATAATATGTAATAGCAAAAGAAATTAACACATTGAATCTTAAAATGAAATCTTAAGATCTTCAGCATTGCTATCACCATCCGTCGGTATTCTCCTGCATGTGTTTATATATTAAAAAAACAGTGTAATATATTAAGGCATATTTGCTTTGTACGATACGCGATCGCCGGTCGGCATACCTCAATCTTTTATACCTAAAGTTTGAACCTTCTTGGAAATCTATTCAAAGCGCATGCGCAACGTTTCAATGGAATGGCACCCATGAAAGCAAATCTCTAAAAACGGACGCCCGTCTTCGTGTTACACTGATGACGTGGCCGGACTTCGCGGTATCGCGTGTGACGTCACAGCCTCTACACAATCGACAAAAAATAATTCTCCAAAAAAAAGGGCGCCCGAATATAAAGGTAAACGTGATTTATATGCGGTCTTTAGGGCCAAGAGGGCCCTAAAAGCTGAAACGGGAAGTTTATTTGTGTCCTCGTGGGCGCCCCCCGCCCTGTAAATCACGAAACATTTGCTATAGTCCATCCAGTGTATGAAGAACCCTATGACACATTTATTGCCCTGTGCTAAATATCGTCCGATTTAACGTTGTAAAAACGTTCGCTACCTATATTAATTTTATCAACATAAACAGAAGCCTCTCTTCTTATATATAATAAGTTTTTTAAGTAAATATATCATAATAAAAACAAAATACTGCCGGAAAGTAATAATATTAAGTTTGTGAATAAATGAAGACTGATAGAATAATAATAAAAATATACATACTTTGAATATATACTATGGCGACATCTGTCGTACGATAATAACAATGATATAAATACTAGTTTCATCGCAGGTCAGTCTGGGCATAGCAATGGCGCGATTCGCCGAGCGGTATGAATACCTGGGCATAGTTGGTTTCCAAGGTCCGCGGTTCGTATCCCGCTTCTGCCGTTATTTTTGTGCTTGGATTGACGCGTTGAAAAAAGAATTTTATGTTTAGTATATGTATATTTAAGTAATAAAAAATATATACATATTGTTACAAATTAGAAAAAATACGGCAATTTGTAACTATAATAATACAATATCTGACGCATGTAGAACGCCATCTCGCATTGCTGCGAAAACCAGTGTTGGTGTATAGATAATCGTATTTTCGATTGTTTTTGTAAATACCTACTAAAATGAAATATTAGAATTATTATCAATTATAAGTTAATATTAACAGGTTTTAAGAGATATGTAAAACAAACTATAAATAATAATATTAGTACTATGAAAATTATGAAGAAAAGCGAGTGTAGAGATAAATATTAGCACATAACTAAGCTAAACTTACTAAGAGACGTCGCACTGCCTTCAAATAATCTCACTGACTTTAGAGAACCTACCAGTTTAAGAAGTGTTGGTATTTCGTTGCGGTCATAGTATACATACACGTGATTCCGAATTGCTGCCAAATTAAAGCTTTTGGGTTTTGTAACGAAGCATTTCCTCTGTTGTTTCTTATTTGGTGTTAATATTTTTTTTTCTTCTAATGAAGATTCACCGTATTTCTCCTCTGTGATCCGAGATACTGTAGATTTACCGATTCCTAGGGCATCCGCGACCCGATCTCGAAAGTTTTCTTTAATGAAACAACTTTAACAATACTAACAATAAATATAATAATTACAACAAATGTGTCATAGGGTTCTTCATACACTGGATGAACTATAAGTACATTTCAGATTTTTTTTATGTGTAAATGTACGTTAGGTTAGATAACTGAAAACAGGTGCCTGCTTTGAGGCATCTTCTTCTTCGTGTCAGCGACGTCAAATTATTTTTGGCCGGAATCTGGCAACATCGATATCACGTGTGTTGCCCAGCATAAGGTCTTGAGATGTGAAGCTTGTTGGGCACATGGAGCAGGATCTTAGGTGTGAGTCGGTCTGCAGGTCTCCACAGTCGCACAATAGTGACTCTCTCAGCCTAAACATTCCCCACCGCTCGAGGTTGTCCTTTGCTCTACCAACTCTGGTTATTAATCTGTTTAGGGATTTCCAGGTCCGCCAGTCAAGGTTCTCGCCAGTTGGGAGGCCTTCCTTTGGAGTAAGGCATATTGATTTAAATATATCCAAGAATATTTAACAAAACTCCCGGTTGTATAATTATTTATTTGCATGTTTTTGTGTCTGAGATTGCGATGGTTTGACTTTAGGAATATAGAAGTGAGAGAGCGGACGAGGCAACTTTTCACACTACAGTATGTCAAGAGGCGAAGGTGGACATGTCCTGAGAATGCCGCAGGAAAGCATGAATACGTCTGCCTTTTCTTTAAACCCCCAGGTTCTCGCTGTCTTGGTAGACTGTCGGGAACTATATATATATAATGTACTCGACGGAACTGCGAGACGCGGAGCTGACATAGGACGAAACGGGGACCAAGGCTTTAGTGGCGGCGGCTTATGATGTTCATATGCTCCAGTTGATGGAGCGGCCATGGACGAAGAGAGATGAAAATGATAATCAAATACATATAACTTAAGGTGATTTATTAGAACTAAACGCGATAGAAAAATCAAAAATATTATTAGTAGAAATATGTATACATAAAGTATTACTAGACTTAAAAATATATAAAATGGTGATGCCGTGTTATCTTCGTTGAGCGTCTGCTTATGATCATCAGGACATTACATTTTAAACCCACGTTTTGGTGTAGCGCAGCATAGGCTGGTTTCCTACACGACTAGAGTGTTTTGTGAACAATACTTTAATGGTCAATGTTGCAAAAAGTGCAGGTATAAGAAGACCCGCATTCGGGGACAAAAAATAGTAAAAAAGAGAAAAAATGTTAATAAACGTATTTTTGCCGAAATTCTTAAATTCTATAGAAGTAAATTAGCTATACTAGGGGCATTGCAGCAAAACAATCTAAATTATAATCGTACTAGATAGATTATGTTTAACCGCTGCTTTCATTAAAAAGATGTCTTGAAATATGTCATATCAGGTTATCATAGCAAAAATTTCAATTTATCTAAACATTTATATCCGTAGTTATACGCACAATTAGTGTTTTTTTTAATTAGGCAGGGTAGCAGCTATAATTAAAACCATTTAGTCTTCTTCTTCTTCGTGTCAGCGACGTAAAATTATTTTTGCTCAGTAGATGGCAACACCGATAGCTCGTGTGTTGCCCAGTATTAGGTCATGAGATGTGCAGCTTGTTGGGCACATGGAGCAGGATCTTATGTGTGAGGCGGTCTGCAGGTCTCCACAGTCGCACAATAGTAACTCTCCCTGCTAAAGCATTCTTCATCGCTCGAGGTTGTCCTCTGTTCTACCAACTCCGGTTCTTAATCTGTTCAGGGATTTCCAGGTCCGCTATTCAAGGTTCTTACAAGTTGCTCTTTGTAAACGCGTGTCATTGAATATTTTAAATAAAATGAAACAATATATGCGGTAGAATTCAATATTGTGTTCGAAAAGTTAAAATTTTGTTATTTTCGATTTAATTTGAAGGTACTTTGCACTTAGTGTTTGACTAATAATAATGGATTACACTGAACACTCGCATACGACGCTAATGTAGTCTGACTTTGGATTTTAATTGTTGTTAATTGACAGGCCAGGTAAAAAGTACGTGTACGTAACGTACGGTATGAACGAAACTAATCTAGTTCAATAAACATACTAGTACCAAGCAATTGTTATACCAGAATTATTACAAATTATTCTAACCAAATTACATTAAATATATTAACATTAACAAAAAAAAAAAATTTTTTTTTTATTTATCAGTCATTTTTGCACCCAAAAGTACACGTGGGAAAATATATGATTCCCGATGACCCCCAGGTAAAAACCCGAGGGCTATTCGAAGCATATTTTTGGTTGACTTGTTAATCGGAAATTATTAAGATCGGATGATAAGCCGACGCTCCCGAGGATCATTTAGTCCTAAGGAGCGGCTCAACTCGACCGGCGACACGAGGTAAGTAATGAAACCATCTAAATTTTGTTACGTGTTCAATGTTGCTTAACTTTAGTGATCTAACGAGAACCGCGCGAACGATGCGCTATTGCGACTGGTTAGTTATACAATATTAATTACACAATATAAATAAATATTTAATCGTGTATAATACAATAAGCATAAATTATTATTTGAGTGATTTGGTAATCGGATATTTTTAAAGTGAACGCATGATTAGTCAGACGCTTTCGATGCCTGCACCATTTGATGCTAAAGATCCACTCTACCTAATTCAATTTACTTGATTTTAGATTCAGTAAAAATTACATATTTTTATTTTATGGGTAGCATATTTTCAAATTCTTATACTGCGGTACAACAATGTTAAAATACCTAAGAACTCCCTTTCAGAGAAGAAATTTTCCACGACATTCTCGTAGGAAACCTTGTTATGCAACGTGCATTACCTGATAATACACATCTTCGAGCATTTTTCTTTTGAGCCTTAAACTGTCTGAGAATCCGGACTGACGTAATGAAAAATTTTCTGAAAAGAATTTTTCTGAAAAGAATTTTTCTGCCAAAGAAATATCTTCGAGGCAGCGATATTATCTCTGGGATGCATTTAATTTTAACAATACATATTGGTAAAGCGCAGCGATTATTAAGTTCCGAGACATCGGATTTTTAAAATTTGAATTTTAAAATGACGGCACACACAAGAATTCCGCGAAAGCTTTTCGAACGAGCTATTTTAAAATTCATGTCACATATACATTTTTTTAAATATATCAATGAATTACCTTTTTTTCTATAATATATGTTAAAGCTAATAAATGATACGTACATACAACTTCCTAGTATCAATCCGGTGGATTGATTTAAGCAACAAATTGCACCTCGTTCAAGATGCGATCATTTTTGCTGACACATGAGATGTCTTTTGGTCCTTTGGTGTGGTATTTTCCATTTTATTTCCACATCCTAATGCCGTTGGCCATAAAGGTTCATCCGTCTTTGGAGAGCATTTACTACCTCAAGGACAATAGAGTGCCTTAACCAGCTTGACCTGATGTGGTTAGCTGGATGTTGGCTTATTTCGGCCAACATTCGGTCCCTGTCTATATTGGCCGACTGATGTTGTCGCTTGCCCCCCACCACGAGAAGGAGATAGATCAGGATATTTCTTTCATCCAACCTGTGACCATAAGGCATTTCGCAGAGTCCTCCAGTACTTTTAGGGGGCAAGCGATTTATTTCAACATAAATCATATACGTTTGTTATTAATATTATAACAAGATAGCTGCTGATCGAGTTGATTCAAATCTTAGGACGAAATAGTGCAGTAGAGCGTCGAGCTAATTATAAGATCTACTTAAAAATATTCAATAAGGAATTCACGCAAAAATTTTCCTCTGAAACTAAAGCGTCTGTTTTTTCAAGTAATCGAGCTTCTACCCTAAACGTCTTTGGAAACCATATATGTTCCCAAGCGGACATTTCACATATAGAGATAATTTTGGAAAACTTATATAAAATGGTCAATTTGTGATTAATATATATTATATATATGGCTATGAAAGAAGAAAACAATATATAAAAACATATCTATTGAATGCATAAATATAAATAATTTCTGTGGTTTTGATTCAAAAATTTCAATTCTGAAAAATGCTTGTGAAATTATTCTATTAAGTTTCTTTAAAAAACTTGCACGTCTGACAACTTCGGTATGACGTTAACAAGATGAAGTAATGCGGACAAGTTCGACCTGGGAAGAGCAAACTTTCATCGCATCCTCAAGCAAGATTGCATAACGGAAATTGCCTCCGCGACACTAATATTCAGGTAAGACGGCTTCCACTGTACCTGTAATAAGCTCCAGTGTACTTGCGCCTTCAAAAGTTGACGTGAGTTGGATGCGCAGTTTCAAATGAAGAGCAGAAGGTACAGACTACCACTGCGAGCTTTCCCATTTTCTATGCGATCGTAAGCTTTTCAAAGTTGCTTCACAAACAGCCTCTCTGAAGTTGACGTCTAGACTGCAATAACATCCAGACGTAATATTAATACAGCATGGTTCCAGTTTCTCATGATATGCAATTTCTTTTGAGGGATTTCGCGAGATTGATTCTACTCTGTTTCTATACGCAAAGTACGAAAGGGGAAATTACTTGAAAAGTAATTATCATCATGCACGTTTCAGGCGAAACCGCAGCTTCGCGATGCAAAGAGACGGTCCATGTGAACCTTTCAGACATGTCGCTTATGGCTTTTCACTTTGTACGAAATAAATTAATTTTCAAGAAAATAACAGCAGTGATTGAGAAAATTAATTAACTCACTGCGTAATTGCGCATTACATACTCTTATAATAACATTAAATTTTTCTCTTCATTATAACGTTGAAATTTCGTAATACAATGTCATAGTTTTAATTATTATTAAATGACGTGTTCAACAACAGCAATGATTAAAAAAACGACTATTAAGCCTTTCGCATCGTTGTCGGTATATGCCGTCATAAGATTCCCCGGCTGTTGACATCGTTTGACGTGATATATCGTTTTGCTACTTTCTTAGAATAGTTTTTTATGCATCATCTGTTAGCTAAAGGATACAAGAACCAATGTGATATATGAAAATAGACCACATACTAGTTTTATAATTGACAGTATAATTTGTATTCAAACCGAGCCGTAATAAAAAGGTTAAGAAAGGTTTTTAAATACAAATATTTTACAAAATAGTTTCAATACGTACAATAAAAATACAAAGTAAAATGTTGGTATTTGGAGAATACAATATAACATTTTTTTTTTATATGTAATGGTAGGCATAGCAATGGCGCAGTTGGCCGAGCGGTATGAATACCTGAGCATAGTTGGTTTCCAAGGTCCGCGGTTCGCATCCCGCTTCTGTCGTTATTTTTGTGCTTGGATTGACGCGTTGAAAAAAAGAATTTTATGTATAGTGTATGTATATTTAATTAATAATAATATTGTAATATAGTCAATGATCTATAAAAGTAGATTAGAATATTGAAATAATAAAATAATATTCTAATAAAAATTAAAAAAATTCATATTGATAAAAATAGCTTGTCCTCGGATGTATCGATTATCGATATCGATCACAGTGTGTGTTGGTTCTGAGGGGAGGGTTCAGCGACCGACGAGCGACCGCAGATGGCGCAGCAGATGTTCTCGGTAGGGACGTGCATGTGCAACCGTACAATAACTAAAGTTCGTTATACTAGGCCAGAAGCCACCAAGCGTCCTTCGTAAAGAGCACCATTAGTGATGCGAGAGGTTTAGTTCGACCACTTCAATAACCAAGTAGTCTAATTTTTTTTTTTATGTAAACGCATGCAGGAGAGCACAACCGGTCAAGACCAGTGCACTCTATGACGTTCAGCCAGGGAGGCTGGACGCTGCATGCGGGAAACGTGTGTTGTGTTCGTGTTTGTGTGTGGGTTGGGGAGATTGCAAGTGTATATTTATCTGTTTCTTGAAGAGATCCAGATTGTAGGAAGGAGGAAACACAGACGCTGGAAGAGCATTCCATAGCTTACCGGTGGCATTAAGGAAGGAACTTTGGAAGCTGCCAGTTCTTGGTCGACATATATTAACCGTGTATGGATGTTCGGCAAGTGTAAGACGAGTTTGTCGGCTGTGAGTGGGTGCAGGAGGAATTAGTTCTTTAAGTTCCGAAGAGCAGCGACCGTGGTAATAACGGTAGAAAAGACTAAGAGAACCAACCTTACGTGTGTGTTCCATTGATTATAGATTAGACGTAAGGGTGTCATTGTTTATCAAACGAATTGCTCTTCTTTGAACTGAGTCAATTAAGTTTAGAAGGTATTTTGGGGCTCCAATCCAAAGGTGACTGCCGTATTCAAGGATAGGTCGGATTTGTCCTTGATATAGAAGAAGAAGTTGTTTATCGTTGAAATACCGACGTGATCTTTTTAATTACCTATATAATTATCATACTCAAGATATCAGAGTTATTACCTATATAATTGCTATTTATTAGAATTTGTTTCAAATGTTTGTCACAAATTACAAATAGCTTGTACCTAATTTTAGTGATTTTTAGTTTCATATAAGTCTGTATCATGTTAAATTATAACTTGTTTTCGTCGCCTTTTTCGTGGTTTTGTAAATTTAAAAATATGACTGATTTTACACATACCTTTACACCTTGTTTTAACTTGGATTACACTGAGCATTTGCTGGAAGACAGCAGTTTTTTTTAAGTAAACACATACAGGAGAATACCAACAGATGGTGATAGTAATGCTGAAGTCTCAGCCATGAAATCTATGACCCTATGTTACATATGGTTTAAGCGCTGCATGTGGAGTGTTGATCTGCCAACGTCATAAACTACAGTCCGAGATTCACGCATCATCCTCATTATTACTGGAATTTACTATGAATGGGTGGTCTTCACGGGACGACTTTCGTCTCCGACAAATTTTAATTAATAGGCTTTGACTGGCATTTAACGGGTGAGGGATCAAATTCACACTAACCACTATTTTGGAGCTCAGAAATCGATTAAAAATCCTTATTTTTTAAATCTCCCTCGGGGATCGAACCCACGACCTTTGGCTTGAGCTATATTCGCTGGCGAATGCCTATGTAAAGAGCCGATATGAAAGATAGTTTTTTTTATTTTTTGTCGAAAAAAGGGGCCGCATTTGACGACACCTGATATGCTCGTATGACGTGCACCAGAAATGCACAACAGCCCGGCCCCAAGTTAACAATAACAATGTTAGGCACCGTTTATAACATCCGAGGTATTTAGTTAGAAACACGGAATAATTGAGTTTTCGATGGAGCAGCAACTTACTGGCGGCATCGAAGTCAGCGAAGCTATTAGAATTATATTAACCACTATAGAATTACAAACTGAACCAATGCGGAACATATTTATATAAAAAAAAAAATGTATACACATGTTAAATTAATACATAAATTTAACACGTCTATTACTCAATTTCTATGAATACTATTTTATTACAATAGATGCATTGAGAGATAGGTTCAGATGATTTCGTATATCTAGGCGTACAGGTCACTGAGAGCGGTGACCTGCAAAGAGAGCTTTTTCGCATTATTTGAGACTCTCAGCAATATTCGATCAAATCAAAGTTCTTATTTATTTATTTATTTACTAACGGAATTGAGTTCGAAGTAGTACATATATTACACAAAATAATATATGGATACAATGGATATATTTATAATTATCATATATATTGACAAGTACTGTCTACTAACAGCGTCTTCATAATCTCCATTCGTTTGTATAACTGTAAAAAGCTATAGCAGTTGTATAATGGGTTTAGAGAACATGTTCCTGGGCAGAATATTAGGTTACGATGGTTTGAATTTATTTTAAAATATGATGTAAAGGAGCATAGCAGCCTTCTATTCTAGAGTATTTAATTATACGTTTAACTTATATGGCATGTTCTCCGCATCCGCAGGAAAGCATAAAATATAGATGTTTTCTTCATAAGATCTTATAGCTCATGGAAGGTGTAAACTATACATATAATTTACTCGAAGGAGAGCCATCGTAAAGAACGTGACGGCTAACGTAACTTTAAGGCGAATTTGTGGTGACCAAACGCTTCAAAAAGGGATCGTGTACGAATGAAGATGATTTAATGAGAAGATACTTGATAAAATCTCAGCAAGTTAAATAAAGGGTACACAGGTATTCGAGGACAAGATATAGACAATCTAAGCTTCTTCTTCTTCTGGGGGAGCATGAAAAGAACCTCCACGCGGTGCCCCCTGGAAACGGAATTTCGGACTTCCTACTCCGGCCAATCTTTTCAACCCAGCGACAACAAAACGAAATCTGATCTTATAGAACTATGAAACGACACTTTGTGGTGTCCATAAGCTCCAAATATGAAGCTGATAAGGAAAAAAATATTCTGTGCAGCGGTGGAGTGCCATCCGGCGCGTGGGCCTCGTTGCAAGTTGGAGCGTATCGGAGGCGCATACTTTTCTGCTTACTGGGCGTTACGAGCGGAATGCCATCAAGGCGGGGCAAGTACTCGGTGGACCATCGCACTGTTCGAGGAAGTGTACCACTACCCGGACTACTGTGGAGCACTCGAATGGAGCACTAAGCATTGTACTTAAGTCGAATATCGCCGGCCTACCTCAAGCTCAGTTAGATACAAATCACATGTTAAGGATTTAAACTTACTTTGCTGAAATAATACTAATGTCATACTGAATTGTCAAAGGCAAAATGTATATGTTGATATCATAACTGTTTATGAGTATTTGCCGGCGGGTATAGCTCAATGGTGAAAGCGTTTGCTTTGCAAGCCAAAGGTGGTGGGTTCGATCCCCGACAGAGATTAAAAAAAAATCAATTTCAATGAGCTCTAAAATATCCCCGGTTGGTGTGAATTTGATCCCTCACCCAAAATCCGCTTACCCATTTCATTACGGATCGATTTGAATACAAATCAATTACTGTCAATTATAAAACTAGCATTTGAAACATGAATGTACTTATCTGGTCTATTTTCATATATCACATTTGTTCATGTATCCTTTAGCTATCACATGATGCATAAAAAACTATTCTAAGAAAGTAGCAAAACGATATATCACGTCAACCGATGTCAACGGTCGGGGAATCTTATGACAGCACTTGCCGACAACCTATGCGAAAGGGTTAACAAATCACCCAAAATATGCCTTGAATACTACAATTACCCTTCTTCAAGCACTCGGACTTCTGCTCCGGAGGTTTTTCGGAACTATATAAAGTATGTTTCCAACTAAAGCTTTAGGTGCAAATATATCCTAGAACGAAGAATGGACAGTAGCAGCTGACAGAATTAAGTTGCGGTAAATTAAGTTGACCATATGTTCCAGATATGGAACGGATATAAGGAAAAAAATTATGTAAAAAGCCCCACTGCTAATATATTTTAAAAGCTCACTAGAAATGAATTTTAAAAGCTCACTAGAAATGGAGCATCTGTCCTATTTGGAGTTTCACCATAGATTAGAGTTCTCCCCCTCACAAGTCAAGGTCTCACCTGTCTATTAAGGGATGAGCTAGAGACGAGGGTAACCGCCCTAGAGTCTGCTGTACATGGCAAAGATAACTAAAGCTATATACGCTATGTATACCTGCTGCAGATGTGCCGAAAAGCGAGATAAGAATCAAGAAAATATTATATATTTGACTAATAAAATAATGTATTACAATATACAGATAACACTATATATTATATACACGTATTCAATTATCAATATCAAAATGATATGTAAGTAAGAGCGAAAGGCTTCAGATTTCCTTAACTCATAAATAATATTAAGGCGTTCGCATTCAGGATAACAATGGCTCTTTATTTCAACTTTAGACTAAGCATTTATAAGTTATTGTTGTTTTTATTTTTTGTCGGGAGGTAAAAGCCACTAGGCAGTGGTTAAAGCGTTTGTTTGACATACATGACTAAGATTGATGTGTTTTTAAATCGCTTTAATAAAATCTGAGCTAAATATAGGTCCCTACGGCTCAGTTTGAATACAAATTATACTGTCAATTATAAAACTAGTATTTGAAGCATAAATGTACTTATCTGGTCTATTTCCATATATCACATTGGTTCTTCTATCCTTTAGTTTTCAGATGATAGTAGCAAAACGATATATCACGTGAACCGATGTCAACGGTCGGGGAATCTTATGAAGGCATATACCGCCAACCGATAGGAAAGAGTTTAAAGAGTTTAAATCACTGACGTCGAATGAAAGTCATTTTCTTGAAAATTAATTTATTTCGTACAAAGTGAAAAGCATTGAGCGACATGTCTGAAAGGTTCACATGAACCGTCTCTTTGCATCGCAAAGCTGCGGTTTCGCCTGAAACTTGCATCATGAAAATTATTTTTCAAGTAATTTCCCCTTTCGTACTTTGCACATAGAAACAGAGTAGAATCAATCTTCAGTTAAAATTATCAGATGATGCATAAAAAACTATTCTAAGAAAGTAGCAAAACGACATATCACGTGAACCGATGTCAACGGTCGGGGAATCTTATGACGGCATATGCTATGGTACTACAGCCGCAGTCCATGCAAGTTCGCGGGATTTTGCTCTGGAGACTCCCGGAAACCATCTATATTCCCAAGTGGACCTCCGGTATATAGGTGTTCTGCGACAAGTTATAGACAATATGAGCTTACAGGACTGTGAAACAGCTATTTGCGGTGTCCATGTGGTCTAAATATGAAACGGATATGGTTGAAAAAAATTTTAAGGAAGCAATTGGCTATGGGACAGCGCTGAGTAAAGAATTGAACAATAGTTGTTTCCAAAAGTGCGCGGTTTGAATTCCAGCTAGATATTAGAATATATAGAATTTATAAAACCTTATAAAAAAGAAACATTGAAAATACTTTATAAATTCGTATTCCTATATTCATTCGGGTATTAAGTTGATTCCTTTCTGGAATATCTCACCCGTATGCAGAGATTTTTCTTAATATTTGAAGTGAGACAAGGTCTGAGGTTTCCTCACTTTAATTATTTTAAAGCAGAGTAAATATTATAATAATAATAATTTTATTTATTCAGCCACCAAAAATATATTTTCATACATTTAAAAAGAAAATACAAGGTAATAAAAAAGATTTAACAATTTTAACAACTACCAATCAGTGAGTGGAGCACCGGATCCCCGCTGGATGGCCACGTGAAGGCGCATCCAGTGTCCCTCCAACCGGAAGTCCCACCTATCCGCCCACACAGCGACCATTGCGTTGGGATATAGGTTCATTGTCTTAACCTTAGGGAATGTCTCCGCATAGGGAAATAATTTGCAGCAAGTATTCGAGGACGTGAATTGTTGCGCTTATGCTGAGCTGAAAAGGGTTGCGGAGGACCGAGAGGAATGGAGATCGAGATGCAAGATTCTGTTGCTGCAAACCAATCCACCGTATTGATACTACGAAGAAGAAGGGAAATAAACGCAGCCGTATGTACTCGTATTTAGTGAATTTGTAATTCACGTTAACTGACATTTTTCGTTCACGTGTTATTATCAAATTTATAAAAAATCATTTTCACGGATTTCCAATCAAACAACGTATAATATTTGGAAGTTCATGCATTTTTTTTACTTTATAATGCGATCAAAACTATGTTAAATGAATTAATATTACTGGGTATTTATATTCGATCTAGTTAGGTTAAGTTAAGTTATTCGGTTATATAACTTATGCGATATGAAAATACGATGCATTTGTGAAATCTTATCGCATATTAGTGCAATCTCTAGTAATTAGTACCGACGTTGATATATGAAGTGGCTTTCTGACACACATACATGCAAGCATGCATGCATTTTTGTATATAATGAATCAAATGCGTGAATTGAATGATAATAAATACATCTATTGCTTTTTTTTAAATACCCCATTGTTAATAATTCGTTCCCATATAAAAAAATAAATATCTTCAATTAACTATCAAGTTTTTTTTTATGTAAGCACATACAAGGAGAGTACCGGCAGATGGTGATTGTAATTGTAAAGTCTCATTTGTGGAATTCTACTACGGTTACCATAGTGCATATGGCTAAGCGCTGCATGTGTTGAGCGTTGATCCGCCAACGGCATAGACTACAGCACGAGATTCCCGCATCATCTTTATTATTACAGGAATTTGCTATGAATGGGTGGTCTTCACGAGACGACTTTTGTCTGCCACCAATTTCAATTAATATGCTATGACTTACATTTTACGGGTGAGGGATCAAGTTCACACCAGCTGGGGTACTTTGGAGCTCAGAAATCGATTAATAATCCTTATTTTTAAATCTCCGTCGGGGATCGAACCGACGACCTTCGAGTTGCAAAGCAAACGCTTTTAACATTGAGCTATACCCGTCAGTATAAAATAATTTATTTAAATATTCTAATACTTGATAGGTAATTGAAGATAGTTAAAAAAAACTATCCTAGCGGCTACCGCTTCTTTTTCTCCAATATTGACGAGAGAAATGACATTGAAGATGGTGTTTGTATTAGATTTCTATGTGTACATCAATTTGTTATTAATTTAAATTTTTTGTGTCTGTCTGTCACAGAAACTACAGTTTTTTTTTGATAATTGTGATAATAAATAATAGTAAAAAAAAACCTCATATCAGTTCCATATGTGAAATATATGGTCATCACAAATAGCCACCACTTAGTTTACCCACTTTCCATACTTAGTTCTAGGGCATATATACACCTGCAGGTCCATTTGGGAACATATATGGTTTCCAACAACCTCCGGAGCAAGAGCCCGAGTGCTTGAAGAAGGGGTAGCTAAAGTATCGAGGCATATTTATGGTAACAATAAGGTTATATTAATTATAATTTAAAATTAACTTTAACTAAAAAATTAACAAATTGAAAATATTTACTTTTGATTCACATTTATTTTTAACGATTACATGTTTCGGCCTCCCAAAGATGGCCTCCAGAGACTCCGAAACATGTAATCGCTTAAAATAAATGTGAATCAAAACTAAATACTTTTATTTTTTTACATTTTTTATTAAATTAAATTTAAAATTGTAGCATATTTATGGGTTATTTATTAACTATTTTTTTTTCTTAAATAATTCGGATGATTACCCCGACGGGGACGCTCAATCCAAAATAACCACATAGAAGGTATCATGTCATGAAAAATCACAGTAAATACTATAAAAAATATCTGTAGTACGGATTGACTGTAAAAACGTAAAAATGATTTATCAAATAAATACGTGGAAACATACGTGTTATGACTGCTCAAAACAGATTCACGTTAAATGTAAAATCCCGGCAAAGTGAAGTGAAATTCAATTTGTATCCGAGTATTTTGACGTTTGAGTTGAACTGATAGTGTGCTCCATGATGATGTGGCTGAGGGGGAGAGATGCCTCCACACGTTTCCATGGAAACCAGACGATGTGACTACCCTGATACTCTCCACTACAGCCAATTACTGCATCAGTACAATTTTGATTACAACATTATTTCACGAAGCATCGAAAAAAGTCACGATTTAATTTAGTACTCCCAACCATCTTTATAACATAGTTTATTTATATTTATTATAAAATTGTAGTCAGTGTAATTGAAAATTATTCATTTCTTTCAGTTCACATTGTTGAGAATTAATATAATCTTAATTCAATCTGTTGTGAAAAAGAAACGGCAGACGCTGGGATTCGTAAATTTATAAAATATTGATGTAGATCAATTATCTATAAAGGATTTAGAATATTGAAAAATATTCTAATAAAAATTAAAATTGAAATAATAATACGAGTAGTTTTAATATTTTAAATTTCAATACGCCAATATCCGATGAAATTTTCGTATTCGATGGAAAGCTGAACACTTACGTAACACTGACAAAGTGCTCGTGAAGACAAGAACCCTTCCATAAGGTGTACTTGCTTTGTGGGTGACAACGGCCTCGTTAATATTTCCGCGACGATCGTAATTCAATAAAAACACTCATGTCACCTTGCATGTCACTTCACATCGCAGCACACCGACATTCTGCGGCACACCACTGCATAGTACAACGACATGGCTCGCCACACCGAGATAACTCGGCGCACCGACATAACTCGGCACACAGACACACCACGGCACACCCTCCAGGCTATCGATATTCCCCGGGAACGTACCCGCACATATTAATGCACTGCCGCAATTCAATTTGCATGCCACTGCACGGTGATAACGTAATTAAAAAACGCTTCTGAAACCATTTTTAAAATACACTCAAATCCCCTTTTACTAAGGCTTGAAAATAGCAAAAAGCACCAGAATTAAAAAAAAAACTACTATGTAACAATCACTATGCAGCTATTTTATACTAATAATTACACTATTATTATTAATAGTAAATGTTCTCCTAACTGAAGCATATGGCTGTCACGAACTGCCGCCATAAAATTGTAATTATTCAAATTTAATGGAAATGGTCACAAAAAAATAAATATGAATAATTTCTCTATGATTTATGCATTATTATTTATCAGACGCTTAACTGTTCAAAGAAACTTGAAACAACAGTATAAGTGTAAATTAACGTAGAACATACGTTTTCAATTTTGTAAATCGTCTAAATAGTGAGTATAAGGATATTTTAATCTTGTCCAAATTGTTTTAATTATTATTAAACATAACGTTATCAAAAGAAAATTGTTCGCGCAACTGTGTGATTATTACAGTAAATTTAAATTAAATTAAAAAATAATATAATACACGAAATAAAGCAAAATATTTTATGTTTGAGTTAATAAAATTAAAACGACATTTTTAAATATTAAATATCGTATTATTTGGAACATTATTACTGGTATATAAAAAAGGAATCTATATGGTATCTCATAGAAGCCCTAAGCATTACATTTGATTCAAACTGAGAGCAAATACATTATAAAGAAATATTAATCACTCTCTACACTCATTGTCTCTTAAAATCACTCTTTATAATTATTATCGGAGTGTCTCTTCATTTAAAACTGTAGACACAACCTTTAAAGTATAAGAAAAGGCTTGAATAGAAAAATGTTACGTTCCAAGTGTATTGTGCGCCCGGGGCGTTTCTACACATATGCCGCCCCATCTTCACAAAAAAAAAACATTTTTCATATTGTAATTACGAAAGATTGCTGAGAGAAAGGCGCCTTTTCCTGCTCCGGAGCTCAGAGACATATTCCTCTAGGTACACTCGAACTTATCATATTTTAAATTCCCGGTATTCTATTGTCTCTGCAGAATCTGTTTCTGAGAATTCTTCTCTAGCCTAGAGCTCCCTATTCTCTGTTAAGAGCATACCAGATCCGCTCGCAATATTCTTTATTGGAATCAGAAATCTAGGTCAATGCATCCATTTTATATTTATACAGGCATCTAGCATATTAAAATCATACGAGTTTTTTTTTTGTATTGTCTTGGGATATGACAATACTCATATATATAAGGTTTTTACCTTTCCTTCGTTTATTTATCTCTGATTAGTCGATATAATTGATAAGTCAGATATGATGTTATTTGCTGTATTTATAATTTGAACATGTCTTAACTATTCTAAAATAAAAGTAACCCAACGTTCCAAGGAGAAATCTATGCTCGAAGCGTCTCTAAAATATATAATCCGAAACGAGGATATCCGAAGAATAATTGTAATTATATATATATATAATTATATATAATTATATATAATAAGTAATAAATAAGTGGATGCTACCCAACAAATAGGCACACACAAGTGGCAATGCGACATATCTATCGAAGACACGTAGTTCTATGGGGAATAAAAAGTGTTATATTGGAGTCTTAGAACTGTTAAACGAAGAGTTGGACGACCCCCTGCAAGATTGACTCACGACATCTGAATAATATAGCATCAGTACCATTGATGCGAAGGTCGGAATATCGCATGGACACTCATGCGGGAGGCTTATGTTTAACAGTGGACGGAAGGAGGCTGATGATGATATTTTGATATTGAATCTGTGTGAAACTTTGTTAGTTTTGAACAGTAAATAATCATTTTCAAAGTATATATTTATATATTAAAGTATATATTATATAAATTACTCTTTCTAAGTTCTGATATCAGTAATCAATACACAGTATGTAGATGACTTCATGTTCGTGTTATGTTTAGCTCTACTTACCTTTTGTGACTCAAGTTAAACATATAAATAAACATGAATAATATGACAGTTGCGACCTCAACCTATTTAATAATTTATAAAAAATAAACAGTTCGACAAAAGGTTATGGAGACACCTTATCTGTGTATCCAATGACGCTTGCCATTTTGAAGATAGTTGAACGATGTATGCGTCAATCTTTCAACTTCATCGGACACATCTAGACATTAAATTATCATCCCATTTTAGAGCGGCTTACTGTAAATAGGTGTCAATTTTTTTATACCGCCAATTGTTAAATAAATGTGAATTATTAAAATAATAATATGCTCATTATTCTATTGTTTATTCAAAATTTCAAAAAATATAGAATTGGTACGATAAATGTAACTAAGTTAGTGTGAGCAAAACGGTTATTGGAACATAAAAAATATTTTTCAAAGTATGCCTCGACTTATTTATTATTGTGTATTGTTGTACAATTTCTAAATGGGATTTTATAACAAGGCATAATGAACGTCCCATATTCCATTGAATATACCCGGGAACTCGACTGCAACAAAAAAAAATGTTTTGACCTTCGAAAGAAAGTTTAAAGAATGTTTTCTTTTATGTATTAAATAACACATTGTCTTTAACGTAATGTTTATTATTACAATTGCAAGCGACGTGTTTGTGCGCGTAATCTCCGTAAGCATTACACTTTAAAAAGTATTTTTAATTTCATTAAACAAACTGAACAATTTCAACCTTTTGTGATTGAGTTTCAATTGACATACCCCGTCTAAAGACGACAAGTCGCGGGTTCGTCGCGTGGAGAAAGGATGTAGGAGCAGATTAACAACACAAAGAACTTGTTTTGAAGCACAATTCGCGTTTATTTTTATTTAGGGCTTTATTTTTCGTCCGTTTCAATAAGTTAACTGACAACTGCCGGAACCTGCGACATCCAGCGTCGCCAACAATCGCGGCAAAAAAACAAATTTAAGATGACAGTTGCACCAACATGAAATGAAACAACTGCCACAACAAATAAAATGGCACATGCAAACGCCGTGTAATATTGTATTTAATTAAAACTAACACTATTAGATGTGCATGTCAGGCGAGCGAACAAAATTAAGAGGCATAAAATCGTTTTTCGATGCTTTGCGGCATCAGTATCACAGAGCTATATCAAGCTGACATCGCAATGAAAAAAGCATGATAACTTTGGCCCACTTTTTTTATATCAAAAATCCAATACAAAGTGTCTGAAAAAAATACAACTTTATTTATGCATTTACGTAAGTTTCATGTTTCAAATATCATTACGCAAAAATACAAACAATCCTGTTGAAGCGATTTGACATATTCAACGTTAAAGGTCACAACATTGATTTATTTACAAAAGATTAATCTCTTATGCGTTTTACGTCAATACCAGATACGCATACATACAAGTAGTAGGCAGCAATATTATCTATATTTGTTGTGTAATTTCTTACGTAATTATAACAGTTTTTAAGATAAAATTCAATGAAGGGGGTACAGTAATTTGATTACGCAGTTATCTAGTACATTAGTACATACATGTAGACTAAGTGACATATAAATATGTGAGATTTATGCATTTCAATGAATGGATATACTAAAGGGTCCGCCATCTAACGTTTTTTTTTTCAACTAGTGCTTATTTCGTGAATGGTAACACTTAGCTCATGTCTGATTTGACAGATAATTAGTTTTATCCTTCCGCTGAACGAATATGGTTGTGTATACGCTTGAACAACGCTGGGAAATATTGCGACATTACTTTGAAAATCACGGTAATGTTGCAGAATGTGTGCGAAAATTGCGTACGGATTTTGGAAGAAGAGAATCACCGTCAGCTCCGTATGTTCGTTATCTTGTGAAAAAAGTGAAAGAAACTGGCATCCTCATCGATAAACCAAAGCGTGAAAACCCAATAACCTTACTAAGGTGTAAGGGGATTTCTAAGTTGTTAAATTAATTTTATAAGATAATATCAGTAATGGAGATTGAAAGAGACTCGCATAAGTGACGCTACGTAGTTTAGTAATGAGCGATATGACTAGAAAAAAAAATAGTTTTTTGAAATTGGCGGATCGACAAAATTAATTTAATTCAGTTCTGCAGTCCGCAAGTCCAGAATCTTTATGCACTGCATTCTGTCCGGCGTCAGTTCATCATATGACAAATAGAATCATGTGTTAGAAAATTCATTGTAAATGCTTACGCGTTGAGCCCCCTTTAGGACAAAATGGCCCAGGCCTAGGAAACGTCGGGCTAAACTTCCGATTTCATTAAAAAATCCGATTTACAAATCAAGCAAAAATATATCATTCTTCGGATACTACAGCCACGCCCTTCTAAAGTACTTGGACTTCTGTTTTGGAGGTTGTCGGAAGCCATATATGTTGCCAAGTGTACATTCCGGTGAAGATATGTTCTAAAATGACGAATCGATTGTGACAACTGACAGAATTATATGGTGACAAGTTGTAGTGACCACATGTTACAAATATAGAACGCATATTTGCGAAGAAGAGAAATGCTCGTGAAAAAATGCGGATATATACTTCGAATGCCGTAGGAGAGCATAAACAGCTGCCTTTTCTTCAATACCTTGAGCTCTTACCGTCTTGATAGACCGTCAGGACATATACACGGAATGTACTCGAAGGAGCGTCAAGAGGCAGATCTGACACGATATGTGAAGAAGACCATGGCGGCTAATAAAGCTTTTATGGTGGCAGTTCCTGACTTCCATGTGCTACATTTAAGGGAGCGGACTTGGAAATAAAAATGAATGAAATACCACTTTTAAGGGGCGCCCTTAAAAAAATTCTATATCAATCGTCATAATATGACGTGAATTCATGATGTAATACATTTCATGTCAAATTGACTGTACAAACTATTGTAATGTTTAAAGTAAATGATCCATGTTAAAACAATGTAGAAAGTTATAACTATTTTAATATTTTAAATGGATTTCAAAGTTAAAAGAAAAAATATATGAATACATTATTGTATAGTATTTTTGAAATACATTATTGCATTCCAATAAATCGGTTGGCGCTTTAAGTGCAGAAGCTTTCAGTGCTTTACCGCCGCACTGTAAAAGAAATGGGAATATAAAATCCTTCGCAGTTTCCGAGTAGAACTAAGACTTGTCACGAAGCGTCTCCAAGTGAACATAAAATATCTGCATCCGATGAAATTAAATCTAAGAATCTAGTAGAAGGCCTGCTAAAGTTTACGTCCTCATTTAAAATCCCTAGCTTCTTATTCAGCACATTAATACTAGCCGAGACCACAACGAAATACAAAGTTTCAAAACGGATTTTTTTTAATGAAAAAAAGAAGCAAGTCAAAATAAAATGTTAATAAATAATCATTGGTTACATTAAATTATTTTGTAGATTTTTGTAATATGTTAATAGATCATTTATTATCAATAACATTATTCAACAATCATTATCATCCGATCTCCTTAAAAAAAAACCTAATAATTAAACACCCGAGTATATTTCTGGTACTACTTACTACGTAATTTTTCTTAAAATGCTATTTTGGACTAACATAATATTTAGTGTTGAATATAAAGAGTAGCCATAAGCATTGATGTCTGTGTAGTGTGACTTGTAGGCTATATAGTAAAGTACTTGAGACAGTTTCAGGGCGTCGGGAACCGCGCCTCCCGCGCTCCCAGTATCGATCGCCCCCAGTCTGTACGTTTAAGGATAAGGGGAGGTTTTTTAGCCCACGCTCGTCTTATAGGGGAGTAGACTCAACATCTGATATTTTTAATCCAAAAAATAGTTAGATTAAACCCTAATACATAAGGTACTATAATGTGAAATCTCTACACGTAATGTTGATGCGTAATTTTTTATCGTAAATCGCATGAATCTTATTATTGTATCGTAACACAATTGTGTTCCCAAGTGGACGTTTAGATACAAGTATATCTCCTAGAACGAAGAGCATTTCAAACGCTAAATAAATACGTATCTAGTTTTCACTATACAACAACTATTACATTAGTATGTTTATCCAAGTTAAAAACTGATTATTATGAAACTTATAGTATTGTAGTAATTGAAAAACCATGGAGGTGTCTCTGGGGTTTTGTGTGACAGCAAGATTCCAGTTAGGTAAAATCTACAAAACTGCTGTAAGGCCAGCTATGCTCTACGGATCGGAGTCTTGGACCCCGCTGGAAAGTGACTTGGATAGGATTCATGTGGCAGAGATGAAGATGCTGAGGTGGGCGGCCGGTGTGACTAGATTGGACAGAGTTCGAAATGAGCATATTCGGGGTTCATTTCGGGTGGCCCTCATACCTGAAAAGATAAGGGAAAACTGCCTAAGATGGTATGGGCATGTGACACGGAGAGATGAGGACCACATGGTGAAGAGAGCCCTCAACATACCCACGCTGAGAAGAAGACCTGGAAGACCACAGGCAACCTGGACTGCAACTGTAAACAAGGATCTGAAAACTGGGCTTGACCGAGAATGCAACGCAGGACAGACATACATAGCATATGTGCACAAGGAGAGCCGACCCCAGATGATAGGAAATGGCGAGGATAAAGAAGAAGTAAGTGAATAAACATTGCTTAGTGTGACCCATGTTGAAACAACATAGGAACTAAACATCAATTTGAGTGATGAATTTTTAATTATTTTCAGTGATGGCAGTCGTTACGTGGACTTTTTTTACAGTCAATCATAGGTTCAATTAGAGATAATTGAGCTATCATTGGATATGTGCGATCTACAATCGACGGTACAACAATTGCTCTGTGTTTTATTCAGAGACGAACGTACCGAGACTGGGGGTTGTTACATTATTCATCCTCTAATGCCTCGCTATGGACGAGTAGTGTGAATTTCAAAAGGGGTATATTACAGCTAATGTATGTACGAAGCAGCTTGCTTCAAACATTATTTACGGTCTATTGTATGGCAAACACCATTGTATATGACATTTTACTCATCAATTAATCAAAGAAAAATAAGCGGCGACGCTAGGGTTCTAACCGCGGACCTCGTAAATACTTTGTCCAGTACTTAACGCCCAACACGATTACCATTACAAAAAATATGATTTATATGCATTATTTTATAGGTATCGATTGTTTTGAACTGTATCAATTATCAATTTATTTACACCCATCGTTTGTTTACCGACAATCTATTCAACGGCGGGTATAAAAAATCTTAGAATTCTTTGAGACCCAGTGCTCACATGATAAAACTATACATACTATCGATATATATACAGCCTACCGTTTCAGTGTCATAGTCCATAGAGGACCAAATACCTCTATTGGTACTCTTTTGTATATAATGAAAGAATCATAGATTGTTACAGAACTGTACGGCAGAAATAGAACCCGAAAATTTTAAGTGAAAATTCCGCATTGCCTTCCAGTATTAACTCGTGGCGCAAAAACATGCAATCTAACATCATCAACATCATCTTATGCATAAAATAAAGTTCAACACACGTGGCATGGAGAGATCCATGCTCGGAGTGTCTAAAAAAGATATAATCCGAAACGAGGATATCCGAAGATGAAATCAAGTAGTGAAGGCTATCCAAGGGATACCCATATTCTAGTGGCAATGTGACATATCTGTCGAAGAGACGATGGTAGATGGGGAAAATGTGTTGGATTAGCGTCTAAAAACTGGCAAACGGAGCGATGGCTGACCCCCTGCAAGATACGAGCATACTTTAATTAAAATTGGTGGTAGACGAAAGTCGTCCCGTAAAGACCACCCATTCATAGTAAATTCCTGTAATAATAAGGATGATGTCAGTAGTCTTTGGTGTTGGCGAATCATACCTTGTCATAATTTCCATCACATTCACCACTGTTTCACTTGATGGAAGACGGCAATTTCGCTATGTATGAAAGCTTCTTCAGTACGTTTGTGCGCATTGGAATTGAAAAAGCTTTAATAGATAGCGAAACTGCAGTCTTCAATCAAGTGAAACAGTGCTGTAGGTGATTCATACTACAACCAAGTACGAAATTATTTTAATCTATTTATAATCTAAAATGTTAATTTGCGCCTAAACCGTCAATATCACGAAAAATCTTGATAGATATAAAGATGAATACCAATAAATTTTACAATGTTTATTTCATATATTTGCTTTCAAACAATTTTATATAAATGTGAAAAAAAAAAATTTTTTCAGTCTTTCATGAAAAAAATTAAATTTTCATATTTATAGAACATTATTCAATGAAAAAAATAAACCATTATAAATGTGTTACGATTGAACTTAAACAGCTTCGTTATCAGATTAGTATTCGTAGTTTAGGTGCTACATAACGTTAAAATTTTACATAATATTAATGAAAATCACCTAAGATTATTTCCATGGAAATGATCAGAATCGAACGTTTATTACGTAGCATCCAATAATTCATCATTGAAAGAAGCTATTGATAATATACTCGTAGATGTCATTTGTTCTAAATAGCTTCACGTTTCTTCTCGGGTCAACAATTGTCCTAGTGACGATTCATAAACAAGCATCAATAGGGCAACTGATTAAAGGTGACCTTAAACTTATGCGTACGGAAAGTAATCAGACGGTAGATAAGTGCATGTTGACTGATTATGATTACCGCAGTGATTGATAACCATTTTTGAGTCATGGAGCATGTTTGACTTGTAAAGGGTCCGCCATCTAACGTTTTTTTTTCAACTAGTGCTTATTTCCTGAATGGTTACACTTAGCTCATGTCTGATTTGACAGAAAATTAGTTTTATCCTTCCGCTGAACGAATATGGTTGTGTATACGCTTGAACAACGCTGGGAAATATTGCGACATTACTTTGAAAATCAGGCCATTTTTCTTCGAAAATGTGCAAGGAGTGGCCGTTACAGTCAATGGCGATCGTTATTGGGCCATTTTTGTTCACAAAAATTGAAGAGGAGGATATTGGCAACATTTGGTTTCAACAGGACGGCGCTACGTGCCACACAGCCGAAGCTACACTCGATGTTTTGCGCCCCATTTTCAAAAAAAAAAAGTTATTTGGCGGACCCTCTAGATAGCAAGCTTCGGAATGCTCTTTTAGCACGTGTGTTTCGTCTTCATTGAAAATTAGATCTCTATCTTTGTTGAGATTTTTTCTGAATATAAAAAGCACAATTCGATATTTCAACATTTTTAACGCTTTCACGGCAGATGACGTTTTTTGAGCTTTATACGGCTTGACTACTTAAATAAATAAATTATATTTACCACAAACTAGGCTTATCTAAAAGTTGAAATACTTAAAATCACTGGCAATAAGGTCAATATATTATATGTAGTTATTCTTGGGAAACATGTAAAACATTAACACATTGTTATCAGGACACGGATTTTTCCGTTTTTGCGGAACTGCTACTGGATTGTGGGACCCGTAAAAATTCGTGTTTTGTAGTCTGTTGAAGTAGGCTCAAGTGTTTATCCGTGAAATTTAAACTGTACTTTTTTTATACTTAATAAAGACGTTTTTCTCAGTCGTCGTATTTTTTACAATTTTGACTTCAGTTACATTGTTATTATTTTTGCGAAATCGTCCGGCCGGGACTTTTTTGTGATAATACCCTTCATAGGGGTTATTGTTACCATGAAAAATACATATATAACTCTCAAAAACGTACCCTTAAGTGTTTTAATGTGTATTTTCAAGTTGTGGACATAATTAAAAAATATTTTAAATATTATATTATATAATATATTTTAAAATATTTCAACAACTTTTGGATGATTTTGCTGGTGGTGCTATGATCGGTGAGTGTCATATTGAAAAAAAAGTATAGTTATGTTGGGTATTTTAAAAGTTATGCCATTTTTTGTAAATGCGTATTTTTTAAGCGTGACATCGATTTTTCGCCCGCATTAGGGTGTCAGCGATGCGCGAATATCACCCGACATCAAAGTGATAAGAATTCTAATAAATATCAACTATTTAGGTGAACATTCCAGGATTATACATTTTCTGGAGTACAGTTTCAACATCCGAGGTGTGTATTATTTGGTTCTAAAGAGCGGGTGACCAAAGTTGCATTTCATTGACGATTTAAAAAAAAAGGGTGTCGTAAAAGAGACTTTCGTCACGTGATATGATATGATGAGGGTGCGACGGGTGCTCGTTGCCGGTTTGCGGAAACAGCAAATAAAGTGTCGGACGGCCGTTAGAGCGCATGCGCGGCGACGCTAGAGACAAGTGAAGTCGCTCCGGATGTGGACTCCATTAGGCGACTTCCGGCCCGAACTTGGAACCGGAAATGCACGAACATGCACGACGCGCCCCAAGTGCGCCGTTGCCCACGGGATTAGCGAAGAATTAAAAAGTTTTTTTTTAAATATAATAATTTACATATCCGTCATAAACTCCGCCACTAAGATATGTCAGCCGCCATAGTTCTGCCTCAATAAAGTAATTTCACGTATACCTTCTATAACATGAGTTTTAGGGTATGAAAAACAAACCAGACTTTTGATACTTTCTTGCGGTATTCTAAGTACATACCATAGATAGCTAAACCACCGTCTGTAAAACGACTATAGTATAGAAAGCTGCCTTATCCGATCGCTAACACGTCATTACCCTCAAAATGAAACAATCGTGCAGCCAATATTCAACAAATGCATCAATTATAAAAACAACTTAAGCGGCTGCATTTGATTTTGATTCGCAATTCAAGATTCACAGCTGTTAAGAATACCCCATATGTACTCATGTCCTGCAACAACACACCCATCAGACACTCAGATCAGCCAGAGCAAATATAAGCACCCTGCAGCTGACGGGAGGTAGTCCTAGCACGGTCTTCGGCAATCGAGCTTTCAGCTACGCGGCAACAGTGGCATGGAACGCGCTGCCGGAAACCATAAGAGAACTTAAAGCGAAGGCATCCTTCAGAAGCAGACTCAAGAGCCACCTTTTTACTCAGAGAGGCAAAGAAGCGCTTTTGGAATGACCATTCGGTCATAAAAAAGCGCTATAAAAATACTAATATAATAATATCTCTTCTACAACTGACCGATAAGCTGCTCTTAGAACCAAATGATTCACAGCCGTTAAGAAGAATGATACTGATTCATTTTCATTCACACAAAAAATAACGATTTTTCGATCGATGTTTAAAGTTTTATAGAATGCAACGGGAAAGCAATGCGACATCTACGGACTAAAACGGATAATGACAAACGTAACTTCAAAATATGCTCAACGCAATAGTGCTAAAAGCAAACTCTAAGGAAGAATTTATGATTTATGAGATAATTAGTAAAAGGATAAAAAAATGTTTCTCACTTTTATTTAGAAACGACATGTTTCAGTTTAGGCGTGAATCCATTATCAATTGGTAATACCATGCCTCAATAAAGCCGAGTTTATATAATACCAAGATCGTCTGCTTTTCACCTAATTCACTTGAAAATGTTTTTTTTAGTCCTAAAAGGCGATTCATCCCAAAATAACAACACAGAACGTACCTTTATATGAAAAAAATTGTCGCTAACACTAGAACAAAAATCTGAATTATATATATTTTTTAAAAGTGCATTATAGGAGGTTTATGTTCAGATCAGAGTGTTCAACCGCATCGTCTTGAATGTTGATATATTCCACGCGAGAGAAGCCCAGTTCAGACATGAGCTCCACGAATTTGTTTATAGAAGAAATTTCGTTGAGTCTTCTGTTTAGCTAGTTTTGCGACATTCTAGTATATTTCTGTAAATTGTTTATTCTTTACTAATCAATTAGAAAATTTATTACCAGTTAGTCGAAACTGCAGTCTCATAAACAGAGGTCATACTCAACGTGATGTAAAAATAAGGTAAATAAATAAATATTTATAATTCATTATGAAAATAAAATGAATTTTACAAAAATGTATATTTTGAATTTACATAAAATATTTGTATAAAATAAATATGATATTCCATTAAGAACAAACGATAGAAAAAATTTCATTAAATAAAATTCTATGCTATTTTGAGTGATAAGGTTTAATTCGTAAATTGTAAGAAAAATGCTAGAAATATTAATTAAATGACTTTTTTTCAAATATTTTTCATTTTACGCGGATGTGGTTTTGTTTACAGAAAATTTTATTCCCGACCGTGTAAAAAAAGACCAAGAAGCGAGTCATCGTAAGGCGGCGAGGGCACGCTACACCAAACGGCCGCCATTCAAGTTGGTATCATCGACCCTTGTAAGGTCGGCGGGATAAGGCCAGGCCGGGCCAACCGCACTAAAGAGTGGTGCCCATATGCGTTGGGATATGGGCGCCACTAAAAAAAAAAAATCTTTTAGAATTTTTTGAAAAGTTTGAAGGGTGGTTGGCAGTAGAAAAATAATAAATTGGCAGGAAATAATTTATAAATCGTAATTCATAATAGCTTAGGTAAGGACCCGTTCCCACGGACGTCCAGTTTTGCAGGATCACGTTTAGTAGTATGATAAAAACATGATGCTCATGTGAATGTTACCATATTAGCACGTATACTTCTAAACGTGATCCTGCAAAACTGGACGTCCGAGGGAAAGGACTCTTAGGACTAAATGAAAGCCAAAGCAGCATCGAGCTAATCATCCGATCTTATGAAAGCGTTATAAGACTGTCATGTAGAAAAAAATATATATTATTAGCATTGATTTCGATGTTTTTTTTAAGTACTTATTATATTAGAGTGTCACCCAGCGTGTTATGGAGAGATCCGCGCTTGGAGTATCGCTAAAAGTTAGAATCCGGAACGAGGATATTCGCAGAAGAACTCAAGTAGTGGAGGCTACCCAACGAATAGGCACACTCAAGTGGCAATGGGCAGGACATATCTGTCGAAGAGACGACGGTCGATGGGGAAGAAAAGTATTGGAGTGACGCCCAAAAACTGGCAAACGAAGCATTGGCTGACCCCCTGCAAGATGGACTGACGACATAAGAAGAATTGCTGGAGTAGCCTTGATGCAGAAGGCGGAAGATAGAAGAGTATGAAGGCTCATGCGTGTGGCTTACGTTCAACAGTGGATGGATACAGGCTGATGATGATATTTAGAAGTCAGATATATACACCCGTGCTCGTAGCCATCCATTTTTCTTGATCCCAGTTGATGCACTCAATTTGGTGCAACGGCAATGGCCTACCAGCACACCTCGATCCTTTTCTTACATCTTTTTACCTCTTTTGTCGATGGTATTGTTTTCCTAGATCTCTATGATCTTTGACACGTGTCATCTTCTTTTATGTTATTTTTATATTTAATTATGCTTTGTATGTATTTTGTATTTATGTATGCTCTGTTTTTCGGTTTGTATCTTGGAACTTCGATTCTGTGTAATAAATAAATTAAATTAATATTAAAGGTATTTTTTGGAATGTTTGAGAATTTGATGAAGCATACCGTTGCATGCATGGGTTGATGTTCCCTGCGCAGGAATGCGGCGCAGGCGCGGCTGAAGAAAGCAAGGAGTGGGGGAGCACTCCCCGCTTGCGAGTAAAGATACTACGCGGCGTCGCATTCAGGCAAACACACCTATGTGCATACAAACGAGCGGCTCTCCATAGCGGAGCATCAGCCGTATGTACCGCGGGGCAGCGAGCTTACTGTACTGCGGAGCAATAACCGAGCAGCAGCGGCCGACAAAGTTGGGAGCGAAAAATCAATGAAAATTGATCCGCGCGAAGCGACACTGTAGTAACGCGTCAATGTTTAGTATACTACAAGTATAATCATCAATTTTTACACTATAAGTCTTCTTCGTAGTATCAATCCGGTGGATTGGTTTGCAGCAACAGAATCTTGCATCTCGATCTCCATTCCTCTCGGTCCTCCGCAACCCTTTTCAGCTCAGCATAAACACTACAATTCATGTCCTCGAATACTTGCTGCAAATACTCCCGTCTAGGGCGCCCTCTACAGTTTCTACCCTCAACTATCCCCTCCACAATATCGTGAAGAAGACCATCGTGGCGCATGATGTGACCAATCCATCGGGCTCGCCTCTCTGAGATGGTTCACTATAAGTAGAGACCCGTATTTTAAGAATTTTGCAATATTTCGATTTTTCCATAATATATTTTCTTGAGGACATGTTTCTGCCAGGTCGAATGGCCATTTTCATATCCACCTTTTCACTCACTCTTTGCTTTATTATTTATATAGAGCCAACACTCACTTTACTAACTGACTTGAAAATGGCCATTCGACCTGGCTGAAACATGTCGTCAAAAAAATTAATTGTGGGATAAATTCTAAAAAATATTTTATTTATATCTGATATTTTGCAATATATGCGAAATATAAGCTAAAATTCGGAATAGATGGTAATAAATAAAAAATATGCAAATAGATGCTAGAATCATTATTTGCGAAAAATTATGTTTTTAAAATAATTTTTCATTAACTTTAACTATCTTTACTGATTATTTAAGCTCGATTATCGCTGGGAAGGTTTTTCCTAAATTTTTCTGTAAATGAACCTTGTAGCTGAAACTTAAACGTAAGTATTGTGAATAAATAAATAAAAAATAAAATAATAATGTATTTAAATTATTAATTATTTGCAACATATAAAAATATATGCTAAAAAGATATTAAATAGATGCGTAAATTATCATTAAATGCTCCAAAACACTAGATTCAGCTTTAAATGCTCCAAAATGCTACAATCTAAAGTTTTAAATGCTCCAAGCGATAAAAAAGAAAAAATTGATCTTAAAAATACGGGTTTCTAACTATTAGCGTCAAGTGTGTAGAATCAATTTTAGTAAGGCGTCAATTGTTAGGTATACCATAAGCATCAATTGTAGTAAAGCGTCAACTATTTAGTTTGCTACAAGCGTCATGTGTGGATCATCAACTGTAGTAGCAAGATATGACGTCTTTAATAGATGACCGACCAAAGTTGTAAGTGAAAAAATCAATAAAAATTTATCCGCGCGAAACAACAACTCTAGTAACGCGTGAAATGTTTAGTATACTACGAGTATAAGCATCAATTGTGAAACATCAGCTTTTACACTTTACGAGTCAAGTGTGGAACATAACTGTAGTAACAGTATTTAGTTTACTACGAGCTCCGAGTGTGGAACATCACCCGTTATAAGCATCCATTGTGAAGCAGCAACCGTTGTACTTTAAGAGTCAAGGGTAGGAGCACCAACTGTATAGTAAATTATCGAGTATATCGACATATAAATGGATGAACTGAGTATCAACTGTATTACAGTTGTTTGGAACAACAATTATCATAGCTAAGCATCAACTGTATTGTGAAGTTAGTTGAGCATCGATTGTAAAGTGAGACTTCAAATGCATAAGTGGAACATGAACCGAATAACGGGGCATCAACTGTAAAGTTGAACATCAATTGTACAGTTGATCATCAACTATACAGTCGAACATCAACTGTATGTTGAAACATCTTAAAAGCTATGTCGACTGTGACATCTTTACAAGCGAAACCTGGATGAATCCCATTTCAATTGATATCAGCTTGATATAGCTCCTTAAGGCCAATGCCGTAAAACCTCAACAAGCGATCTTTTGTCTATTATTTTGGTTCGCTTGCGTGACATCTACATCGAATGTTAAGCGGTGTTTGCATACGCCAAAATAATTGTTATGACAGTTGGTCCATTGACAGTTGGTACAACTGTCCTCTTGGCGGGTGGTACCGCCGAAATGTGAGAGCGGGCAAGCAGTCGCAACTCGCCCGTCCTCGTGGTAGGACCGTCCCTCAGGGCGGCCCTTAACGGGCGACGTTATTGACAAATAATCATGTATTGTGAAACAGAAACAAGTTGTTTATAATGTGAACCTGATCCTGCATCCTTCATCCAGTTAATCGATGTCCATAAATGGAAGAGGAGGATATCACAATGTACTAGGAATATCAGGGGCATTAACTGTAAAGTTGAAAATCAATCGTACAGTTGATCATCAACTATACAGTCAAACATCAACTGTATGTTGAAACATCTTAAAAGCTATCTCGACTGTGACATATTTTACAGCGAAACCTGGATGAATCCCATTTCAATGTACTAGGAATATCAGGGCATCAAATGTTAAGTTGAGCATCAATTGTACAGTTAAGCATCAATTCAGCAATGTCATCAACTGGACATTTGCTTATCATCCATACATCCGAACATCAACTGTACAGTATATCATTGAATTGCATCTTTGAAGCCATACTGACTGTTTGATAGTATGGATGAGTTCAATTTAAATGTACCGGAAAAAACGTTTATATTAAATCTAAGCGATTAAGCACTTATATCTAATGTGTACATTTATAAACTAACATTAACTGTACATTATGCAGTTATGGTTGTTGATATTAAAGGGATATTATACTACTTTCATTAAATTCACGGTTTGATAAGGAAGACAAATATTAAATCCATCTTAAAGTATAACAATATAAAGATACTATATATCATTTTCAAATCACATAAAATTGTCATTGTTAAGTCTTTGGATTATTTTTTTCATCCATTTATTCGCATGTACGTACACCCAATGATATTTCATGTATTGTGCTCGACTACGGCTGACAAGTAGACAATGAGTAAATTTTCACTCAATGTTTATAAAACCGATGTTTACGCACGAGCGAAACATTTGTATTTGCACAAAAGGTGGCGTCTAAGAAACATATTCGGCGAACAAAAGAAATGTCAATATTTTTAAATCGTCCCGACGAATTTATTTATATTTTTAACCGTATGCCAGTATTTCTTTGAACTCGGATAACTGTACATTTAATCACACCACAGTGGAATGTCAGTTTAAAAATGACCTATTTTTACGTTCGATTCTGTTTTCGAACAAACGATCTTAATCAGAGAGCCCTTATAATTTCGATTTATTATCAGTCACGTGTTCATTATCTTATATTGTTTAAAATTAAAATAAATTGAAAGTAATACAAGAAATATAAAAGGGATTAAGTAACAAAAAAAACCTCATAATAAAAAGGCTCATATTAACGTTTTATAACTGGAATTCACGTTTATCACAACAATAATATGAGCACCATTTACTTGTATTTGCTATATTATCGAATACACAATATGAACAGTGAAACCTTGTCATTACGTTTTTCAAGAGACCCTAAAAAGGTACCTTAGATCAAAGTGGAAAACTCACGTGGTTTTCACGTTTAGATCAAACACGCTGGCGTGACTATATACCAATAGAGCATGACTCAAACTTCATCGCTGTGTTGCATAACATAATATTTACGAATATGTATTGGCAATTTTGTAAAAAAAAACGGTTTATCAGGATATTATTTGTGAGGAGACCACAATATTAACAATAGATCGAGGAAAATGATAAATCGGCGAACAGTTTATACGGGATTATTTAACGTTGTTTTGTATGTGTTTGTACAGATATTGAACAAATTATGCGGAAAAACGTAAAAAGCGAAAACAAAATAATTGGGTTACACTGCATATCGTAAATAATAAATAAACTGACAAAACAGCTGCTAAAACAATATAAAATCAAATTAAATTGTTTTTTTATTCGTAGTATTAAGTAAAATATATTATATTGAAACGTTTTTATTAGTAGTACACATTGTTATTGAAAAAAACAAAAAAAAACGAAAAAGTGAGACGGAGCGATGCGAACCTCGGCTTGTCAGAGCAGGACGGCACCATGGTGTCGAGTCCCAGTATTGCTGGGAGGACCACCACATTACTCCGATGCATTTGTACTTTCACTCACTGCACCGAGAGCGCACTTCTAACACTTCACCGCACTGATCACTTCACTGCTGCAACGACAACAACTGTTATTAAACTTGGAATTGCTTTGACAGACGTGTTGATACGTTCAAGTGCATTTGATGACGCCAGAGAGCGCTACAATAATGGGCAATGAAAAATCGCACGCGCATTTGCGTATTCATTATTCATGAAATCTCTCCAGTGCTTTTATCCTAGTATGTTATAATTATCTATATATTTTTTTTACTGTATTTTCGAATACAAAATTATCCACACAGTTTCTTGTATACATATTTTAGATCGTCTCACTTATAGCCAGCTTCATGAATACATATAATTTATTTCGTTTTACTTATATACAGCTTGTTATATACAGAAAATAAATCAAAGATCAAGATTACATTTCACATATGAATGGTCGTCCCGCTTATATACTTCTTGTATACATATAATGTATTTCGTTATACTTCTTTACAGCTTGTTATATACAGAAAATACAACATAGATCAAGATTATATTTCACATATGAATGGTCGTCTCGCAAAACCATCTTCTTGTATACATATCATATATCATCAAGCTTAAAGTCATTGTCTTGTATACATATGAAATATCTTTTTGCTTATAGCCGCTTCTTGTATATTTATCATGGATCATCAAGCTTAAAGCCATTTTCATGTATACAGTCATATATACTCGTATGATAATAATTTCGTGAAGAGACAATTTGTTGTATACATATGAAATATCTTCTCGTTTAAAGCCGGCTTCTTGTATAGATATCATCAAGCTTAAAGCTACTTTCTTGCATAAAAACATACATATATATTCATATACAGACACGATTTGTTGTATAAATTTGAATTATCTTCTCGTTTACAGCCAGCTTCTTGTATATTTATCATGGATCATCAAGCTTAAAGCCACTTTCTTGCATAAAAGCATACATATAATTTCGTAACGAGACAATTTGTTGTATACATAAGAAACATATTCTCGTTTACAGCCAGCTTCTTTTATACATATCATGGATCATCAAGCTTAAAGCCATTTTCTTGTATACAAACATATATCACATGTCGTTAAGATGCCATTTGTTGTATACATATAAAATATCTTCTCGCTTATAGAAATTTTCTTGTTCATATAAAATATCTTCTTCTTGTATACATATATTTAACAGGTCGTCTCTTATAGCCAGTTTCTCTCTTACATATAAGAGGTCATCTTGTAACTAGCTTTTCATTTACATATATTATATCTTCGTGCTTATTGCCTACTAATTGTATACATATCATAGATCTTCTTGTTTAAAACCGGCTTTAGGTATACATATGAAAGATCGTCTCGTTTTTAACCATCTTCTTGTATACTGACGAAGGATCTTCTCATTTAACATATTATCTTTTAAATACAAAATAACACAGTAAAATAGCACAATATTTTAAGTCGCATATTTATTAATCGAATTAATGAAAAAAAAAACGCAGCATTTTATTTACACGGTAATTATAGTTGTTCCTAAAAATAAAGCAACAAAAACAACAACAAAAAACATAAAAATATAAATAAAACAAAAAATCTATAATTGACGATATTGAACGTTAATTTTTCTTTAAAATTCATGTCAAATTAGTTTTATAACAATACAAATAATTTATTTCTGTTTCGTTGTGTTTCGAACATTTGACAATCAATTACGATAAAGAAAAAAATACTTTGGTATCAATTTCACAAAACACATGATAATTTCAATTATCACATAAACAAAACGGCAGTTTCTGTTGTCAAATGTTTATAATTTACTTGTTATTTAATAGCATCTCGCTAAAAATGTTAAAATTCAACGAAAATGTTGAACAATGCAATTTAACAAATTGCTAACAGACAGTAATATGAATCGGTCTTAGACTGAGTATCGTATGATTTTTATTTTTAATAAATTATTACCATAATTTTGTGTGTAGTCTAACATTATTTAAGATTTATGATGACTATACAGTAAGGCCTCATTAGACAAGTATTGAAGCTCTCGACCTCTAATAACACGAGTACCATAACAAAGGACACATGTAAAAAGAGTTATAAAACTAGTGAGTAAAGGCAGAGGTCCGGTAATAAAACATTGCAATAAAATTTACAACTGTTCGTTTGTTGGGGAGGAGTTTTTGAATTTTTATTTGACATTGGATATTTGTTTGCTTTGTAGGTGCCCAGGATTTCGATCAGCATATTCAGCATGTAGGTTGATTCGATAAGTGTCGTTCGAACTGGATACACGAAAATCAAATCATGGAATTTGAATCGATGTTAATGCAACGAATACGTTTACTTGAATTGTAAACCCTGAATGTGAATCATTGTTCACACAATACAGATTTTCGAATCCAGACTATTGAGTAGAGACATTGAAATCTTCACGATCACTTGATCGATAATACTCGTAATAGCAAGTGAATAAAAATAATATTATTTACAAAATATTGTACGACTTTGAATTAAACAAAAATTATCACATCCACAGTTTAAATATGGTTCCTTCTGCGTTACAAAACAATTTCATTATAAACAGCGCACAAAATTATTCCTGAAACGCAATAACAAGCATATATGTATTCCTGTTCATAATATTTACAGTAAATTTACATAAAATACATAAATAAAATAATATTTCAATTGGACTTGCAACAAAAAATAATCATGATGAACGATTGATATCCTGATAATTAAATAACTTCTTGGGTTCTCACGGCCAGATTTGATATTGTGGCTTTTCTTGTTTAGCCACGTGTGGCGAATTACTTCTTTCCAATATTTCGATCGCCATTGCAGGGGTCTTCTTCAGGGTTGATGACTTAGTGGTAAGTCATCAACCGTGAGGAAGACCCCTATAATGGCGGTCGAAATATTGGAAATAAGTAATTCGCCACACACGGCTAAATCCAAAATCCACAATATCATCCTGATAATTGTCTTTTTTTCTTCTACATTTTTAATTTTATGTTCATTCTGAGTGGCCTTAGCATAATTAATCACAATGAATTGTACTTCTAAAGATTTCCAAAGACGTTTAGGAACAATATGTAGTAACAAAGTTTGAGAGAATTGGGTAAACATTAAGCGAGAGTTGGCGATTTGAATTTTTTAGAACAAAAATATGCAACCGGGCTAAGCGTATTCTGAGGCTGCCTAATCGAACAAGTTTATTCAGCGACCACAAGCCAATGAGGTGACAATACTGGGATCAGTTGAAGGCAACGTTTCGTAACCTATAAAGAAGCGGCAAAAAATAGTTGCCAATGACATTGGATATCTGTTCAATAATGTACAAACAGGCATAAATGTATTCTAAAGAGGTGTGTTTTATTGTTATTTATTTTTTAGCATTTACTTAGAAATCTTTACCAAATATGAAATAGATAAATACTTCCTAATTAATTTCAACATGCAATACACTGAGATTTTTTTTTTTTAACTTATTTTATACTTAACTTTGTAAATCATAATGTTGTAAACAGTTAAGCAAATATTCAAGATATACTTTGGATGATGAGCCTGTCGCTTCTGAGGACTGGTCATTTTTTGTCCTTAAGGGGTTGCTCAATCCTATCGGGGGTTTGTATAGACTAGTGCTTAGATTTGTTTAAATCGAGCTTGGTCGTGTTTTGAACCGATTGTGGAGCTCCCAAATATTTCTCTGGTACTACAGCCGCAGTCTATGCAAGCTCACGGGCTCTCTTGGCTCTAAAGGCTTTGAGGAACCCTCTATGTTCCTATATGGACCTCCGGATATAGAATTGTTCTGGTACAGGGCATAACAGAGCTTACAGAACTGTGAAGAGGTAATTTTTGGTGTCCATATGCTTCAAAAATGGAGCGGATATGGTAAAAAAAACTTCAAAATATATAATATAGGGAATGGGTAAGTATGTAAGGAAGTACTGAAGGAGGGATGGGTGGAGCTTAAATATATTTTTGAACGCATTTGTAACAATTTAGTTTTTGTAACCCTTTCGCATCGTTGTCGGCATATGTCGTCATAAGATTCCCTGACCGTTGACAGCGTTTGACGTGATGTATCGTTTTGCTACTTTCTTAGAATATTTTTTTATGCATCATCTGATAGCTAAATGATGCAAGAACCAATGTGATATATGAAAATAGCCCAGATAAGTACATTTATACTTCAAATTATAGTTTTATAATTGACAGTATAATTTGTATTCAAACCGAGCCGTAATGAAAGGTTTAATGAATATGTAGAAAATATGACAGTATTTGGTTTTATGGCAGAGTCATGACAACATGTGCTACCGAATAGCAAGCATTGTGTGCACAGTGAGTACAGTTACCAAGTGTGCTTTTGCAATTACCGATGATGAGTAAAGCGGATCGAGTAGCGGTCTTCAGAGTCGCAAGAATAATTGAAATGTCGTACGTTATTCTCGTCCGAATGGCTGTCGTGAATGTGTATTATAATTATTAGAATATCGACGGAATGTGCGTGGTGAGAACTGGAAATATGTGCGGGGTGTAACGTTGTGGTGGGCACCAAGCACCAGTAAAACGCCAATGTTATTCGCCAATTTTTACACGTTGTTTGCTGACCTAGGTTCACCAACCTTGTGGCAAGTCCGACAGTGAGTTTTCCCCTTTACAAACCATTTACTACTATCTTAGTACTGTAGAAAAATCTTCAAACCTTAGTAAAAACAGGTTACAAGGTACGTACACAAAGTGAGTTCGGTCCAAGCAAAATCTTTCCATTATTCTTGTTGTTTTTCTTCAGCTATTTTTTAACAAGATTATATTTTACACGGATAACTAAAACACTATCATTAAAACTTCGATATTATTAATATCTACTGTCTCATGGTGCCTTTTTTGATTAAAAACCATCACAAATAAACAATTCATAGAATAAATCTAGTATTATCATCTGAACCGTATAGTACGCTAAAAGATATATAAAGCACACAGTGCTATAATTAAAAAAAAATAGTACAAACGTAAGCCATATAACTAATTCTATAAATATATAATATATATATATTTATATATAAAAGTTTTTACGGACTTGTTCGTGATGTTTCGGCTATCAACACTGCGATGTACCAAGCTCCAACTGTCTATTGAAATATCGATTGATATCCCGTACAATTTTACTTTAATTTCTTGCAAAAACTACAATATTCAATATTTATTTACCTTGCTGTAACATGGATCACGTTGAGTATGGCTTCTGTTTACGAGACTGCAGTATCGACTAACTGGTAGCCTCCTTTATCCCGTCACTATCAAGAATCAACTGACGTTTTACAATTACGAATTGCATTATATTTGATTTACGAAAAGTTATGCATCATTACACATTTGTTGAAATCAATACTTTAGGACATAAACCATACCAACATTAACATTTCTCGTAATGAATAGAATGCCATTGCAATAAATTGTTCTCGGCAGTAATTGTTGATGGCGATAGTTGTTGTGGGATATTTTACGAATCTCAACCTTTAGAATTTAGATGCTTTATTTATGATCACTGTGCTTTTACGAGTGAAAGGCATTTACTCGTTTGAATGGCATTCTATAGCGTCTTAATAACATGTCCATATCGATATGTCAATATATCAATAAATACATACTTATTATTCGACAATTGAACTTGTATTGTTAACCAATTGTGTTTTCAACGGAATTGTCGAAGAAATGAGTTGTCGTCATTAAATACTTTACGATAGGATTTTACGTAAATTCTAAATTCCTTATTTTGTAGTAAATTTAAGAATATATAAAAAATATATGCATTAAATATAATTAAATTAAAATATCGCTTCCCACTAATACAACAATAATATATCAATTTAAAAAAAACATTTTTACTAAGCCATTTTATGATAAATAATTATTTTTAATATTACACTCGTGACCTAGTTCCTCTAGCTGTGAAACTGACAAGCGCTATGAAAAAATGCTATTTTTTATGTATGTATTTGGTTTTACACCTTCGCTGATTAAATCCATTCACTTGACGGATTTATTTGGTTTCTTTTTGACTGTCAACTTTGTGATATGCAAAGCTTTTCTACTAAGATACATAATTTTCGTTAGACATTGAGAAAAATTAAGAAAAAATCTCAAAAAACCCTAAATTTTTCAAATGCATTAAATATGCATGTAATATCGTAGTAGAATATCATTTGAATTGGAAAATAGTGTCAACAATACAGGTTGTATGTTTTGGTCTTCTAAAAAATTGTATAGACCTAACGAAAGAATGCACATTCTTTCCCTACAATTTAGAATTCTTAGCACATGAAAAAATTGACTCGCATACTACAGCTACTCTTTAAGTACTAGGACTTCTGCTCAGAAGGTTGTCGGGAACCATATATATTCCCAAATTGGAGCTTCAGTTGCAGAAGTACTAGAACGAGGAATGAACATTGGCGGCATATGTTCCAGAAATGGATATGGGAAGAACTGTATGCTCTAGAGAGCTTTTAAAAGTATAGAGATGAATTGAGATCTGAAAAATGTATGGCAGAAGTTTGTTTTAAACAGAAGCAGATATTGTTTTAATAAAAGATTAAAGAATTCAACTCAAAAATAATAAAAATGCATTTTCGGGTCGTTTGGTCTACGTGCCGGCTTTCGTCAAGCGGGTTATACAGAGTTGCACAGGCGTTACAAGCCCACATACCGATTCAATGTCAGAAGTTCGATTGCAGCGTTCCACGCGAGTCCTTATGGAAGCATCGCCGGTGGTTGACCCCCTGGCAAGCTACACACGCGGCTAGTGACGGCTCAATGTACCAATAAGCACTGTACACGTACTGTATAGATACTCACAACGCAGAGTACGCCTTCTTTACCGTGCGTACCCTCGCACACCTTTCGACCCATACTAACTGATACACTATAACCAAGTTGACTAACCGATTATTTTAACCGCGAATCGTATAATGTATAAGAAAATTGTTATATGACATATTTAAAATGCAATAATTAAATGTTTAGCTTACATATGAATTTTTGAGTTTGAATTGTTTTGCTTGTTAAAAAAGGTTTTCCTACTTGTTTGGTGTTATTTTTATTCACATATTCTTGCCTGATAGATGTGTAATCATTCTCAAACAAAAATATGGTAAGATCCTTTACTATTTGACTAAATAAGTTATATTAGAATCTGGGATATATATAAGAGAAAAATGGTACAAGCTGTTAGTTATTTATAGGAAACATGCAAAACGCTAAAAAATCATAATAAAATCAATTATTGAAGTAAATGATCAATGATCATGTTATATTTTCTTAAGTGTACCAAAATAATTGATATTTATTAGAAATGTTTTGCATTTTTACCCTAAATGACTAAAAGCTTGAACCTAGTTTCAGCGATTTTAATTATTTAACCTTTTATATAAGATTTGAAATATAAGTTAATAAAAAAAAAGTTATATTGGAAATTTAAGTTATTTTGTTAAATAGTCAGGAATTATGCTAAGTAAAAATAATATTATTCTACAAATCTATGTCGAGAATCATAAATAGGTTAAGATTTTTTTTCTAAAAGTAGAACGCATTTGAATAGTTGTTGATGGAAAAATGCCTTTTTGAAAGTCATCTGTTTATTAAAAATAAAAATAATATTTTGAAGTAACGTCAATAATTTGTAATAGTCTTAAATATCAGGTGCATGTTTAGCAGTCGGATTGTTATTATTGTGAACGTCGGAAGCAAGACTTGAACCTGGTGGAGGATGCTCACAAGATCAACGTCATCTCGGTGTCTGTAGCACAGGCGGCAAGGCCGAGCAGCTCGGAACTAGCGGCAGGTGCTTGACCCCGAAAGCCGCGAAGAATGCGTGAATGTGACGGTCACTTAGTTCACAAGACGGGCCGGTCACTTAGTCAACAAGACATTGCAGTCACCTGGACCACTCTCCAGACATTTCTGACACAAGATGTAGTTACATTTTCAAATCTCATGAATCGTCGCCGGAGATAAATGCGTGAATGTGACGGTCACTTAGTCAACAAGATATGGCAATCACCTGGACCACACTCCAGACATTTCTGACACAAGATGTAGTTACATTTTTAAATTTCATGAATCGTCGCTGGAGATGAATGCGTGAATGTGACGGTCACTTTGTCAACGAGATATGGTAGTCACCTGGACAACACTCCAGACATTTAGGACACAAAATATGGTTATAATTTCAAATCTCATGAATCGTGGGTAATGGGTAAATATGACGGTCACTAAGTCCATAAGACGTGCCGGTCATTTAGTCAACAAGACATGGCAGTCACTCCAGACAATTAGGACACAGTATGTGGTTATAATTTCGACTATCATGCTAAGATGATCTCTGGAGAAGAATGCGTGAATGTGACGGTCACTTCAGTCAACAAGACATGGCAGTCACTTGGTACACAATCCCGTTGTGTGCTTACAATTTCGAATCTCGTGCATGAACCCCTGGAGAAGAATGCGTGAATATAACGGTTACTAGAGAATAATACATTAAAAGTTTCATTTAGTCCACAAGACATACCAGTCACTCGGTCAACAAGCTGGCTGTCACTTTGTATCAAACTTTACAAATATTCAGGAAATACCTTTAAAACAATGCTTGAAATGACGATAACTCCAGTGTCCACAATAGTTAAGGTTCCCTTAGATCTTAGACCATAACGAAAAAAGGTCACTCGGGGTCATAAAAAGCTCGTATCCTTGTTCGGAATCAACCAGCGTAAGTAGGAAAAGGGCTCAAAACTTACACCGCCACAAAACCGCGTCACATCGCACAACGATGAAGCATCTTTGCGATGCCCTCACTCTGATTATTGTTCATTGGCAACTTAAATTTAACTTAAGTCAAAAACTATCTATTTACAATTGTTGCAGAGAAGTACAAAAGACAACATGTCTTGTTTGCATTTATTCAGAGCGTAAAACACTAACAATAAGCATCCCAGACTCAATAATACATTAGGAGATAATGTGGATGTTTCAATATTACAAGTACGAAGATATAATTGTTGTACATTTAACAGTGTTAAAAAAATACTGCTAGTCACAGCGATGCCCATTCAATCGACGTACATTAAATAGTAAGTTAATAGTATTTTTCATTTACCAACAATTATTGGCTCGTATGAAATGATAATACTAATTTTATCATTTTAACTACGCATTTTGTGAGAATCTCATAATGTCGCTATCATTGGGAATTTGATAGCGTCACAACCAAAGCAAATAGTATGGCAAATTTATTTTAGGTGTTTACAATACATTTAAATATTCTAATATTTCATAGATAATTAAAGATCTATATCACTACTTTTAACACGCTCAAATCGACAGAAAAATCATAACATAAATACGTGTAAATTCTCAAGTCGGTAGGTGGATGCAATCGATGAATGGACAACGCTGTGTATACAATAGAACAAAAGTGCTAAGTTCGCGGTTCGAATTTCAACGTCTGCCATTTATTTTTCTCCGATATTGACGAGAGAAATGTCATTAGAGATGATATTTGCTGTAGAATTGTATGTGTATATCAATTTGTTTAAAAAAACTATGTCAATTGGAAATCCGAAAGATCGTTCAAATATGAGACGATCACTCTAAAAAAACATTAATTGTATGTAATATATATAAAAGTAATATGAAATATTTAAAAAAATAGATGCCTTTTTGGAGCGTATTTTACTATAGTGTTACTGGATTTACGCTGTTTGTTAGTGGTTCTACGTTACTCCGCGTTTCTCACAACTGTTGTGCTCCATGTCGGTGCCGTGGTGAGCACATCTCTGCGTGTGTGGAAATTGGCAGGTGGTTGACCCTGGAGCTGGTCCGAGCATGTGGTGGCCCTGAGGAATGCCGTCCCCGCCCGAGAGCATCACCAGCGCAGGGCCGAGCAACCCCTCCACTGCCGACGCGCCTCAATGGCCCAAGTCATTCATGATCAACTGTTTCATGATCAACGCGCGCTCGAAATCAACTATTTCATGATCAACTGTATCATGATCGATTTATTTTTGATCAATTATTTCGAGATCAACTATTTGATGATCAACTGTATCATGATATATTTTTTTGTGATTAATTGTTTCGTGATCAACTATTTCACGATCAAAACGTTCGTTTATTAACTTTTAATAATCAACACGTTAGTTATCAACTATTTCGTGGTTAACTGTTTCATGATCAAATATTTCATGATCAAATGTTTCATAAATAATGCGCGCACGATATAAACTATTTCATCATCAACACGTTAGTTATTAATTAATTCGTGATCAACTGTTTTGTGACCAACGCGCGTTCTTTATCAACTGTTTCATGAAAAACACGAGCTCTACATTAACTTTTTCATGATCAACGTTCTTATTAGCTTTTTCACGAACAACACGTTCGTTTATTGACTTTTCATGATTAATTATTTCATGATCAACTTTTTCATGAATAACATGCTCGTTATTAATGTTAACATAACCAACACGTTCGTCATAACACTATCATTATCAACACGCTAGTAATCAACTAATTCATGATCAACTATTTCACGATAAACTGTTTCATGATTAACACGCTTTCATTATGAACTATTTCATGATCATGTGTCATGATTAGAGACCCGTATTTTTTTATAAAAGTTGTAAAATATCTGGTTTTAAATCACTTTTTATAATATCCAAAATTTTTATATCCTTCTATGCATTGAGGTTCTGATAATAAATTAAATAATGGCAAGTTCTTGTTAAATATTAATGGTACATTTTGAACCGCTACTGATGGATTAAAAAGTTGACTGAAAGTCTTGTAATATAAATTGATCTTATTTATCACTAAATAAGACTCAAGTTTATGACTTTTTAGCAGTTTCAGTTAAATAAAATTCCAGTTCCTTTTTTATTGTCTCACTAGTGAATGAAATTACTTGTATTGTTTCAACAGAAAAAAACTCATTAATATGATATAGTAGGCTCCGTTTTATGTTGTAAATTTCCTCCCATAATTAATATGCGAAAGGATATGTATGGACAATGTTATCAGTGTAAAAGTATTGCCATAGGCATTGTAAAGTGTTTCCATTTAAGATAGTATGTAAAAACCATTCATTTTATATTTATAACGTCGAAATTAATTCCATAAAACAAGAAAATTGAGATTTTAGCATCTATTGCCATATTATATGAATTTCGCATTTATTAGCATCTATTCCGAATTTTAGCATCTATTTCGCATCTATTTCAAAATGCTAAAAATACGGGTCTCTAGTCATGATTAACACGCTAGTAATCATTTTTTTCAACTGTTCCATGATAAGCTGTTTTTTGATCAAGTAATCAACGCCTGTGATCAATTTGAACAAGATTATGTTCATCATCAACTGTGTGTGATTGATAATACAAGTTCAAGACATCCGTTATCAATTTAAAGATAAACATTATCATGATCAACCTTTTCATTATCAACACGTTACTTACTAACTATTTCATGATCAACACGCTCGTGATCAATTTTTACAAGATAATTAATTACGTTCGTGAAAGTGTGCGTGATTAATTATACAAGTTCAAGACGTCTGTTATCAACTTTTTATTGATAAACACTTTCGTGATCAACTGTTTCAAGATCAATACGCTCATAAATAACTATTTCTCATCAACATTTTTATGATCGATACTTTTGTGATCGCATGTTGCGAGATCAAAACGCTCAACTATATCATGTTCAACTGTTCAACATTTACGTGATCAACACGCTCGCTATAACTGCTTTTCAAGATCGATACGTTCGTGATCAACTGTTTCATGATCAACACGTATATTTTAATTTACGATTTTAAATAAACGACATAATTTAACTTTCTTCAATAATGACGAGAAAAAATCTGTGAAATATTGAATTACAATAGATATTCAAATAATACCAAATTATTTTCGTTTATAAATAAGATTGAATAGCTCATAATTAGTGCTTACATTTATTATAGAAAACAATGCTTTTAATAAAATATATTGGACACTCATTAACCTCAATACGGAAAAGGTAAAGATAGTCTGTTTACACAAAGCAATTATATATTTTAGATTTTGATACATTTTAAAATTATTTTTTTAGTTTTACGAGACCTACCGATGAATACTTGTACATAGAAATATCTTTAGTATGAGTATCTTTAGTATGAGTATCTTTAGTATGAGTATCTTTAGTATGAGCATCTTTAGTATGCAAGATGTTCTTTCAATGGATTACAATGGTGGACAGTTGACGATCACTGGCCAATCTGAGGACTTGGGTGATTGGCCGATAAACGGCCGTAAGCGGCTCTTATGTCGGTGCAAGGCGGCTGTTGAGCATTTAACATGGCGTGGTCTAATATCAGAAGCACAACATCAACACATATCCTGGTTGTCTATTGTCCTGCTAGTTGAAACAGCTCGCATGCCTTAAGAACTAAGCCGAAGAAAGTTGTAACACGAGAAGCAATCTGAAGGAATCTATACAAAAGGAGCATTTCACACACAGCGAACAATTAACAAAATCATAAAATAGACCAATGAAGTTTTATTCTAAAAGCTAATTTAGTTATCCTGCTTGTAAAGTGTTTGAACTGTAATCTGAACAACTAAATGCACGTTATTTATATTTTAAGCATTCGCTTCGGGATCCATTTTAATATTAAATAGATAATTCCTGCTTGCTTTAACATGTATCACATGGTTAAAGCAGGATATGAAATTCTTATCTATTTAACAATTAATTGCATAATTCTTAGTAAATTCGATGAAATTTTAATACGAAAAGTAATCAATGTAATTAAACTATTGCATGAATGAACATTTGCAAGTCGATGAACTTGCACTTCAAAAACTAATTCAAGAATTCTGCTTGTTTTTGACATGAGTGCTAAATGACTCAACGCATCATTCTTAGTAAGTTCATAGAAATTGTAATATGAGAAGCAATCGATGTTAACAAACGAGTGCATGAATGAAAATTTTCAAGTCAATAAACTTACACTTCAAAAATTAATTCACGAATTCTGCTTAAGTTTTTTACATGTGAGCTAAATTAAATAACTCAAAGCATATTTTTTTTTTAAAAAAGAGTAACAATCGATATATAAATAGAACTACATAAACAAAAAGCAACAAAATACAATTCGATGAACCTTTAATTGAAAAACGAATTTAGTTATCCTGCGTACAAAGTTTTTGTCTATGAGTTAAACAGCTCTAGGAATCAATAAAAAGGAATTTTATATAAAGTTACGTTATAATATGATAGTATGTTTTAACGGTAAATTAAAAAAATAATAGATAAATACTAGAATATATGTTTTTACATTTTATTTGTATCCATGACTTGACTTATTTTAATTCATAAATAAAACGATATAAATTACTTCAGACAGTGCAAAGTAGTGAAATCTGAACAAAAAAATTACTTGCACCAAAAAAATTAAATAGCATTTAACAAATAACCCAATTACTTTCGCATTACTTACGAACAACAGTAGCCTAATTGATGATTACTTTTTAAATATATTTAATTACGACAATATAAAGTCATTGAAAGAGAATATGATTCAAGTAATGGAATGTATGGTCAATGCCCTCTCGGAGAAGATCGGGAAAGAAGTTGAAAACAATTGCTGAAGGTTATTGAAGGGACGATGCTCAGTTTATAAGCTACCCGACTTGTTGAGGTCAACGTCCACACAAATAATAAAAGAAATATTGCAACAAATTCAAACCCTTCTTCACAAAGCAGCCCCACTTAAAAAGGGGGGAATAATACACTTTTGTGTAATAGACTATTTATATGCGAGGTGACGCATTGAAAATCTGAATAATTATACAGTTTGTATTCTTATGTCAATGAAAATATGCTATTTATCAATTGTACTGATGCGAATGTACCAGACTGTGAAGATCTGGTACATTTAGTCTGGAGTGAAATAACAATAAATATCCTCATAGTGTAAAGTCTACTTTCAGACTTATTTGAGGAAGGTAGTCTCTAGATGCGCTTGTTCAGATATTTATCATTTAACAAATGTTTAGTTTAGACACTAAATTTGCTATATATTTGTCTGTTATTTTAAGTATCCGAGCTTTTGCTCTCATCGCAAACTATGTACGTATGCTTACAGACGGGACTTTCAGGTGCAGACATGTGATGGGAGAAGACATGGCCAATAGCAAATGAAAGAAATTAATGAAAATGATGATATATAAAGATATGAGAGAGGATATGCGAAGATACCTTACACTCTAAGAGGATTTGGAAACAAGGATTGTAAAAAGCAGTTGAAATTATGGAGCGTCGGTCGAAACCATTGAACTCTATGATGTTCAGTCAGGACGACTGAACGTGTGTTGTGTTTGTGTGTGGATTGGGGAGATTTCATGTTTAATTTGATGTGTTTCTTGAAAAGCTCCAAGTTGTATGTAGGGGGAAACACAGACACGGAAGAACATTCCAGAGCTTACCGGTTGTATTTAGGCATGTGTGATTGTATGCAATATACAGTGAAACTCGAATTTACGTTTTAAATGTATCCTGGTTGCGGGAAATCGAATTATACGAGAAAGCTTCAAATACGTAGTAACCATAAGTTAAGGAATGTTTCAGTAAACGGGTGTCTGTCAAGGGTTGGACCCGGACAGTTAATTCTCCTTGATGATGCGCTCATTCAGATTATGATCATTTAGCAACTGATAAGGACAGTGGGAGTCCCCTCTGAACAATTGTAGCCACTACAAATAAGTGCTTAAATGAAAGAAACTGTGAAAGAGATTAGAATCGCATTTACGGATTGAAAAGAGATGGAAAATTGATTCTCTCACCGAAAATACTAGCAAAAATGGTTAATTCGTGGTTTTTTTTTAGTGGCCACATCTGCATGCCTGATGGGGTGGTAGAGGGTTGACGAGATGACAGAAGAGCTGGTGATCGGTTAATGTATTCGGTGGGCCTTGGGTGTTGCGTGGCTGGGCGTGTGCAGGGAGAACTGGCCGCTTGGGCGCGCCAAGGATTCCGAGAATTTGTTGTTGTCGCCGAGAGGGGTCGACGACCGCCGCGAAGGAATGAGCGCGACTTGCAGCACTAAGAAGACATTCCTTCCAATATCGCGACTCTCGCGATCGTGAACCCGACATTGTCTTAATATCAGAGAAAGCGCCCTTAAAGTAAAAAAAATATTTTAAAATATAATCTAAAAGATGTATACCATATATTTGTAAGTCTAACCTTGGGGGCGCACGAAGAGGCGAAGCTTTAAAGCATTTTTCAGTCAAAATAACTTTTTACCGCGTTTTTTAACGTAGACTACGTTGAGCAACTTTTCAATTCAATTAAGACGTTTTCGCAATTTCTGAGACCTCGTGTCATTTAATATACGCGAAATATGAATGACATCACGTCTGTATATATATATATATTTAAAGTTTTTTTAGAATATTTGTAATTTAAAGCTTTTTAACATGGATCGCGTTTAACAACTCATTATCATAATAATTAAGACAGCGTTTTCGCACTCACTGAAAGCTCGTTTCAGTCAGTATGCTTAAAATGTATTGACGTCATAAATTTAAGTGAAATGTATGTACATTTAATTTATAAAAGTTTTGTTTGGATTCATTAAAACTTAAAGCTTTTTAACGTGGATCACGTTATGAAACTTGAAATAATAACAATTAAGAGAGCGTTTTCGCACTCACTGGGCTCACCAGACAAAACGCTACAAATATAAATAGTATAATATAAACTTTTCGTGAAATTTCTTTATATAAAGTTTTGTATGGAATATATAAGTTCCAAATGTTTCAATTCAATTTAGTGTAAATATTGTTAACTGAGTATAAACGTATGTACAAGTTGACGACATAAGAAGAATAGGGAGTGTCCTGGATGCGCAAGATCGAAGACGATGGAGACTCATGCGGGAGGCTTACTTTCAACAGTGGACGGATACAGGCTGACGATGAAGTTATTTTGTTCGTTACTTCCCATTGATAATTCCTAAAAGATTTCTAACCGAAATGAAACTTATGGAATTTTAAATACACAAGTTTTCTTAATTTTACAAATATTTTTGCATTTTTCGTCAGGTATCCAATTACTTATGTATTTTTTTAAACATATTTAATGTTTTTTATTTTTAATTCAATATTTATATGATAAAAGCAAACGGCTGTGAATAGACAGTAGTGAAAATGCGCGCTAATGGATGGTTAAAGGAAAATTAATGGCGACGGTGATATTTTAAAAAAAAAATAATAATAACTTCTTAAGTTTTCACGGCCAGATTTGGTATTGTAGCTTTTGGGTTTAGCCGTGTGTGGCGAATTTCTTCTCTCCAATATTGCGACCGCCATTGCAGGGATCTTCTTCAGGGTTGATGACTTTGTGTCATCAACCCTGAAGTCACCAAAGTTATCAACCCTGAAGAAGACCCCTGCAATGGCGGTCGAAATATTGGAGAGAAGAAATTCGCCACACACGGCTAGACCCAAAAGCCACAATATCACGAGAAATTTACTTTAATGAATACGAAAGTTTTGGAAAAAAAAATAGGTTGCAATATATTTGAATTTTTCCTGCCCAAAATTATTGGTAAACATCTAAATCTAGCGACAACATACAAAAAAAAAGTTTGATTTTAAATCATATCTATTCCACGTGATTAATATTACGAATGTCGATGTGAAATAATTGTCTAAATAAGTCGCATATGATAACATTCTCTACGAAATGAAGATACTAGGTTTATCTTACGTAGATTTTAAAGCTTCGATGGAAGTGCATAGATGGTTATTTATTTAAAGCGACGCTTCAGAACATTTGAAAGCTCATTTTAAGCTCTTGAAGAAGAGCTTTCTGTGTTTTTTTTATTAATTATTTATTAAATGTGTTATTACGAATAAATAACACAATATTTACTGAAAACATTTTAAAACAAGATGCATTTTCAATTTAGCAAAATCGAATTAGAAATTTATAAGTGAAACTTAAATATTGTAGTAATATAGTATAAAGTATGTACTCGTACAATGTATTTATTTGTATGTTTAATATGTTAAATAACTTATATACTATTTTTATTAATTTTGTGAATAAATGTTACAATTAATATTATTTAGGCCCTAACTCGAGCGTAGGCATTAGGGCCCTACTCCCTCTTTTACCCACATTTCCGGAAACAAGCTATGTGGGTAATGTCCGTCACAAGCAATACTCTTGTTATTGTAAGCTTTGTGATATTTAAGTATAAATCTTTTAACTATTCAAATTCACGATTTTCAGTTCAAGCATGTTTTTCGTTAAATAATTAATTTCAAAATAAAAATGTCTATGAAATTACGCATTCCAAAACTGTCCTTTTACATGTGATGCTCATTATCCTTGAAAATCGCATAATTATTTTTAAAATTTAGACATTATGATTACACAATTGCGTATAATGAAAATAATTTTACTGGTAATCATTTAACAACATGCATTTCGCATTTTCTGAAACCTATTTTTTATTGCACAAAAAATATTTTTTTGTCTTTCACGTCATTCGATTTACACTTTAATGCCTGTAAACATAAGCCTGTAAGAATTAAACAGAGTAATTTACACATTAAAGAGCTTAAAAAATAGATTCGGTGAACTGTTGAAATAAAATTCTGAATGAGAAAATTAAAAGAATTAAAATAATAAGCAAACGTTAAGCAAAACTGAAACGTTCGAATATAAAGAAATTTGGTAAAAATTCAATTTTTCTTTGATGTTTTTAAATGATTATTTTATAAGGGCAACGATGATTAAAGATATATAATCTTTAGTAAATTTATTAGTGGAAAGATATTGATTACTAGTTCTGGTTGATATTGTGTGAAATAGTTGGTATTTTGAGTAGACGATTTTTCATATCTGTGGATCGTCGCTGGCGTTCTAGAGCCCTTTACAAGAAATGCTCGCAAGGGAGCGACGTAGGCAAGATGGCCCGACACACATCGACAACTAACGTTATTCCGTTCGTCCACGCCACAAATCAGTCGCATTTGTGCGCAATTTAATAAAAATGGTCAATGACCGCAGGCCCGTCATGCGTTCCCACACCTCGCAAACCGAAAAAGGAATCAAACGAATACTAATAATATATATTGTAATATTCGAGCGTGCGAGCCGCATCGAATACCGAATAATGATAAAATTAAATGTGGCGGCGACCAGGCGAACAACGGAAAAACTATTTATACTAACGACGCGTTTTTAAAAATAATATCCTTTGCCGGTTGCGGGCCCGGCGTGGTCCCACACACGCGTGATTTCCATCTCCAAACTTTACAAAATAATTCACTAAAAATATTATTAGTTATTATATTAAATAAATAGAACGTTTGAAATAAATATAAAATGTATTTTAAATAAAAATGTGAGCGTCGAAAGCGGTCGGCGCTGAAAGGAGGCACGCGCTGTTAATACACATCGCGCAAGCGTCGCATCAATGGAATAATTTGAATGTTCACAAATGGAATAATTTGAAATTTACCTTTTCGGTGTGTGATGAGGGAGGTTTTTTTTTCAGGAATGGAGGCGTCGTTGCGTCGATATCGATCCCGTTTTATGGCGATTCGCTGTGTTCTTGTGAGATTCGGCGCGAACTGCAGAGCCTGCGAGCGCGCGTCGGGGCGCGGCCCGGGCCAGCGAGCGACTGTGTTCTGGGCGGGACGCGAGCGCTCGCATCGATTACCCTCACTTCGCCGCTCCTAGCCTGAAAAACACACAACTCCGCACACACACCAAGCATACCTGCAAACCGACATTTAAAACGATCAGAATGTCATCCATAATCTTCATCCTTAAAAATAAAATAAATTATATTATTATTACTATCGCATTATTGGCGGTATTGGTCACCCACGCCGCGCGACGAAAGGCAAAAAAACACGCTTGAAATCTTTCTCTCTCTCTCTCTCTCCCCTCTTTACATTATTATCAGGCAAAGATTACACTGTCAGTGTTTTTGCGCATGTGTCGCATATACGATCGCCTTTTGCAGTTTATTGTGATTGGTTGTGAGAGATTGACCCTCGCGGGGCGACCAATCAAATAAAAGATCATGAATTGTAACTCATAAATTTTTTTAATTGGTGACTGTATTTTCCAGACATGGAATGGATGTGAAAAGAAGAGTAAATTGGCCTGGATAAGACGAAAATTGAAACGCTTTCGCTATCAACAGGCAAAACCAATGAGTAGAACAATCGTTTTTATTCTCTATCTGCGTCATACTGTACATGCACTTTTTCTAAAATCTAAGAAGTTTCACACAACAGAAAAGTTAGACTCTCTCTCACATTCATCATAGACCGGTCGTATTGTGTAAATACGTACCATAGGAATCCAGTAGGCGTTAGCGTATACTATAATGTACATTAATTTAACACGTTTAAGTATTAATCAGTATTTCTTTTATAATAAACTCATTTTTGGTTTGAATTCATATAATTTGATGATTGAAAAAAACTTGGAAATAAAAGACGGAAACTTTTTTCCCTTAAATTCTGTGTAGTATATGGTAACACCATCGGTTGGTGCCCCTGCGAGAGTGACGCTTGAAGCGTGTGAACTGTCATTCAGCCGCGCGGGAACCACGGGAAGCAGTGAGCGTTTAACCACAAGCTATTTCGGCGCAATGGCAAACATCAGAATGGGAGACCTCATCAAATGTTTTGATGGCGAAGGCGACATCATCCAGTAGTTGGCGAAAGTGGAGCTGGTCACAAAACTGAAAGGAGAGAAGGATATTACAAGTATCATCCCTCTTTTCCTGGAGGGGCCGGCGTTCGCGATATACAATGAGCTGAACGAGGAAGCAAAAGGCGATGCTGACGTAATGAAAACCGCGCTTCTGGAAACTTTCGCCACAAACTCATACACCGCGTACGAGGAGCTCACCAAGCGCACGTGGCGAGACGAGCCTGTGGACGTTTACATGACAGACCTTAGAAGGTTGGCGAGGTTTACGGACGTTATATCGGACACCCTACTTTTCAAGGCATTCGTAGTGGGGCTGCCTTCTTCGGTTTCAAGCGTGCTGCGCACGATGCCGAAGGCTGAAGCGAAGTCGCTACCGATCGTGATGGATAGAGCGAGAGCTCTGATTGCAGAGTATGCCAATAAACAGATAGTGGCAGTGGCAGTGGCGCACAGCCAGCGTACTTCACAGCACGTTGACGTGACTGAGAATAAAGGTCATCACGTCGCGGTACATCGAAGTGGAGGTCATCACGCCGCAGCGCATCGAGGTGGAAGTCATCACGTTACAGCGCCCATTGCCTGCTTTAGATGCGGCGGACCGCATCTACAGAGATTCTGCCCGGAGCCGCCGAAGAAATTGTCGTGTTGGAGATGTGAGGGTGAAGGGCACTTGGCCAGGGACTGTGACAAGGGAAACGACAGCAGGAGAGTTGGTGCGCCGGCAGCTCTCCGGCGTCAGGACTAGCGGCGTTACCGATCATCGAGGTGACCATCAACGGGAGGCTGGTGCGGGCTCTCGTTGATTCAGGGTGTTCGCGCACGGTGGTCAGGGATGGATTGTGCAAAGTTCAAGGAGGGAGTTGCATAGTGACTGCGGTGGATGGCAGTCGAGTTGTGTGTAGAGGGTGAGGTATCGCAGTGATAAATGTGCGCGATGTGTCAGTGGAAGTGTGTTGCGTGGTGGCGAAGAGTTTGTTCGGTGCAGTTGATGCCGTCCTAGGGATGGACGTCATCGGGAGGATGGGTGGTGTGACGATATATAATGATGCGCGCGTGGAGTTTGGCAAGAGCCACTGCAGTGTTGGTTGTGTTAGCGCCAGCCCAGAAAAACCTATAACGATCCAGGACAAGGACTTTACTGCGGTGTTCGACGGCAGAGACTGGTATGTCAATTGGGTTTGGAAGAATGACCCCGCTTCGTTGGCCAACACTGTCGAGTGCTACAAAAGCGTTACGTCGCCAGAAGCTAAAACGGCTTTTGATGAGGTGACAGAGGTGGATATCCGAGGGGTGGCTTAAACCTTGGAAAGGAAACGTGGGAGGTATTCTGCCCCTAATGGCTGTACTCCAGAGGAACAAAAGAAAGATGCGCCCTGTGATGGACTATCGGGAGCTTAATGAGAACGTTCAATGCCACACCGGCGAGGAGGTAGCAGTCTGTGACGAGACGCTCCGGAAGTGGAGGCAGATGAAAGGTTCCCTAAAGCTGCTTGACTTTCAGTCAGCATACCTTCAGGTGCACGTACACGAAGACCTCTGGAGATACCAGTTGGTCAGATACCGAGGCAAGACATACTGTCTGACGAGACTAGGATTTGGGTTGAAGTGTGGCCCCAAAATCATGTCTCGGATCGTCAACGAGGTGCTCTCACTTAACGAGAGGATGAGACAAGGTACTGACAGCTATATTGACGACATCATCGTGAACGAGGCTGTAGTATCGGCGGAGGAAGTTCGAGCACACTTGCTTGCGCACGGGCTAATCGCAAAGCCACCCGAGGACCTGGTTGGCACTAAAGTACTTGGACTGCATGTGCAGCGGAATAAAAGCGCCAATCTTATCTTTAAAAGAGGCAACCAGATCCCCACACTTCAAACGGGATTGAGACTCACCAAGAGGGAATTGTTCTCTATCTGCGGCAAGCTGACAGGCCACTATCCAGTAGGTGGATGGCTGCGAGTAGCCTACAGTTTTCTGAAGAGAGAGTCCGAAGGCCGGAAGTGGGAAGACTACGTGGGTGACAGACCGCAGCGGATGGTGGAGGAACTCATCACGAGGGTGCGCATAGATGATCCAGTTCGTGGAGCTTGGTTCGTCCCCAGTGTTACACACGGGGCTAAGGTTTATTGTGATGCGAGCTCTCTGGCCCTTGGGGTAACTCTAGAAATTGACGGGAAGACTGTCGAAAATGCTGCATGGCTGCGGAAGACGAGTGATGTGGCTCACATAAGCCTAGCCGAGTTAGATGCACTAGTAAAAGGCGTGAGTCTGGCTCTCAAGTGGGACGTAAAAGTCTTGCAGGTGATGACGGATTCGGCGACTGTTTTGTGCTGGGTGAGATCGACATTGACTGGGTGCAATAGAGTCAGAGTCACCGAAATGTCGGAGATGTTGGTCAAATGTCGCCTGGGGCTTTTAAAAGAAGTAGTCGAGGAATTTGGTCTTACCCTGACAATCACTTTTGTGGAATCCCGCAAGAATAAGGCCGATGTGCTCACCAGGGTGTGCAAGACCTGGGCGAGAAGTACTTCTAAGAAAAAACCAAGTGTGGAAGACGGTGTATGCGCGGTGAGCCTGGAGGAAATGCACGCCCAGCACCACTTTGGTGTAGATCGCACGCTTCAGCTCGCCCAACTTGTGGACCCCGGTGTGACAAAGAGTCAAGTGGAGCAATGTGTACGCTATTGCATGACATGCAGAACCATTGATCCCCGCCATCGTCTCACGAGGCGGGAGTCGTCAGCGTCCCAGGAACGTGGAGGCGACTGGCCATTGACGTCACGCACTTCAACAGGAGATGCTTCCTGACGATCATTGACTGTGGCCCAAGTAGATTTGCCATATGGAGAGAGATAAATTCGGAAAACGCTAACTCTGTTGTCGAAGTTCTGGACGAGATATTTAGGGAGAGAGGCCCGCCTCACGAGGTGCTGATGGACAATGGAACGCCGTTTCAGTCGTTTAGTGTTGCAAAGCTATGCGACAGATGGAACGTGCACAGAAGATTTCGAGCGGCCTATCGCCCAGCAGGAAATGGAATAGTGGAGCGGCATCACCGAACTATAAAGAGAACTGCGGCCAAGAGTGGAGGAAGCCCACTACAGGCAGTGTTCTGGTACAACTTGGCTGCAAGAAGTCAAGACGACCAAGGAGCCGCGCCTTCAAGTGAAGTCCGCAGATATGCTTGGAGACATCCTGCTGTTCGACCTGAGATTGAAGAAAAACGGTCCAGTGAGTTCCAGGCGGGAGATGTCGTGGCGGTCAAGCCACCAGATAGTCTGTGCACATCTCGATGGAGGCCTGGCAGAGTGACGAATGTCATCTCAGTCAACAATGTGGAGGTGGACGGCATGCCGAGACATGTGCTGAACCTACGAAAACTGCCGAGCAGCAAAACAAACAAATCCAAGGCGACTTGCGAGAGACCCAGAACGCAGTCACCGTACAACCTTCTGAAATTTTTCGAGGAAGATTTGGAGGAGCCATCAGTGGGAGAGGAGGAGGAGGCATCAGTGGGCGAGGAGGAGGAGGAGGAAAGCAGCTTGGAGGAAGCTCGTGACGTTGAAGAGATGGCTTCAGGACCACCTACAAGAACGCGTAGACCTCCAGCTTGGTTAAAGGACTACGTGGAGTTATGAGGCATCATGGGGGCGTGTAGTATATGGTAACACCATCGGTTGGTGCCCCTGCGAGAGTGACGCTCAAAACGTGTGAACTGTCATTCAGTCGCGCGGGAACCACGGGAAGCAGTGAGCGTTTAACCACATTCTGTAAAACCATTTAAAAATTCTAAAGTAATAATAACGTCAACAAACGTAAGGAAAATATTGTACAAAATTGACTATTTTACTTTTAACCCACGAGAGACTAACGCAGATTTTTAAAAATATGTATTAGATTATTTTGATGATCTTACGACGACCATTCATATGGCATATATAAACAAACTTAACACAACATCCTCATATAAAACTAGTACGTACATGAAATTTACTGCTTATAAAAATTTACATACATCGTTGAATGATTATTAAAAATAGAACAATAGTAATAAAAATTTATTTCTGTGACATTTATGAATTCCAACTAAAACTAATATATTCCACAAAATTTACTTGCAAAGCTATATAGCTTAATCGAGTCTAAAACGATCACAATACTTATATAGTCGTAGAATATCTACGATATAAGTACTGGAGAAACATAAAAATATTATTTGTTCAGTATAACATATGCAAAGGAATCTATATTTGTTCCTAGCTGAGGATGCGGTCGAATAAAGTGCTGCAATGAAGTTCTGTCAGCAGTCAATATCTTTGCCACACCCTAAAACAACTCCTAACCTAAAAATCACAGCGAGTTCATTATACTATTATTAAATGTATACTTTCTAACAGCTTTTTAAGACACTGACATCAGCATGATGTAGTCCTTGCTGACTGTTAACAATCTTTCGTCTCTTATTTCTGATCGCTTGTCGTGCATTTAGGTGCGCCGTATTGTCATTTTGGACGGTTCCGCTAACGGATGTGTTAGTTAAAAATACCACCGCTCGTGGCGCGAGTGAAAGCCGAGACAGCGCGGAGATCGGAAGCCGGTCCCCACCATTTAGCGAGACAAGGTTGCGTTACGGCCGTTATGTATTTCATGATTAAATTTAAATTTCAACAATAAAATACAGACATATTACATTTGTGTTAACAGTAGTAAACAAACGATTGAAGAAATTTTTCGATTCAATGCCGAACGTGGGAAATTTATTGAACATACAACAAATAAAATGGTTCATATGAAACAACTACCATTGTTTAACTTTAAAAAGGTGCTCTACCAAGCTTAATCAGTTGCTCATTAAACCATTTATATTGTCATTCAAATGCAGTATCAGCCACAATCAATGAAATAAAAAAGTGTATACCCTAAGTAACTAAAAATGGAACCCGAAAAAACACCATATTGTCATAACTTTATTATTTGTTGGAAGACGAAATTTTACCCTGGAAAACATAAAATCACGGTAAGTATTCTTAAAGATAGATGTGTGAAAACCGAGCTATAGCCGTCATTAGACTACAGGATAATGACGTTGTCAGATCAGCACTAAAGGTACAGCGTTCAGCCATTCTCAAAAGAAGTAATGTCGTAAAATCAAGTGTGAAAATTTCTATGTTACCTTCAAGCATTACTCTTCAAGTTTACATAAAAAAACTTTAAAATAATGGAACGTGGGATAAACAATTGATTTATATATTTTTTACTTGTAACTTTTGAACAATAGTCGACTATGATTTCTACACATTAGTAATAAATATACTATCGGAAACAATAAAGAACAATTACAAGAATAACAACAAAAAATGTGTTATTTTTTGAAAAAGATATAGAGATCCTGAAATATATGGGAAACGCTATTTGTGTTTATTTTTAAATGATGTTTGTGTTATTTGTCTTAGGGCAAAAGTCGAACTTACGATACTACAGACTTATGGTGACTAAAGAGAAAAATAAATTTTATTATATTTCCCGTTTGTATCATTCAAAGTACATTGAAAAAATTATATGAATGTATTAATTTGAAAATACATCCTTTTAGTAAGTTAGGACATAATATAAATCCATAAAAAAACAAATCGTTTTCGGTATGTTTTTTTAAAGAAATTTATAATTAAAAATAATATATGAAAATACTACCAACGTCAGTAAGAAAAACTGACAGTTAAAGCTACATTTTAAGCTGCTTGTATCCCAAATCTTGAAGCTACAAAAATATCGTTGTCTACGGGAAAAAATGCTGAAGTCGTCTGATATACCCCTGGCTATGCGATCTGAACTAAATTTCTCAGCATTTCGATCATTTAACTCACCTTATTGAGGTGTCAAAACTAAACAAAGATTCACCAAATATATTATATATATTCGGTCACTTATGCAAGTTAAAGCCATCAATCAGCACACAGGCTTTGTCACTCATGTTTACTCACCCCTAGCAATGAGATCTTAGCTAAATCTCAGTATTTAGGTCTTATCACTCATATTTGCCCACGTGCTAGTAGTGCGATCTATGCTATAACTTGTTGGATATAGACCTTGTAACTCTGGATATAGGCCTTGACTGTGTGGATGTGTAATCTAGCCTAGATCGCACACTAGAATTACGTTCTCTGGACACAAATCTTGTTACTCATCCCTAGCGGTGTGATCTAAGCTAACGCCATCTGCACACAAGCCATGTCACTTATATGAACTCCTATACTAGTTGTGCAATTTTAGCTTAAACCCAGGCAAATAGGCCTTGTCACTTATGTCTACCCACTCACTGTCTGCATATGTTCTTTTCAAAATATTGATGGTAACCTCAAGAAAATTTAGAATGATCAATGACTGTTGAACTAATTATATTGTATTTATTAGAATCCAGGCCTAGTTTATAACCACTGAAAGTAAGTCCAAGCTATTAATTGTTTGGGGTAAACATGTCAAAATTTGAAAAATCTATAAAATATAAAATATTTAGGTAAATACGCATCGATCATGTTATATTTTCTTGAGTATTATAATCCTAACTATGAGTTTATTTATTGATTTCAATTACTACAAATTTAGGACCCTTAACCCTTTCGCATCGGTTGTCGGCATATGCCGTCATAAGATTCCCCGACCGTTGACATCGGTTGAAGTGATATATCGTTTTGCTACTTTCTTAGAATAGTTTTTATGCATCATCTGATAGCTAAAGGATACAGGAACCAATGTGATACATGAAAATAGACCAGATAAGTACATTTATGCTTCAAATACTAGTTTTATAATTAACAGTATAATTTTTATTCAAACCGAGTCGTAATGAAAAGGTTAAAAGGAGTACAAGCATAATTAACGCCACTTTGTGGCATAACTGAAATACACGATTTAACTTAATAACATACAAAACCTACAAAATACACTTTTTATAAATACAGGAAGTCCACGACAATGTTGAGGCTATCCCATATGGAAACCCTATAAACTCTCAATAGACATATCATTTCTTTTATTTATTAATTCTAGATGTCTAACGAGGAAAATTTAAGGTAACTTTTACGTCTTAAATAAAAAATGAACATAAAATGTATTTTACGTATTTTCTTGGTAGTTTTTTTTTCAGATTGCTGCACAAAGTTTTTTTCGGTTTGCACGTACAAACTTTCGAGGCCTTTTTTTAGCTCACGGGCCAGAAATTTATGAAAAAGGCTACCCACTGGGCACATCCACGTTGCAGGCAGTATTGAGTAGGTAGAGGTAGCTTTCGAGTATTTCGAAGAAAAGGTTTCGACCGGCTGAGAGGAATGCAAGTGATTTAAAATCTGCTCCTGGTATAAGTGTTATACCAAGAAAACAATCACTGCATACTTCAGACACCAAAATTTTTACACATTTTTAATTGGTTAATAAATCAATATCGTTGAGATCTATTCTACGAGTATGTTTTATAGACTTATTTTTAAAATAAATATCTTCCTAATAATAAACTTAATGCACTATTGTTAATACCAAACTAAATGTGTTCCCATATTGACCTCCGGGCATGCATTTTTCGCAAATTTTTCATACACATCAGATACTTAATACGATTTTTGCGATAGACTTTTCTTACGATACGTGCCCTGCATAAATTTGACGGTTTTTTAATTCATCCCAAGTGATAAACGCGTTTTGATCAAATCATATGTGAAACGTAATATACGAACGTGTTTATAAACGTGTATATAATACATACAGGATAATACCGACAAACAAAGAAGAAGCTGCCATAATATCACTTGGAAATGTCCAAAAGGAAGCAAAAATACGTCAAAGGGTGAGACAAGGATGCTCTCTGTCGCCTGTACTCTTCAACGTATATGTACATACAAAATGCAATTAATAACATCAGGGAAAAAATGGGCCATAGAGAGGGGGTTAAAATACATGGCCAAATAATTGATATGATAAGGTTTGCTGACGACATTGCTCTGATTGCTGAAACTGAAGATGAACTCACGGAAGCGCTGATATCCATGGAAAACATATTTAATTCCAACTACAATATGAAGATAAACAGCACAAAAACCAAAGTAATGAGAGTAAGCCGCAATGAGCAGCAGAAAATTAACATATCAATGCTAGGAGTACCCCTAAAAGATGCAAAAGAATTTGTATACCTTGGAAGTACGATCACCTGGGATGGCAGAACAAAAAGAGAAGTCAACAGTCGAATACATCAAGCAAGGCTAGCTTTCAATAAAAAAGCCAAAATTCTTGAGTCAAAGAATATTTCTTGAGTATTTTGCTTAATTATTTTATTACAAGGCATAAGACAATACGAGCTTACAGATCTGTGAAACGGCAATTTTCGGTGCTCGTATGCTCCAAATATAGAGCAGATATATAGTAAAAAAATACCAAAAATTAAGTTGAGTTTTAATGTCATACTAATATGTCGATAAAAATGTTCAAAATGTGAGACGTATAGATTTTTTTAACACACTTTATGGGCATAAAATACGAAGTCGGGAAACAGGATAATATACCAGTGGACCTATATAAGGAATGAAAAGGGTCTGTTCCAAGAAATGCGGAGGATAAACGGTAAATATCATACCTACCTGCATAAAAATGGCAACCTTCAGCATCACAACTATTTGGAGCACAGATTCGGATATTTTTAAAAAAGGTAAGCTATTATGAATGATCTAAGAACATGGACATGTTTTCTTTGAACGAATTCAATTCAAATATAAGCAATTCGATTGTTTTGACATTTATCTTTTATCAGTTGTGCTTAGTGGAAAAATAGTCATTTTATTTGTATATTTTTTATGTAAGCACATACAGGAGAATACCGACAGATGGTGATAGTAATTCTGAAGTCTCACCTGTGGAATTCTATGACACTTACCATGGTGCATATGGCTAAGCGCTGCATGTGGAGTGTTGATCCGCCAACGTCATAGACTACAGCCAGAGATTCACGCATCATCCTTATTATTACATGAATTTACTATGAATGGGTGGTCTTCACGGGACGACTTTCGTCTCCCACTAATTTTAATTAATAGGCTATGACTGATATTTTACGGGTGAGGGATCAAATTCACACCAACCGGGGTACTTTAGAACTCAGAAACCGATTAAAAAACAATTTTTTAATTCTCCATCGGGGATCAAACCTACTACCTTTGAATTGCAAAGCAAACGCTTTGACCATTGAGCTATATCTGCCGGCTAAACTTGCAATCAATGGAACCAGGCGTCATATTGGTTCACTTAGTCTTTTCTACTGTTATTACCACGGTCGTTGCTCTTCGGACCTTAAAGAACTAATTCCTCCTGCACCCACCCACAACCGACAAAATCGTCTTACACTTGCCGAAAATCCATACACGGTTAATGTGTGTCGACCCAGAACCGAATTTTGACCCTGCGGCAACCTAGAGCAATCTTTTTCTTGCGCCCCATATTGTTTATATTTAAAATACATATTTTTTTACACGATATTTTTTAAAATTTATAATACAAAAATTATTTTGAGGTATTACATACTAAAAACACCTACATTCATACGCGTTACAATATTCGTATGTCATACATTTTCTAGCAGTACAGAAAAGGCGATTTCGAGGATTGAACTTACAATCTACAGCATTGACATCTAGCGCTATAAATTCTCAGTTATATACTCAAGTAAACGGTTTGCAGTGAAGAGATTGGTACGCGGACGATGGGAAACAGTTTAATTTGCTGAACTAATGCGATGGTTATGTTAATAGGGCGCTTGAGGAAGATTTCCCGCTCATGCATGCTATACTCCGCAGATGAGGTGCTCTTTAATGCTCTCTGGCTGTACACGTATCACTAAGATTTTTTTCCTCGGCGCCCCAAGCTTATTCGACGCCCTGGGGCACCGACCCACTTCGCCACCCCCTAAAACCGGCACTGTGTCGACCAAGAACTGGCAGCTTCCAAAGTTCCTTCCTTAATGCCACCAGTAAGCTTTGGAATGCTCTTCCGGCGTCTGTGTTTCCTCCTTTCTACAATCTGACTCTTTTTAAGAAACAGATAAAAATACATTTGCAATCTCCCCAACCCACACACAAACAAGAATACAACACACATTTCTCGCATACAGCGTTCAGCCTCCCTGGCTGAGCGTCATAAAGTGCACTGGTCTTGATCGGCTGTGCTCTCCTGCATGCGTTTACATAAAAAAAATATACTGAATCTGACGTTTGTTATGACATTATTATTTCCCATCCGGTCGATTGGTTTGTAGCAACAGAATCTTGCATCTCGATCTCCATTCCTCTCGGTCCTCCGCAACCCTTTTCAGCTCAGCATAAGCGCTACAATTCATGTCCTCGAATACTTGCTGTAAATACTCCCGTCTAGGGCGCCCTCTACAGTTTCTACCCTCAACCATCCCCTCCACAATATCGTGAAGAAGACCATCGTGGCGCAAGATTTGACCAATCCATCGGGCTCGCCTATCTGAGGTGGTTCTTATTAGATGCCTATCTTCCTTGATTATCCTGAGAACCTCATTGTTCGTGACGTGGTCTCTCCAGGAAATTCTGAGAATTCTTCTGTACGACCACATCTCAAAGGCCTCTAGTCTTTTTTTATCACTTTCAGATAAGCACCATGTCTCACATGGTGCTTATCTGAAAGTGATAAAAATTATTAAATATTACACAATTCCTATTATAATGCTTAAATTTGTATAATGCTATTGTTACGATATTGTAAGCCTTTATCTGAATTTAACAACGGTCAAAACTTTGAGTAGTATTGGTAGTAAAACAACGGCTGGGTATTTAAAAATAATGTTTTTGATAAAATATGATGTAGTAATAAATACAAAATGTATTATATCACTCAAATGTTTCCACCTTTATTCCTTGAAAATTCCTTAGCCACACAATTGATTAACACAACATATTATATACCCGTCTATTTATATCAAGTGTTATTGTTTGTTTTCTTCCTTCACATCAGAATGTGTAATACATTATTTTCTTTATATTACTTAAGGTTTTGTTCTTCGAATGAAGATTATTGTGTAAGCAATGTTTTTAATTTCACGTTTTTTTTTCTTATTTGTGATTCGTGAAGTAAAATATTAGTTGAATATTTTTATTTTTCTAGATAATACGCTAAGTCTACGACAAATTTGCCAGTAATAATCGAAAAAAAAAAGATAATTTATCTTTTGAGTGATATTCTTATTCCCAAGTGGTACTTCAGGTAGATAAAGTGATTTTAAGTTTTTTTTTTTCTAAGTGATTTTAATTTTGTGGTGACCAAATGTTTTAGATATGAAACGGATATGGGAAGAATAATATGATATTAATTGATATCAGCTTGATATAACTCTTTTAGGCTGATGCTGAAAAGCCTCGAAAAACGATATTTTGTCTCTTATTTTGTTCGCTCGTCTGACATGCACATCTAATGTTTGTAATTGTAGAATGTTAAGCAGTGTTTGCATACGCCAAAATATTTGTTATGACAGTGTGCCCATTTCTAACACTGTCATCTTGAATTCGCTTTTTTCTGCAGTGACAGTTGACACCGCCGAGATGTGAGGGCGCGCCGTTAGTTGACAGTTGAAGTTTGACTCAGCGCGCGCGCCTAGGGCGTTCGCTATAATGGGCGACGTTTTTGACAAATAAACTCGTATAGTGAAACAAAAACAAGTTCTTTATATTGTGAACCAGATCCTGCATCCTTCATCCAGTTAATCGATATCTAAATAAGAGAGGAGGATATAATAATGTGTGAATTCAAGTTGTCTGTCAAGTTTTAATATTTCCAAGAGCACAAGTAAACAATAAAATATTTGATTTCTTTTCACATTCTAATAAAAAAAATCATAATTCATTCATACATTCTAACATCTTCGTCGAGTTCTCAAATATGTTAGTCACCTTTAAATCGGAGTCTTAAATTATTGTTCAATTCAATTCAATCTTCTAACATCTGTTTTCTTATACAAACAATCTGAATCTGTTTAACCCTTTCGCATCGGTTGTCGGCATATGCCGTCATAAGATTCCCCGACAATTGACATCGGTTGACGTGATATATCGTTTTGCTACTTTCTTATAATGGTTTTGTATGCATCACCTGATAGTTAAAGGATACAAGAACCAATGTGATATATGAAAATAGACCAGATAAGTACATTTATGCTTCAAATACTAGTTTTATAATTGACAGTATAATTTGTATTCAGACTGAGCCGTAATGAAAGGGTTAATTATTTTTTTGCGCCTTTTCCCCGTATCATTGAGAGAAGTTAAAAAACTGTCTTCGTCATAATTTAACGAATCGTAGATCACTAAATTAACAGTGTTCATGTATTTTGTTAAAAGGTCATTTTTATATTACTTTTGGTCAGTATTTAAACATTCATTATCCTGTGTTACTGTTGGGTTTCTTCCTTAAATTCTCTGCTTACTAATACGGATACTTCTCGTATAATTAAATTTATATGTATTTGTTCACTTTTTAGTAATTTTTAATTTTTAAGCCTAATTTGAGTTACAGTCGAAATAGTGTTAGTGAACTTCAGTCTTTTCAGCTTGTAGCTCATAAATGGATTTCAGGAGTTCAACTTATAAATAGATTTCAGCCCCTGGACATGACTAAGGGTGGAATATATGGAGGTACCTTAACAGACTTCGGACCGGAGTATGCAAGACGAGGACGTAAATGAAAGCCTGGCAGTTTTACAGCGGGCCGACTGAATGTGACTGCGACGCGGAGCAGACCCTGTCACACATTCTGGAGTGTGCGCTGTGTCCGAGTAGCTGCACCCAGGAAGACCTGATGATGGCCGGGAGTAACGCCATCGACGTCGCCCACTTCTGGGCAGACAGGATCTGACCCTGTTGTTTCCGACACGATTATAATTATAATTTGGTTCGTAGAACAGTTTCGACCAAATATAAGAAGTTTTAAATTCACGCGAGTATTTTTTGATTTTTTACTTTGTAACACAAATTAAATTAAACCTGTAGAGTTGGTGATACGAATATAGAAAAAAGATAAGAAAAATTTTGTTTGTTTCTAAAATAATTAATATGCCAAGAATTTCACTATGGCGTTTCTCCTTCATATTTATTACTCTAAGATTACTTCGGTAATTTTATCATGCAACGCGTAATAAAAATTAGTATTTTCTGCTAACACAATTCTTAAAAAATATGTTCCTGTTTGTCTTATATCTTGCTTTCGTACTTTTGAAATTAGTGAAATGTTTCATTAGTTGCTGTGCTTATAGTCGAGTTCTATATTGCTTAGTTTTTAATGCCACTATATGTAAGAAGCCTATATTGTGTGAGTTACGTGCCGAAAGGGCCATCTGTGGTATGGGTAAATATTATTTGTCATGACACGCAGTTAAAATAGTGTGGGGATAAAATGTCTCTCTACTTACTTGTTGACTATTTAATGGATCGCGACAATTTTTTTTCTTTGAGAAACAATGAATTAAAAATCATTTCTACAACTTCGAATATAATGTATAAATGTGTATAAACGGTCGAAAACCGTATGAATTATTAGTAATAACTAAAAAAGAAATCATTAATAGAGGAGAAGTGTATCAATGATTGATATTTGACTTAATTTATTTTATACTTTAAATTTAAGCTTTTATATAGGATAATTTGTTTACTTCTTATTTATTTGCTCTATTGTCATAGAGAAAAGTATGTATTTGTAGAAAATATTGTGTTATTTTTATTTTACTCATCAAATTTTTCTTTAAAACATTGGTGCTAGAACTCCCGCCTATCTCCCATCGGGCGCGTCCCCAGGTTGCGAATAGGGGACGGGCCTTCCAGATATGAATGATAGGAGGGAAATAAAATACCTCCCGGGGACAAACAGGCCGGAGAAGGCAAAGTTCGATACTAAAACCCACACTGGGAGGCTTCTTCAACACATTTTGAAGTAGAGCCTCCCAATGGAAGACCATCTATAGGTTTCTCCGACATATTCAGAGGTGAGGCTATGATGGATGTATGTGGTGGGCAGGACCTCATAGCTGAGATGGTGGCGGATGAACCGAATTGACGGTCAACGGCAGCTCTCTAGTTTTCCAAGAAAGCTGCTGCCTTTGCGTCAGGTGGCAACCGGCAGTAAAAAAAACATGATGCACGAGAAGACCCGGAAGACCACAGGCAACCTGGGCTGCAACTGTAGACAAGTATCTGAAAACTCTGGGCTTGACCGAGAATGCACCGCAGAACAGACAGACACGGCGAATGTTCGCAAGGAGAGCCGACCCCAGATGATGGGAAATGGCGAGGCTAAAGAAGAATTGTTGCTAGAACTGAATAATTTAGAAGTTATAAATATCAAAAAATTATGAATTTTCGCTCATTGATTTATCATTAAAGAAACAAGCCATATTATGCTGTAATGTATCAATTTTTAATAAATTATACGAGCTTTAGGACATACAAATCAAAAATGAATAAGTTGCTTTTTATGGATAATTTATTTTAGAAATCAAGTATAAAATTTTATGTTCTATAAAAATTTATCATTTTCTAACTGACTAAATTTATTAATAATGTTATTGTGTTATATTTACAATCTTTTTTAATTTCTCCAGTACTTTAGCCGTTTTTTACGACAAAAAAAATAATTTGTAGTTATTTTTATGATAGAATAAAATATTTATGGTTAACTTTTGTATTTCGTCAATTTTATTTGAAGGCGAAATTTTAATGAACTATTAAATATTTTTATGAATTATTAATCAAATTTGACTTTCACTCGCAAAAGAAAATTCTCACTTTTAGAGTAAATAGTTAAAATTTAGAACAATACTTGTATAATATAAGTCTTTGAAAGTCCTGCAAAAACGATAAAATTGAAATGATTGCAACAGGGTATATAAGTCCGAAAAATAATAATATTCAAACAGACATCAAACGAATAAATTTCAAGATCGCGCATACAAATAGGAGAAATCATATCACTCATACGACTATAAGTGATATGAGACATTAAGATATTCAAATACGCAATTTTTTAATGCAATTGTAAAATTAAATTCAAATTTTTTGTAATGTTGTCATGGATCACACCGAGTAACATTGATTAGAGATATAGGATCATGGTTCCGTGTACACTGAAAGCTTCATCAAACTTTCAAAATAATACAATGCATTAAGTTTGAAAGAATAAAGAAGTGTACCGTGTACACGCTTCCAAGTTTTCTTGATTTGAATAAGAAACGTTATCTCAACGTAATTCATATTAAAACAAATTTAAAAATAGAATATATTCAAAATTGTTCTAAAAACGAATACTGATGACATACTCGCACTGGAGATAAAAAAAAATTGCTAGAAAATTTAAATAGAGAAAGGAAATTATTTCAAACACGGTGTTGTCATGACAACAAACAATACTCAATGTTTCAAAACTTTATAGTACTACTCATTTAAACCTTTCGCATCGGTTGTCGGCACATGCCGACATAAGATTCCCTGACCGTTGACATCGGTTGACGTGATATATCGTTTTGCTACTTTCTTAGAATATTTTTATATGCATCATCTGATAGCTAAAGGATACAAGAATCAATGTGATATATGAAAATATACCAGATAAGTACATTTATGCTTCAAATACTAATTTTATAATTGACAGTATAATTTGTATTCAAACCGAGCCGTAATGAAAGGGTTAAATGATATAAAGGTATATAGATTTTTAAATTATTTATACAGCTCCATCTCTTTTTAAAAGTTTAACACTTTAGCAATTAGTATCGCTTGTGTGAGAAGACTTTTATAATCCAACATAAAAAATCAATTGACAGCATCAATTTAAAAATTCATGAATACCATCAATATAACACAAATACATAGACAAAAATACATTTTTAAATCAAATATTATTTTTATTTTTAGAATTGTAAAAACATAATATTATTGAAATAGTACGTTGAACAACGTAAAAATTGTACGTTGATTAAGTTTGTTTATGTAACAATAATAATTAAAAATACAAGTTTAATAGAGCTTTCGATATGCATAAAAAACAATACATATAAGTTTATTATAGTATTGACGCAATTTGCCATAGGAATTACAATTTACATTATACGAAATCATTTCGTACGAAAATATTAACAAATTGTTTAATTTTCACAAACATAAGAAAAACATTTCAAAGAACTGTACTATAAGTTATATCAATTAATTGTATTTTTTTTAATTATGAATTAAAAGATTAATTAAGGAATTTGTGATTAAAATTGATTGAAATTTTACACGATTTTACAATTTCGTTTTACAAACGACGAATTTAGTTAAAATTTAGTGCGGTTAGCACTCAGTGTGTAGCAGTGTGGAAAAACATTATTTTGTAACAAATGCGCGTGTTTCGCTTGAATTTACTTGCAAAGCATCGAGAACATGGCTTATTCGTGTGTGGCGATTGAGATGTGTCGCAAGTAAAGATCTAATTGATAATATTATTTTGGGGGTTCTTACCTTGATGTAGTGTTTACAACATGGCGACCAGCCTGTTGCAGCCGCGGTTCCCAGACGCCCTCGTACCGCCGATGGCGTCGTCCGAATGCACCGAATTCTCATCACTTCCCAGGCCAAGACTCGCGCTCTGCGCATCCGTCGCACGCACGACGACCCGCACCCTACAGCGCACTTAACTATCACACATGCTACATTTGTGTATAGAGTGTACATACCTATGCCATAAGACTCCAATAATTCCAGTGCAACCTTCCTAAATCCCGGAATTCCCAGGTTTGCGCTAGCAATCGATGACTCTGCTGTAGGAAATATTATCTAGGTTCTACGTGACCCAAATAATAATTATATCTAAGCCACTTACTCTATTCACATACTAGCATAATTAACGAAAACATGAGATCGAAATATAATTTCTTAGGTTTTCACGGCCAAATTTGGTATTGTGGCTTTTGGGTTTAACCGTGTGTGGAGAATTCTCTAGTACCAATATTTCGACCGCAATTGCAGGGGTCTACTTTTAGGTTGTGATGTGTTATTGTGTGTGGACACAAAGTCGTCAACCCTGAAGAAGACTCCCTGGAATGGCGGTGGAAATATTGGTATAGTCTATCCATTTTATATCAAAGAATTTGCCACACACTTCTAAACCCAAAAGTCACAATACCATGAGATCTCAATGTTATAAAATCGCATTGAAGCAGACAACTCAATTGCTATCTCCAATGCAATTTCTGCTTCTTTGAGAACAACAAACTCGTAGAACGCATATGTTTTTAATATATATTATACTCGTGTAATGCTGTCTGAGAGACTAGACCAGACATTTAACTCGTGGGCGTTGAACCCAAGATGGAAAAGGACTGGGAAATTTGAAGGAATCAAGATAAGGCAGTTTGAAAGAAGTGCAATACATACATGAAAATGTACCAATATGATGGTATTATTTATATTTACATGCCGTGTGATAAATTCGGAAGTTCTACAAAGCTTAGTTCTGTTGACTATAATTATACACTTGTTTTAGCATAACGATGATTTGTTGATAGATTGATAATACAATTGATTTGACAAATGTGTAAATTTTCAAAAAAAATGCCTATTACAACACAGTCCGTGAGAATATAGTGTAGAATACCGTTAAGCAGCCACAAGAAGAAGAAAAAGAGAAGGTTGATTTCCAGGGCCGGCACCAGTAATAAGACACGGTTGAGGGACCCGAGGCCGGCATGGGGGCTCCAAATAGAGTCCGAGAGGCACAAGATTGAGTACATTTTTTTTGCTTTAAATTTTTTATATAAACACATACAGGAGAAAACCGACAGATGGTGATAGTAATACTGAATTCTCATATGTGGAATTCTATGACGCTTACTATGGTGAATATGTCTAAGCGCTGCATGTGGAATGTTGATCCGCCAACGTCAGAGACTACAGCCCGAGATTCACGCATCATCCTTTATTATTAGAGGAATTTACTATAAATGGGTGGCCTTCACGGGACGACCTTCGTATGCCACCAATTTTAATTAATATGCTATGACTGGCATTTTACGGGAGAGGGATCAAATTCACGTCAACCGGGGGTATTTTAGAGCTCAGAAATCGATTAAAAATCTTTTTTTTTATCTCTGTCGGGGATCGAACCTACGACCCATGACTTGCAAAGCAAACGCTTTGACCATTGAGCTATACCCGCCGGCTGTATTTTGAAGGAGCCATAAGCAACATTTTTATTTTATTGCTCGACAAGATTTTCGAGGACGATTTTTCGAAAGCCCGTGAGGAACGTTTATTTCAGTCAAAATATTTCGGTATCGATTTTGGATGGCTCAGGTTTTTTTTGCTTATCTAAATATGCGGCCTCGAATTTGCTTAAGGCGGCCCTGTGTCAGAATCTGACAGTTTCAAAACATTATTGCCAGTTAAATGAAATAATAAACAAAACTTGTTAGGCATTTAAACATCTTAGAATACAAAACACGTTGAAAAAATTACATATTTTATTATATAGCATAGGAAAGTATGTAAGGAAGTACTGAAGGGGTGATGGGTGGAGCTTAAAGACATTTTTGAACGCATTTGTAACAATTTAGTTTTTGTAACCCTTTCGCATCGGTTGTCGGCATATGTCGTCATAAGATTCCCCGACCGTTGACATCAGTTGACGTGATATATTGTTTTAATACTTTCTTAGAATAGTTTTTTATGCATCATCCAATAGCTAAAGGATACAAGAACCAATGTGATATATGAAAATAGACCAGATAAGTACATCTATGCTTCAAATACTAGTTTTATAATTAATGAAAGGGTTAATTTCGTGGTCAATCTAGAGTCGTACAATCTCTATAAAAATGGTAATTAAAGTAAGCTCAAATATGTCTTGGATACTACAGCAGCCTTCTCTTCAAGCACCTGAGCTTTCACCCTGAAAGAAATCCAGAACTATGAATATTATACTCGCAGAGCTGCAAGTGAAGAAATAACTTTTATAGGGCAATGATAATATCAGCTGACAAAACCGTGTGACAGGCATTTCAGGCAACCATAAGCTTTTTATTATCGAAAGAAAAATAACGGGAAGACTTGACAAGATTCAATTATCAGAAATAAGAAAAATCAAATCATTTATTTTAATCTTATGAAATACATTATAATTTTAAAATTGATTTTAATTATAAAATTAATAAATTAAAAATATTTAGTTTTAAATCACAATTTATTTTAATGATTACATGTTTCGGCCGTCCTGAAGACCATCTTCAATAATGTCTTCAGGAAGGCCGAAACATGTAATCATTAAAATAAATTGTGAATTAAAACTTAATATTACTTAAATATACATATACTATACATAAAAATTCTTTTTTCAACGTGTCAATCCTCTTCTGCCGTTATTTTTGTGCTTGGATTGACACGTTAAAAAAAGAATTTTTATGTATAGTATATGTATATTTAAGTAATAATAATATTGTAATATGGTCAATGATCTATAAAAATAGATTAGAATATTGAAATAATAATAAAAAAAAAAAAATCTAACAAAAATTAAAAAATTCATATAAAACTAAATATTTTTAATTAATTAATTTTTTAATTAAAGTTAACTTTAAAATTATAATTATGCAGTTTCACCAAGTATGGTCAGTTGATAACCTTAATCTTATGAAATACCATTCTTGTGGGAATTTTATAATAACAATGGTATAATTTAAGGAAGTATATGCATTTAATTAAAAAAAATTCTAAGTCAGTGTTTCCCAAAGTGGTCCGACCCCTTGGGATCATTCAGGGAGTCCGTGGAAAATTAAAATTTATTTACGGGTTCCTGAACAATGTTAGAAGGTCCGCGCATGGTTCAATATATTTTTTAACACATTTTTAGTTATTTGTAAGTATAATAAATAATGATTAATAATTTATTAGCGTTTAATAGTTTGTAAGTAAAATATTAATATCAACAGGTGCATAAAATACAACTTTTGAAGTTGTATTTTAACCAAAGATTTGAAGACATTATTCACTTGGAAATTCCCGACTTAATATTGAATAATTTTGCTTGCAATCAAACTAAGACCAGAAATATAGATGGAAACATACTAATACAGTAGAAATTTATTGAATAATCGGAAAATGTGAAGCTGAAACCAATGTTTAAATATGAATACGACATCTTCCGGTTACAAATACAGATCCATTTTATAAATGAATTTAATAAAACACCGTTTTGCATTCTGACATTATGACTTCGTCACATCAAATTGTCAGAGAAGGGTTGAAAGAGTTTAAAAATGCAGATATTGCAGAATTGACCTTTGATGAAGATCCTAATGAAGAAAAAATGGTAGAAAGTATTTCAGAGAATGTAAGCAATTATTTATAAGTTGATAATAATGTAAATCCACTATCAAAAAATACAATTCTAGAAGAACTCCAACAACCCAGGACACAATTTTGTTACAAATAATGACAGTGTTGAACGAGCTGTGCAATTCCGGCGTGATTTACAAAAGATTATGGCTCGATATGAAGAACCATATATGGAATTTTAAAAAATGAAATCACAGCATCTGATAACTAAATTTTTATTTACAACCAAAGCAAAGAAAAGTAAAACAGTAATTAAATTCAAAACACTCTTGTAGATAAATCACTAACAAAAATTTCCGGTGGCAAAATAAATTTTTCTTCATATAAAAACAACAAAAAAAAACTTTACTTTTTATATGGTTTCTGTTTCAACCGTGCAAAAAAAAGGTTTTTTTTAAATTATTTATAATTTTAATAAATTCATTTCTACTATATATTTTTTAAGTTTTATTTTTAACTTTTACGTCACAATTTACCATTTAAGACATCAAAATTAATTAGTGTAATTTTACTTAATTATAAATACTAGGTGAACCGGGCATGCTTTGCAATGAATTATGACTATTAAAGTATTTCTGTTTATTTTTTGCTTTTGAAACATCTGAAACTGGTGAAGGTATACATTCCTGTTTTACCTTTTCCGTTTTTTAAAGTACCGGGGGTCTGTTCTAAATGAAATTATTCAATATCAGGTAGAAGTTATTAATTAGCTTAATTGTTTAGCATGTAAATAAAAAATACAGAAATATATTTCTCAAAATGAATCTGAAATGAAATAAAAATACTTTTTAAATTTACAGCATTCATTTATTTAGAAAAGATACAATTTTCTAGCAGAATATATATAAAACAGTTTGAAAACTATACATAGTGTGATCATCATAAAAAAAAGAATATATTTTTTTATTGAACTGATGAGATTTAAATTGGAGACTATTGATTTACTATTTTGTGACTTGATATATTATAATAACAGTGCTACTAGAAAAAAGGGATGAAAATGTATAAAGGCTTTAGCATTTTAACATCAGCTTATTGAATATTCTCTTTAATAAACATAATATAAAAAAATCAAAGGGATACAATGAGAAATATGTTGTACATTTTTTTCTTTAATATTAAAAAGCTTACATTACCATTTGAAACATTGATTATATGGTTATGCTTGTATATTTTGGTTCAGAATTACTGATCCTTCATGCTATCAAATACAAAGGTTTCAGGGACTGTGAAATATTACATTGCGCTGAACTATTCTATATCAGGAAGAATATTCTAGAGTGTAGAAAAAAAGTATATTGGAATTTTTTTTTTGTATTAAGTTATATAAATAATTGAAACTAGTAGTAAAGATTTTTAATTCTTTCAGTTAACATATAAACATTAAACTAAACTATGCATTATAAGAGTAAAAATAAAGTAGAAAAGACTTTTAAAAATATATTATTTTCTATTTATAAGTGAATACTTTAACAACGTCAAACTTCAGATGAAGAATGGTTATAAAGAATAAAGAAAATTATAAATATATTAAGGAATTATAACAAACAACAAAAATAATAAAAGTAGTACAAGAGAACCATTAATGGAACCTAAATATCATTGTAAAATAAATATGTTCTACAATTTTACATAGAAATCTAAAAACTAATGGAATTTACAGACATTTAAATTTAAAAATCATTTTCATTAGCGTTTCCAAGCTTGATATCTCGGACTTTTCTCAGCAAGATTATCCCGGAACTGAGCTTTTTCAAATCCTGAGATTTCTTTTCTTGTAGGTTTTTTTTTTTTTTATAAACGCATGCAGGAGAGTACACCCGGTCAAGACCAGTGCACTCTATGACGTTCAGCCAGGGAGGCTGGACGCTGCATGTGGGAAACATTGTGTTCGTGTTTGTGTGTGGGTTGGGGAGATTGCAAGTGTATAGGTTTTGTAAGAATACAATGACTTATAAATATTGGTTGGTTGGAAAACAATAATTTAAGTTGTAGAAGGTCGAAAACAAACTTAATAATTTATATTATTAATATCTTAATTGTAATGTACAATTTGAATTGAAATTTTTCTATCGGGACAAGAAGAAGAACTCATAATATTGTCTCTTCGTCTTAACCCTTTCGCATCGGTTGTTGGCATATGCCGTCATAAGATTCCCCGACCGTTGACATCGGTTGACGTGATATATCGTTATGCTACTTTCTTAGAATAGTTTTTTATGCATCATCTGATAGCTAAAAGATACAAGAACCAATGCGATATATGAAAATAGATCACATAAGTACATTTATGCTCCAAATACTAGTTTTATAATTAACAGTATAATTTGTATTCAAACCGAGCCGTAATGAAAGGGTTAGAGAAGAAGCAAGAAATATAACGGATGAATTTACTTTGAACGTTTCATCCATATATTTTTATATGGTAGAAACAAAGTTGATTTTTCATTTAATGTTTACTTTACTCATTTAGCACAATTTTAAAATAAATAAACATCAGACTTCAAAATTCATGTATCATAAAACATTTCAATTTTAAAATGTGTGCCAATATTGTGGGAATTGTTCAGGAATCTTTTATATATATTTAATTCCATTCAAATTAAACATAATTACTTAAACCTCCAAGTATTAGTGTGATCATATGGCAATTTAAAACACGTTTGCCAATTTATTACAGTATTCGACCTTTTTGTGATCAATGATTTATAAGACGATTAATGTTTATAAAGATAATTAAATTGTTAACACACTTACAGATTCATAGAAAATTTAATCCCATTTACATGATACTTCTTATAAAAATATATTAAAAGCAATGGAAACAGTTGACAAGAGATTTGAACAGCAGACAGTATAACTCGTCTTTATAAATATCTATGACAATAGCACATTGCAAGCGTAATGTGTAATCACTGAGGTGAAGCAATATTGGACACAGACCAATATATGGATGTGTTACCGCCTGTTAGTAAATGGTGTCGAATGGGATGAGTCGCCTCTTAGGATTAATGGGTCTGGCCTCAGTTTGGGCCTTCTTGAATCTTTGGGCTAATAGTTCGATCTCCTTAAAAATGATGATAAAGTATCACCCAAATATGCCTCGAATACTACAGCTGCCGTCTCAATTCCCTTGGCTCTACCGCCTGGAGGGAGTCCGGAACTATAAAGTGTTTTCCATGAAGTGGAGATGTCTTGGTACAAGTCATGAGCAAAACAACTGTTAAAACAGTTGTTTGTGGTGGCAATATGTTATAGAGATATATGAATTTACATAGACAGTAGTAGACTGGAATGGACCGCCTCTTAGGACAAAATGGTCCGGTCCTCGGGAGTGTCGGGCTAAACATGTAAATTTATTTAAAAATGCAATTAACGAACCAGATAAAAATATGCTTAGAATACTACAGACTCTTCAGGGACTTTGATTTCTGCTCCGGAGGTTGTCAGGAACCATATATGTTCCAAAGTGGACCTTCGGGTGCAGATTTATCCTAGAAAGAGAAATGGGTAGCGCTAGCTTACAGATCTTAATGGCAGAAATTTGTGGTGACCATATGTTCCATATATGTAACGGATATGGGGAAAAAATATTTACTATTACTTATTAGATCGAGTTTTGATAATCGACACCAATGGCTATTTTTAGAAGTATCAAACTAAATCAAAAATTTACTGCTCACGGAAAGGAATTCTGTTATATTGCGATATATTAGTTACAGATTGGAGCCAACTTGAACTGAAACGAAGGATTGCGCAGCTAATAAATATTCGGCGAGGAAATTTTATGTGGATTTCTGTTTCATATATTTTATGCATTTTTTGACAGTTTCTTCCCGCTAAGCGTCAAAGCTGCGACAAGACGACAACATAAAAGCAGTAAATAACATTTATAGGTTTTTTTATGGAGATGCATACCTGTTACCAACTGTACCGCAATTTATAATAACCTAACGAATGTACTATAGGTATACAGTTTCGTCTCGCAGTAAGCAAAATTATATTTGCATTTATATTTGCATATTGTAGTGTCCACGAATATTTTAATAATAAATTTTATTTTAAATTATTGTTGTAATATTTTATTGTAATTTATTTTATTGTAATAATAATTTAATGTAATTTATTTTAATTTATTGTAATTTATTTTAATATATTGTATTTAATTTTAATATTGTAGTGTCCACGCAATTTATATAAAAATACAAATTTATATTTGCATGTTGTAGTGTCCACGAATAAAAAACACACCTTTCTTGAGAAAGGTGTGCTTGAGAAAAGTGTGAAACAAATCCAAGCATGTTTTTGTTGTTTAACTTATACAGAACATACTTAAGAAGACTAAAATGTGTTTTACTATTATTGAGTAGTGTGAGTTATGACCAAATAATATTTTCATTTTGTAAAAATGTATGATAACTTAAAAAAGTATTTTTCTAGAAAGATACGAGAACGTAACTCAAAAGTTACATATGTTCATTCAGTTAGAGATATAGACGTGCGTATTTCGTATTTGCCCGCTGGTATCTACATCCCTGAAATATTTTTTAATTTCAATTGATGGAAACATAGTCAAAAATGTCACTGAAAGTTTTTGCCACTGTTGAAATTGTTTCCGCCAAAAGGTGAAATATTTTTTGTTTTTAAGTAATCTTAGAAATTCAAGTATTTTTCATAAATAAGTCCACAAAATAAATCATTTTTATAAATTATCCATTTAATTTATTTAGTTCTAACATCAATTTAATTAATAATTGTAAGAAATTAAATATTATTGAAATTAAATAAAATAAAAATTAAAGAGAAATTATTTTACTGAATTTTTTTACTTCTAAGAGAGAATAATTTATTTATTAATTGTTATATTAATTTTTATGACATAATGAAAGCAAAAAACCACGCAATTTTTTCGCAAGTAAAAAAATTAAGTAAAATATTTTTTCTTTAATTTTTATTTCATTTAATTTCAATAATATTTAATTTCTTACAATTATTGATTAAATTGATGTTACAACTAAATAAATGAATGGATAATTTATAAAAATTATTTATTTTGTGGGCTTACTCATGAAAAATACTTTCAATAAGATAATAAAGATAAATATGATTTTAATGTTTATATGATAGGTCTAATTCAATTAAATTTTAAACAAAACGACATTTTGATATGTAATTGGTAAACAATTTAATTTTGTCGGTATATAACTTGATAGGTATGGTATACGGTAAAAATAATTTAACCTATTTCAGGACTGTATACGTTTTTTAACCTCTTAATACAAATAATTTTTAAAAGTACTGTGATCATAAAACAAGGATTTGTTGTACTAAATATCGTAGTAGGCCAATTTATTTGTAATCGTTGACATGCGAAAAATTGCATTTCGGCGAAAAATTTAAGTTGGCAGCCAGCATAGTCAGTCGTATCAGGACGGCTCTCCCACTCGGCTGCTCAACGTGACGGTGCGTGGCTGCGTCTATTCCTTGTTCGGTCAGTACAACTTACGTGAGTATTCCAAATGAATTAACACCCCGAGAACATTCTGACGGATAGACGCGCGCGATCCGCATCCAAATGTGTTACATAACCCCCAGTGATCAGTTATAAACATCGCAAACACATCGCGCATTTCAGCCATTAGCGATCACCACGTGCGCCCATTCTTCTCCATTTTCTTATGAAGGGTCCCTGTCGCTCATCCGGAGCATTGTTAAACCTTAGTTTTTGCCTTTAATCGACACTACCTAGTGACGTATATAATGTATTATTTTATAACATTGATAAATTTTAGTAATTTTATTTCATTATCTCTAAATATCTATGCCGCTTCAACTCGCGATTCGGAAAGAACGCGATCTGTCGTTGTGGGTTGCGATTTTTTGTTACGTTTGGCCGCGTCAGACTCGGGTGGATAGCCAATCACACTCAATATCGCATTCAATCGTAAAAAAATATCTGATATTCGAGACAGATCGCGTTCCGTTTCACCGCGGCTTAGGAATTAGGCCTCCTTGAAAAAACGAATTCAAATTATTCTAATTGAAGCGCGCTTTTATCCACGTTATACGGCAAGGCTACAGTTAGTAATTCGCGAACTAATCTGGCTTTGTCCCAAGGTATTGTGTGCAAATGTCATGATCTTCATATCTTATGATGTGGCCGCGGAAAGTTGCTGATTTCATGTGATAATTCCACACATTAGTTTATGCTATTATTGCATTTAAATGTGCAGAGTTATTTTTTATGTCATTCTTATCTATAATGACGCTTATGAGTATGTAACTAGAGAAGTTTAATTTCCGTGTATGTCATGTACACATGTATAGTTTACCAAGGTATTATATTAGTCATTTCAGCTAACACATACATAACTGTATTATTTTACAATTGAACTAATAATAAAATATATATAAATAAATATTTGAATAACTATGCTTCCATAACATTGATAATTTAATTCCTTTTCACAATAATGTAATCCTACGCATCTATGTACATCATCTAGAAATATTTATATTTAAGTGGTCATAGGCTTAGATGTTATAAAATTGTAATTTCGATGATCATATTTTCTTTTCTATTCCCTTTCTAATTTTTTTAATCGCTTCATGAATATTAAAATTCCAAAAATACCACTTTTTTGGGCGTATGTGCGAATACTACCTTTACTGATTATGTTTATTAATATTACAGATTTCACTCACCAAAAATGCCATCTGACGCCAAGAAACGTGAGCAGCAGAAAAAGAAGGAGGCTGCAAAGCAGCGTGGAGGAAAAAAGGGGGCAAATGGAACCGGAGGAGGCGGCTTTGAGAAGGATCCTTCGCCAGGCTCCGAAGGTTCAGCTCCAGAATCGTCCGTTCCTCTTATGACAGCTGAAGGTGAGTCACACATGCTAAACATACATAAAACAAACACTAAAATCCATATAAGTAAATGATTAATCCAACTAGGATGAAATATATTCTCAAAAGAAATTGCCAGGCATATACAGCTGGGATGGGCAGCATTTTTAAAGCAGAAATTCCTTAATGGCTTATTTGTTAGAATGTCAGAGTCAGTTGAGAACCAAATTCCACTACTGGTACTCTTTTGTTTGTAAGGCAAGAATCATGGCTGGCTACTGAACTGTGCAGCGGCAATAGATTCTGAAATTTTAAAGGGAAAATTCTGCATTGCCTGACAACGGTGTTTAACTAATGCATCCTTCCAGTATTGACTTATGGCGCAGAAACGTGGAATCTAACAGTCTTAACACATAAAATAATTGTCATCCAATGTCCTATGGAGAGAGTCTCTAGAAGTTTTTTAATAGTTTTTTAAGCTTTATAAATACCCCCGGTTAGTGTGAATTAGATCTCTACCTGTAAATGCAAGTCATAGACTATCAATCATAATTGTTGGTTGATAAAAGTTGTACCGTGAACACCTCCCATTCATAACGAATGACTGTAGTCTATGACATTGACAGATCAACACTCCAATGCAGGGCTTTGCCGCATGTAACATGTTAAGTGTCATAGAATCCGAAGATTAGACTTACGCATTACTATCAAAACTTGCCTCTATTCTCATGTGTATTAACTACAACTCAACTCTAGCTTTGTAGTAATGTGTATTAACTACAACTCAACTCTAGCTTTGTAGTAATGTGTATTAACTACAACTCAACTCTAATAATGAGCGGTTAATTGCGATGTTTTTTTCTCTTTTTCAGCTACTAACATTGCAAAAATTGTTTTTAACGGATTTTAAATGACATTTTCGAATGGTGTAGTCAGTACATATCATCATGGGAGGGTTTCAAATTCAGAAAGGCCTTATAATATAAATTTTTGTGATTGCAGAGGAGTTGTGCTTGAAGTTGCAAGCAGAGGCCAAGATGAATTCGGAGGCGCGTTCGTGCACGGGTTCACTTGCCGTTCACCCACGCTCACGTGATGTCAAGATTGCCAACTTCTCTGTCACATTCTTCGGCAGTGAACTGCTGCAGGACACTCTGCTGGAACTCAATTGCGGCCGGCGATACGGCCTTTTGGGTCTCAACGGAAGTGGTGAGACCTTAACCAAGCTTGCCGCTCTGAAATTATCATGTCTCAATTGTTAAATTATAAATATTATGAAATTATGAATGTTCTCAATTAACCCATCAGCTTACCGGACACCAGAATCAGTTGGCCTTTTTTTGTATGAATTTGAAGCATTTTAAAGATTGCATTAAAATAATTTTACTAGTAATATCACTATATAATTGTGGGGTTTATTTCAGTTCACATTTTCGTGAATCAATGTAATCTTCTATCTAATCTCTAAAATGTAAATAATAGTATTTTATGTAATATGAAGTTTTCTCTTTTTTTTATCGTTTTTCAACTATCATAAAAACACAAACCTTTAAATATCTAGAAACATGACTTACGCTACATTTATAATCATGGTCAACGTATAAATATTGATCAAGGAATAATAATTACATAGGAAATTTTTCTGTAAAATTTTTGGTAAGCCGATGTGTTTAAAAATGTGATATTACATTGTTCGACTTTATCGATGGATAATTCTTGGTGAATAAATAAAAAATATACATCATTAGAATTAATTGTATCATTTTATATCACATTTCATCACTTGAGAATGTCTTCACGGTAAAGTCGAAACATGTCAGAAATAAAAATGTGGAATTATAATAATTGTCTATGCATAAATCAAATAATTTGTCGATGTTGAGTTTTTTTTTTTTTTTTTTTTTTTAATTTTTACAGTTTATTTTATTGTTATGGGGGTCATGTGATTTGTTTCTTTCTTTGATTCTTTGTCACGCAGTGAAGAAACTTGTAAAAATATAATAAGTGCAACGATCTCCAAAACATGTGACCAAGAATTCAATTATAAATTTCATTTAAATTGTTTTTTTTTATGTGGTTTAATTTTATCTTCAGCGACATAATAATTTTTTCAATTATCTTAAAATAGATACAATTAAAATTGTAATTATAATGTTTATTTTGATATTTTCTCATTAATTTTTATATTAACACATTCGCATCCCGTGACATTCGCACTCAGCTGATACTCTAACACGGGCGATAAATCGATGTCGCACGTAAAAAATATGTTTCTACATAAACTGCCATAACTTTTAAAATATCCAACATAACTACATATTTTTTTCAATATGATACTCACCAATTATAGGAACACCAGCAAAATTATCGAAAAGTTGTAGAACTTCTAACAATAATTTTAAATTATGTCCACAACTTGAAAATACACATTAAAACTTTTAAGGGTACGTTTTTTAGGTTTATAAATATTTTTTAAGACTTAGAATATGATATTCATGGTAATAATAACCCTTATAAAGGGTATTATCACAAAAAATACACATAAAATACTAGCGATTATTCATTAAAATTTAAAATAAATGTTGATTTTATAAAATAAACAAACATTATTTATTCTAAAAATTGAAACGAATTTGTAGTGACCCTGTGTCTTAAATATGCGTTTACTTTTGTAAAATTGATAATGTCGAACCTTATAAGTAAGAAAAAGTCAAATACTTGTAGAAAAAACAAGTATAAATACCCTACCCGACTTTAAAGATCAGAGTGCGTAAAAGGTAAAAATACCCTTCCCGTAATTAACCAGCAATCAACGTAACAGGTATTAATACCGCTCCCGGCGCGAATGTGTTAATAGGAAGCCATTCAAATTGCTCAGAATTTTTTTCAAGAGTTTTAAAGTCACTGTTAAAAATAATCTTTAACCCATTCACTGCGTATGACTTCTGTGGATTTTATATCCTCATATATACAGCTTTATTATACTTATGTAATGTTAAAAATAATCTGAATATATTACTTATTACAAAATCTATTAGATTCCAGTGAAAGACTTGATATCTTTTTTAATTAGAAAATATATTACATTCTATATTGTCTAAAACTCGGATTAAAAAATCTACTAAAAAAGTTCTGCAGTCGAGAGGTTAAGTAAGCTGAATTAAATACATCCAGCCATGTTTTTTACTATGTTTATTGCTTAGTTGAAATGCGCTAAATTGAGCAATATAATATAATTGTATGTAGCTCATCACATCATTCATCAGTTTGTTGTGGCAATTTATGTTCTGAAAATTTAAGGGTATCGAGTGATAAGCCTGATGCCCTCGAGTCCTGAACCATTTGGTTTTAGGGGACATCTAACCCAGCCCATTCTTTCCAGTTGAGAGAAATATGGGTGTGTAGTTATAGTTGAAAAGAGGATATGTGGGAGGCAAGTTGAGGACAGAAAAAAACAGTGGTGGGGGTATGGGAGGCATTGCAGTGAGCAGTTCGGGCTCAAGTCACTTACTGATCGAATAAGCATTCAATAAGGAATGCAATTGTACCATTTTTTTATCGGTCAAATTTATAAAACTGAAATATCGAATATTCTTTAATTTGAGTATCATGCTTTCCATTAATAATTGCTGTTTACAATGTTTTGGCAATCTTGCGCTAATTTACACAGATGACACTGATTTATATAGAAAATAAATGTAATTAAAATATGGCACATATAAGATTGAAAAAAGCTGAATTCAAAATGTTCTAAATAAATAAATACTTATTTATTTACCTTGTTTTGACATGGATCACGTAAGATATGGCCTCTGTTTAGGAGACTGCAGTTTCGACTAACTCGTAGCCTTCCTCAAAACTATTATTTAAAATTAACTTATTATTTTAACTTGCTGTTGTAATGCGGAAATAATACTCTGGTTGTGTGGCAATTTGCAATCTCTACCATCAAGATGAGTGACATAATATCATTACCCTTTCCTTTCATGCGATGCATTACTAGTTCAAAATTACTTCTAATTATTTTAATATATCAATTAATGTGTATATAATTATGAAAGTGGTGTCATGTTTCTTTCGTTTTGAGATATTTAAAGATTTGCTTTTTGATGCTGGTGGAAAACCAATTAAAATGTCAATTTCTTGTTCCATAAAATGCTATATTTAGATTTTGAATATTTTTTTTGATGAAGATTATATGAATTTGCTACAATGTGAACTAATATAAATGAATAACTATTTTTTTCCATTTCTTGAGTTGAGCCACTTTTATAATTATGGACAGTAATTTAATTTATTTTGTGTTAAATTTAAGATATTCCTTTGTAATATGTTGCTATACTTGATTTTTTAATCCTTTAATTAATTTAAAAATAAATATACAGTGTTTATTTTTTGGGGTTCTAAGAATATATTTCAATACTATAATATTTTTATGGATAATTAAAGATCTCTACCAATATTTAACAATTGATATTTACATACAAATCCACATTAAATATCATATAAGATGATGTTTGCTGTGAATTTGTATGTATTTGTCAAATATGCACTCATGTCATTCTTTGGCTTAAGGTAACCAACTTAAGACCCGTATACAAACACATTTCTTAAGAGTAACGAACCTGTATAGCTACATTCCTTCAGAATGATTAAAGTGAGGAAGCCTCCTCCATCGCCTGCAAACGGGTGTTAAGTTATTTATATTTTTAGCATTCTAGTGCCTGGTAAGTTGGTTAGCTTTGGTTGGTTTAAACGGGTGTTAAGTTGGTTACCTTAAGTCAAGGAATCTAAGTGGGAAATAATAATAATTATTCTCCAGTTGTTACTTATTTTCAGTTTGTATACATTTCTTGTTCAGATGCTATATACTATCACTGCTTTTGAGCCCATGGAGCATATATGGCGTTAAAAACTGTTTTTGTTCTGGTCTGTGTATAGAAACGTATGTGTTTGTTTGCTGCAGGAAAGTCATCTTTGCTGAGTGTGCTGGGCAACCGCGAGGTTCCCATTCCCGAGCACATCGACATCTTCCACCTGACCCGGGAGATGCCGGCATCCGACAAGACTGCATTGGAGTGCGTTATGGAAGTTGACGAAGAGCGCATTAAGTTGGAGAAGCTCGCCGAAGAACTGGCGCACTGCGAAGACGATGGTAACCATATCACACACATATATTCATATTTCATTGTCCATGTCCGCTCTTTCAATTGGAACACCATTGAGCACAGCCGCCGCCATTAAGCTCGGTTAACTGCCTTGGTCCTCAGCTTATTCCATGTCAGCTCCGCCTCCAGTAGCTCCACCGAATACGTTCTATGTATAATTCCCGATGTCCTTTCAGGACTGCGCAGGCTTGGGGGCTTAAAGAAAAGACAGCTGTAGTTGATGCGGCATCTGTTGTATATTTTTCAATGATGGAGACGATGCAGGCACTGTAAAGATGGTGATATCCTCCTCTTCCATTTAGGACATCGGTTTACTGGATGAAGGATGCAGGATCAGGTTCACATTATAAACAATTTGTTTCTGTTTCACGATACATGTTTATTGTCACAAACGTCGCCCGCCACAGTGAACGCACAGGACGCGCGCACTGTGACGGGCGCGAGTCAAACTTCAACTGCCAGCCCACGGCGCGATCTCACATCTCCACGGTACCAACTGCCAATATGACAGTCCTACCAACCGCAATAGGCCAACTGTCATAACAATTATTTTGGCGTATGCAAACACCGCTTAACATTCGATGTAGATGTCACGCAAGCGAACCAAAATAGTAGACAAAAGATCGCTTGTTGAGGCTTTACGGCATCGGCCTTAAGGAGCTATATCAAGCTGATATCAATGGCATTTTGTTTTGATCGAGTAAAGCTGTCTATCTGAGTACATATATTATGTCTCAAAAACTAGTTTATTGATATTAGAAAACAAACTTATATGCTGCATGACAGTTTGTTTTTTTAAACCCAAAAAACATATTTTTAGTCTTTAAATCAAAAACCTTTCCAGTCTTAATTTAAAGTTAAAAAAATGTTTGTTCTCATGTAGTGTTAAGTTGTTTTGTGGATGTGTCGATGGTTATTGGCATTGTTTGTGTGAAATTTCAGAGGCGCAAGAACAGCTGATGGACGTGTATGAGCGTCTTGATGACATGGCGGCTGACACAGCTGAGGCTCGTGCGGCTCACATCCTTCACGGTCTCGGGTTTGACAACCAGATGCAGCTCAAGCCCACTAAGGACTTCTCTGGAGGTATGTTGCAACGACATAGTTAACAGTGATTAATTCAAGTATGACATAAATTTAGAATAGTTGTTACTTAACCCTTTTAGTGCTTATACAAGCTAAAAGGGATTCCCAGGTCCGCTAGTTGGGAGGCTTTCCTTCAGGTAAATGAAGTCTTCTCATGCGATTCGTTGCCTGAGCTGGAGTCTCTCATTTTCAGGGCCGGATGTGAGAGGTTGTGTGGATTTCAAAAAGCTGCTCCGCGACTTTAGTTTTTAGACATTACCTTTAATTATATGTCTTGTGTTTGCAGGATGGAGAATGAGAATTGCTCTGGCCCGAGCACTCTACGTGAAGCCTCACCTCTTGCTACTGGATGAACCTACTAACCATCTTGATTTGGATGCCTGTGTGTGGCTGGAAGAAGAACTTAAACAGTAAATCAAACACTATATTATTTTATGAATTTTTAAATTTTTATTAGAATATTATTTTATTATTTCAATATTCTTATCTACTTTTATAGATCATTGACTAAACTACATAAAATTCTTTTTTCAACGCGTCAATCCAAGCACAAAAATAACGGCAGAAGCGGGATGCGAACCGCGGACCTTTGAAACCACAAAAAAAAAAGAATTTTATGTATAGTATATGTATATTTAATTAATAATAATATTGTACTAGTCAATGATCTATAAAAGTAGATTAGAATATTGAAATCATAAAATAATATTCTAATAATTTAAAAAATTCAAATAAAAATGTCTCCTTGAGACAATATCAAGAAGGTAAAATTATTCATCAGTAACACAGGTAAATGATTGGTTATAAAGTCCGAGTCGGAACTATAAGTAGTCGTTTCTCATCCATTCAGTCTATAGTTTGGTTCGAGATCCGAGTGGTACTTACTAAAATAAATAGACTGTCGGAAAGTAATAATATTAAGCTTGTGAATAAATGATGACTGATTGAATAATAAAAAAATAAAAATATTCATACTTTGAATATATACTATAGCGACATCTATCGCACGATGATAACAATGATATAAATACTGGTTTCAACGCTAGTCGGTCTAGGCATAGCAATGGCCCAGTTGGCTAAGCGGTATGAATACCTGGGCATAGTTGGTTTCCAAGGTCCGCGGTTCGCATCCCGCTTCTGCCGTTATTTTTGTGCTTGGATTGACGCGTTGAAAAAAGAATTTTATTTATAGTATATGTATATTTAATTAATAACTATATTATTTATTTACATATGATATTTACTAGGGCTTAGTATAATGATAATATTGCTTTTTTAAATTTAATTACTGTATCAATAATTATTTACATGATATGGTGAAACCTCATTATTTTGTTTTTTAAGAGACATGTTGCTTAGCAACAGAGCATGACTTTAACTTCATAGCCGTGTTGTGAGTTTTTATTTTATAAAATTTACGCATATGTATTGAGGATTTAGTGAAAAAACTGTTCATCGGGATATTATTTGTAAGGGAAGTAAAATAGTTAGACGATAGATTGAGGACAATTATAAATCGGGAAATGGTTTATGCTGGATTATTTAACATTGTTTCTTATTTTTGTTTGTCGGGATGATTAAAAATGAATAAAGGATGCGGAAAAATGAAAAAATAATGATAATTTGGGGTTCCGCTAAATATAAATAGTCTCGGTGCAAGTATTTAAACAGTGGGTCGTTAACATGTATTTGGTTTCCAGGTATAAGAGAATTCTGGTCTTGATATCTCACTCGCAAGATTTCCTAAACGGCGTCTGTACCAATATTGTTCACATGACCAAGAAGCGGCTCAAATACTACACGGGCAACTACGAGGCCTTCGTCAGGACTCGCATGGAACTGCTCGAGAACCAGACCAAGCAGTACAACTGGGAGCAAGACCAGATCTCGCACATGAAGAACTACATTGCGAGATTCGGTCACGGATCCGCAAAACTTGCTCGACAAGCACAATCCAAAGAAAAGACTCTTGCTAAGATGGTAGCGCAAGGTTTAACTGAAAAGGTCACCGATGACAAAACCCTCAACTTTTATTTCCCGAGCTGCGGCACCGTTCCGCCTCCAGTCATCATGGTTCAAAATGTTTCGTTCCGCTACACTGACAATGGACCGTGGATCTACAAGAATTTGGAGTTTGGAATTGATTTGGATACCAGAATCGCGTTCGTCGGTCCCAACGGTGCCGGCAAATCCACTCTGCTCAAACTCCTGTACGGAGAATTGGTTCCTTCATCTGGAATGATCCGGAAGAATTCTCATCTGCGCATCGCTCGGTATCATCAGCATTTGCATGAGTTGCTCGATCTTGATCTTTCTCCGCTCGAGTACATGATGAAGGCGTTCCCTGAAGTGAAGGAGCGCGAAGAGATGCGAAAGATCATCGGTCGTTATGGGCTGACGGGTCGCCAGCAAGTTTGTCCCATCCGACAGCTGTCTGATGGACAGCGCTGTCGAGTTGTGTTTGCGTGGTTGGCTTGGCAAGTTCCGCATCTGCTGCTGCTGGATGAACCTACCAATCACTTGGACATGGAGACTATCGACGCTCTGGCTGATGCTATCAACGATTTCGAAGGCGGAATGGTGCTCGTTAGCCACGACTTCCGTCTTATTAATCAGGTAATATATACAGCCTTCTTCTACTGTTGTAATGTTCAAAATTAACTAACTATATATCTAGATATAAAATATATAGTAGTCATGATTCCTGTCAAAAAACTATAAGCAATATCTGATACATTTGTTTGGTAGAAAATATATTACGGTCCATACAATTTGCAATGATAATGAAATTCTTAACAGGAAGATACTGACAAAAACATATTTGCCACTGGGGTGATTTTCAGTTAAGTCATAGCATAATTTGATCATCACTTTCTAAGCTATTTATAAATCTATAGATCGTAATAAGAATCTTAATTTTTTGTTTAAATAAGATAATCTACCGAACTTCGTATCACCCCAGAATCAAAAATTGCTGTTCACTTATTTTATTTGAATTTGATTCAGTTTTTTTTTTATCAAGTTCGAATGAACACTTCAAATTATCAAAATGGAGATGGCGTTGTATTCAAAATGTTATGCATGCAATGTGCCGTCTGCTAAACGAGTAAAAATCTAAATAGTGGTTCCATACAAAATGTTTGAAAAAATTAATTCCTTCACATATTTTACCTGTGATTTTTTTACAATGTTTTAATATATACTTTTCTTCAAAAATTATGAAAATCAATTCAGCCTTTATTGAGTTATAAATGGTGCAACTAACTCAACTCTTATTTTTTATATATGTGCTCATAATTATGAAAGTGGCGTAAGTCAAGAAATTGTAAAAAACGAGTTATTCATTTATTTCAGTTCCCAATGTTGTGAATTAATATAATCTTCATACAACATTAATTTAAAAAATCTAAGTATGGCATTTTATGCAACATGAAGTTGTTGCTTTTATTGGTTTTCAACCAACATCAAAACACAAACCTTTAAATATCTCAGAAAGAATAAAACATGACTTACACCACTTTCGTAATCATGGGCACATATGTAGTTAAAAACATTTTTTATTTTACTACTAAAATATTCACACTGCATTTTTAATATGGAGTGTTCTTGGTGTTAATGTTTTTGGTAATGATCTTTTAGGTTGCTGAGAACATTTGGATCTGTGAACACGGGAAGTGCACCAAGTGGGATGGCGGCATCCTCAAGTACAAAGATCACCTCAAGAACAAGATCCTGAAGGATAATGCTGCCACTGCGGCCAAGCTACGAAAGTAGTGTTAGTTAATTGCAATTATAATGACATTTAATATAATAGACACAAGTAAGCTGTTGTCTTGGTTCCCCCAACTTTTTATTCTGCAGAACTAATATGAAATGTCCCATTACTTTTGTTGACTTAATTATTTATATGCTTTTTATGTAAACAAAATCTGACCTTTTTGATTTGAAAAAAAATGACAGTAAAATTCAATTTGTAAATCAAACATATTTTTTATAAATAGTTTTTTTAAAGTACATTATAAATTCAAAACATACTGAAGTATTACTTATGTATCCTTCTCTATTACCATTTTACCAAGCATTGTATACAATCTATGATACAATGTCCTTTCTGTCTTAATGTCTATGGTCATTTTTATCCTAATAATGTTTCACCTTGTGATAAAGTATCTTGTTACAATTTTATCATTAAATATTGATGGATTATAACCATTTGGAATTTTATAATATAATTAAAATGAATTTACTTTTTGGTTTTTTGTTTCAAAGAACTCTAATTTAAGATTATACGTTTTATACTCTCTGGGAGTTTTAGCTCATTTTGAAAACAACTCGAACCCTTTAATGTTGATTGAAATATGCAGTCCATATATTTTTGTAAAAGGAATGTAGTACAAACAAAGGTATGCCTTATAATACCAAAGCAATAATTTCTTAACATATGCTATGTTGGATTGTGTCACTGCAATGTTTTCTGTATGTGTGAATGTATTCATTAAAGAGTTCATCATTCTGTAGATGCCCAATATTTATCAAGAATATCCAAGTACTGTGATTAGTAAACTAAAATATTTTTCTACACAATTAACACGTTTAACGCCACGTAGGTCACCTACGTTTTTTTTCTCGAACAAGCAGTCCTTTTACGTCAGCGGTTACATTTCAATGGAATTTTAACATTGAATGTGATCTATATGGCGCCTCTGAGTCGAATGCATTCAAAACATGTGGCGTTAAATGTGTTAAAGAAGTATCAGCAAAAAATTGACATTCTAGTGGATTTTATGATGTTCAGACTGACTATTCTATTACTAACACTGTATCGAAATATATATCTAATTTCAATGTAAACAGTGTAATTAATACTTTCTGTACTTTGTAAATCTTGATAAAAATTTTGCATTCAACAGAAATTTTACAGTCCTCATTTTTAATAGATGTGCAATTGCCTGCTTTTATTTTCGAGGTCACATTTCTTATTGGGCATGTTTTTGGGCACAATTTTTGGAAATATTTCATCCATTTACATGAAATAATGAAAACAGTGACTTCGTCATTGGGAAAACTACAATTGTGAAATTTTTAGCACTTTCTGATGCGATTTTAAATTACTTATAATTTTAATTACTTGTTTCCCTTATGTATGGGAAATTTTCAATAATAATGGAGTAGATGTGAAAGTTTAGAATAGATAGGTATGCAAAGCATAGATCCTTTAAAGTAGTTTTCATTACTGGTTTTACTCATTAAATTTATTTTTTACTTGTTATTGTATATGGTATTTAATTTTTTTTTTTATATTCGTAAAAAAAAATCTTTATTTTAATATACAGTTATATTTATATTATCAGTTCACCCATGTTTTAACTTGAAACTAAAAGTACGTAAGTACACGATTTAAATTTAATTTTTGTCTATTGATAAAATGTGTAAATTTAAGGTGACTGTGATAGGCATATTCACTCGTTAGTTTGTCGACGGTTTGCGTCGCGATGTCAATTTTGGCGCGGCGAGAATTCTGTCAAATATTTATTGAAAAACAGGAATGTCGGGGTGAATAGGAGCCACTAGTATAGTCTTACAAAGCTGGAGCAGGCCTTTGAGGTGATAATGTAATAGATTATTTAACCATTTTCTTTTTTATTAATCGGTGGTGTTAAATTGTGTTTTAAATTTCTACTGAATCTGCACATTGCCTGTGCATCTATGTCTATGAATAATCATTTTTTGGTCATAATAGCTGAATACATCGATTGAAGGCTTGATTAGTCGTGGTATTATATATTATTAAGAAAACTTTTTATGAATACACCTTTTTCTTGGGTTTTAGAATATTTAGAATTGAATATGTTTTACTTTTACCTTTACAAAAAACATGTTATTTTGAAACGTGATTACACTTGCTAAAATTTTTAGTGAACTAACATAAGTGTTACCATAAAAAATGTGAAATGTAGACAGATAGTTTAGATTTAGACTGAATCGAGTATCAGTTTCTTCACCAAAACATTTTTTTTTAAATTCAAATTAATAATAATGTTCTTCTGTGCAAATCTAAGTGTTATTTACTTATACTAATTTGATAAACAAAATATGTATGTATTTTTGCTGGGTGTCGTAGTTAAAGGGTTAAGAACTATAAAATATGTATATGCATTGAAGCAACTATTATATGTACTTATTTATTCAGACTATTGAAATATATTTTTTTGATAGATGTTTTAACTCCTTATGTTTTGCATGAAATAGTGAATTGTTATTGCAAAAACAGCATAATTATTTGTATTGTATAGTGATACACAAAGCAGTTTTAAATATTTGACAAATCTCTGTAACACTTGACATTTTAAAAGTAAAACTTTTAAGGTCCTTGAAACGCTTGATTTTATACTAATTTATACTCTAAGATTGAAATTATAATATAATGTATTTTTTTAAATGAAATTTCACCTTAACCCTTTATAGGGCACATAAAAAATGGTTATTATATTTACCACTCGTTTTAAGGTCTATATTTCCTAATCCGGTCATAGAAACGGCAACTTCTTTTCTTTAATGCATTGTTGAGAATGTTAATTATTTAATTTATTGTTCACTCCATTTGAAATTTGCGTTATTACCTGGTTACATACATGTATTTGTTTTCATAAACATCAATGCACAAAGTTGCATAATGTACAACTATAGTAATGTAAATTTTTTTAATGTTCATTTTCAACTACCAGACCATAGTTTTTTATTGAGCAGTACTGTTAAATTATGGGTTAGGAAATCAAGTTTTTTTTGTCTGGATAGTAATTGATGTGATAGTGAAATGTTATTAGCTTCATTACCAGTGTTATTATTTATATTAACACAATTAATATTAGTTTTTTTAATATGTATTTAACCCTTCGGGTGCAACCATCTAAAAGTGCACATTTTATTAAATTAAGCGTTTTTTAATAAAAGTGTCCTGAGATCGCATATAGTTGATATTCGCTTGTAAATATATTGAGAAGTAATATTATTTTATTTAAAAAAAAAAATGTATTTTTTATTTTATGTAAATAAATCCCATAAGGCCAAGCAGGAAAAGTTTTTTTTTACATATTGCACGAAATATTGGCATTAACTGCCATAGAGAGAGAATGTATGGCATGATTGTTTTGGCAGACCAAAACGGTGTCACGGCCTATCGCCCCCAAACAAGTCGTTCAACAACTCATCGGTATCGATGTGGGGCGCACTAGACGTTTGGTGCACTGGCTGTCTCGCTAACCTAACTTAACCTAAGGATTTTTCTAGTGATCGTAGAGTCCAGAGTTCCATAGGTTTCGTTAATGAAATAACTTAGGTTAGGTTAAGTGAGACATCCAGTGCAGCAGTTATCCCGTGCACCAAATGTCTAGTACACCCCACGTCGTTACCGATAGATCGTTGAACAAATTATTTGGAAATGAAAAGCGTCCGAACCGACCAAAACATGTAAATTTCTTAACATATTTATTTTTCAAATATTCAGTAATATATTTAGCTTGCTTTGAACATTACTATCTGTAAAATGCCTGGAAAATGAGGCTGGAAATTTAATGTAAGGTTCATGATGATTATATATCTTACGTGTTACCAAAGTCAGTAGACTAAAAAAAAACATTTTTGTGTAAAAATAAAGTTTTTACGTTATCAGAAAATGCTTCAATGCAAAGTATCAACATCACACATTAGAATTGTGATTTAAACCATAAATATTTAGAAGAACATTATTTATTAGAAACTGAGAAAAGTTCATTTGCCCTACTAAAAGCTTGTGGGACTCTCAAATATACTAATTATATATACAAATATTTTTTTTGTTTAAAAATTAGTTCACCCATTCAAAGTAAATTTTTTTCTAAACAAACTATTTGTGTTAATCCTTGTGTAAAATGAGATATTTTCAACCATTGACAAAATGGTATTGAGAATTGATACAATCTACAGTTAAACATCCTATAATGTTTTTTAAGATCAAATGATTAGCCCAATGCTCCCTATTCCTGGACCGTGTAGTCCTAAAAAGATGCTTAACCCAAAATAACATAGAAAGAACCATTACATGAAAAATCTCAGATAAAAAATAAAGAAATAGCGTGCGTTATAAGAGGATTGTCTTGAGTTTTGTAAATTTATGCACTTAAGGAAAAATAACAGCAAAAATTGTTGTTTTTTGCATCCAAATGGTTAAAAAACTGATATTTATTACAAATCTCATACTTACCAAATTATAAATATATGTTATAGTATCATTACGTTTCTTTGATTTTTTCAATCCAGACAATACTTGCCTCTTCCAATAACTATCTTCTCTACCGTTTGATATTCGTATTTAATAAAAAATATTATTTTTCATAAACCTTGTGTTCCTGATTGTGTATGCTTAAGATGACAAGTGAGTAAGCCAAGCAAGTTGAATAAAATAATATTTTATTGTATTTTAATTGGACGTTAGTTTTAAATGCCTATGATTAGCACCACTTATAAAAATACGACTAATTACAATAGAAATAGAAGCATTGCTAATTAATCATACCTGTGAATTTGTTACCAATTGTATGGGATTCTACACATTTTATATTATTGTGGGATTATGGGTGCCATGAGCCCAAATATGGGTCCGATGCGGGAAGCCCGCCAGTGCCGTGAGCACACCGGTGTGTTATAAAACTGTATATTTTCGGTCAATGTTATAGCTTGAGTCTATAGCGACATCTGTCGTCTGTCCAAGAAAAAAAAGGTTAAAATTGGACACATTTAGAGGTTCAAATCTTCGATAATCCACGGGGCGTTGCATATTCAGGGTCATGGCATCTAAAAGGTTAAGAACTCGAGAAAAGTGATACGTTCATTACAGAATGATATATTATGTATAATTATTTTCCTTGACTATGAAAGCCAATGTAGACAGTTTTGTAAGAAAAGCCTTTCCATGGAATAGTATTGTGCCGTTTGAAATCCTTATGTGATTGTAAGTTCAGTTGCACTCCTAGTAAGGTCTGGTTTCTAGAACTCCACCTGGTTTGATTTCCGAATCAAATTATATATATATTCTGCAGCATTAATATATACTTGCATTTTTTACATCAACAGAAATAATAAAAAAAAATGCAGTTTTTTATTTTTTATTCTAACATATAAAAATCACAGTTATAATAGGTATTATTAAAAAACATATTTGGCTGTTTTAAATGAAGAAGCTGCCTTTTCTTCTTCAAGCTATACACTCATAAAAATGTCATGAATACAGTTTTTTTTTTTTTGAGAACTTCATTGGGAGAAATTGGTACAATTAAGCTGCTGATATATTTTTTGCAGCAGTATAATTTGGATATGTGCTCCAAAATGTGAGTTCTTGGGAGATGTAACGTAGAATGAGAAAATCATACAGAATTAAATGTATATTTTATAATTATTAATTTCAACAACATCTTTAATTATTATAATTTATGTTCAGATTTTATGTGTAGTGACTGATTACAAAGCTTCAGAATATTCTGAATTTTAAGTACAGTAAAGGAAATGTTAGCTAAATATTTATAATCGTTTCGAGCAGTAAATTGAGTTCGTTTGCAGTAATTATAATTTTAAAATTAATTTTAATTAAAATAATAAATTAAAAATATTTACTTTTGATTCACAATTTATTTTGCATGTTTCGGCCTTCGTGAAGACCATCTTCAATAATGAAAAAATACATTATAATTTAAAATAAATTGTGAATCGAAACTAAATATTTTTAATGTATAATTTTTTAAATTAAAATTAATTTAAAAATTATAATTATGGAGTTTCATCAAGTATTGTCAGTTGATTACCTTAATGTTATTGCAGTAATTGATTAAATTTTTTAAAAATACCATGATCAATAAAGCATAACAATCACGTACATAATAGTAAGAATGTAGTTACATATAATGGATATATTGACTTATTTTTTATGTTACCTGCAAAACAATTAATCAATTGAATTCATAATATAAAAATGGTTGTAGTATCATTGGATAGTAATTTTCTTTACATCCTGAACACTGTTTTCTTGTGTATGACAAATTTAACATTTTAAAGCCGAATTAGGTGCTTACAAGCATTTGCATATCACTTATAAAGGTAGCTTTCTGGTTAAGAACACAAATACATTTTAATTTAAAAATATAAATCAAATAATAGGAATGTAGATGTATGGATTTAGAAATACATTAGTATTATTATTTTTATTGCTCATGTGATATCAGAAAAAAGAATATAGGCATTTAAAATTATTGTTACCCATTATTTAATTTTGGTGTTCATATTCACATGTTTTAATATTCACATACTGTGTAATATGTTTTATTCGTGCTGTAGTCCAATAGTAATTAGTGGACATAGATCTTCATAGTATTACTTCAAATGTACAAATAATAATTTTCTCTATCTGCTGAATATATGAATTAAAAGCAATGATACATCTTGTTTTCAAAATTTCTGTAATGATGACTTACTTATATTTTATACTCGCCTCAAAAAGTGAAATAAATATATTTATTTAAAAAGACCTTTTATTACATCTGATCCCCATCAAATAGAAAAATAATATGATAACTAATAGTGATGATATCTAAGTTTAACACGTTTAACGCCACGTAGGTCACCGGCGCCCTACGCTGTTGTTGAAAAGGGTGCTACGTAGGTCACCGGTGACCTAGGTTTTTTTTCTTGAACAAACAGTCACTGTACGCCAGCGGTTACATTTCAATGGAGTTTTAACATTGAATGTGACCCATATGGCGCCTCTGAGTCGAATGCATTAAAAACATAACATGGCATTAAACGTGTTAATAGTGATTTTATCTGATTTTTAAAATAAAAAAGATACATGTGTGGCAGACTACTAGGTCTATTTAAGTGTTTTTAAGCATTATTTTGAAGAATTTTAATCATTTTTATAGGTCTTATCAATAAATCTATTTTTACCAGAAAATACACATGACTTTGGTAATGTTTTTTTTAAATTCAAATAAATAATGATTCTATTTCATCATTTTTATAATTTTATATTAATTTCAATAAAAAAATAAATTAAAAATATTTAGTTTACATTAACATTAAATATTATTATATACATAAATTTACATACACCAAAGCCGACAAAGGTAATACAACTGTAATTATGAATAGAAAGGAATACGTTGACAAAATTAATAAATTCATCTCAGATAACAAACTTGAATGCTTAAAAAAGACCCTACACCTAAATATAAACAACAAGTTACGGCTGCGATTAATAATTGCAATGCTCTATTTAATGATAAACAAAATAAATATCTTTCACAAATGAATAGTAAATGTCCACGTCTATATGGTTTACCGAAAATCCACAAATTAGATAATCCTTTAAGACCAGTAGTTTCATATAACTCAGCTCCTTGCTATCATCTAGCTAAGAAAGGCAATTTTTTAATTAATAAAACTCTAAATTATTCAACTAAATATAGCATTAAAAATACACTAGAACTTTTACTTACTAAATTATCATTACTTTCCGCTTTAACTATTATTTAAAGTAAAAATGGTGAAGTAGTCTTTCACAAAAAAAAACTAAATAAACACAAATCTTAAACATTAATGAATAAATAATAAATGATAATATTATTTAATATCTTTAATGAAGTATTTAAGTGAGGGGCAAAGAATAAATTTTTATTCAACGAAATCTGTTCTTTATATCTAAAACTTTTTACTTCAGTTTGTTTTAAAGCTGGTAGTTAATGGAATTGCCACTTGGAGCGCAATCAAATCCATGCGAAGGAGGGAAAGTTGGTCTGGTAGGTACTTACAATATTATGATACCATATGGGATTTATAAAGTTTTCTAGCCTCATCAGAAACATAATTTGTAACTAAAATGTTGATTAACTACGTAAGTATTGAGTTCTATAAATTATATAATATTTATTTGTATGGATATTATTTTCTTACTATTGATTTCTGTGTTTTATATTTGTGTAATGCGTAATATTATATTTATTTATATACGAGTATGTACATCTATTTGTTATAATGTATGTCGGTGTTAGATTTATTAAATTTTACTTTTTTTTGGCTTGTGCCTTTAAATCATAATAATACCATCGTTTTTTAGTAGTTTTTATAATGTGTGATAATTTTTGTTACAATGATCTCGTGCGATGAAACGATTATTCCTCAAATCCATTCATTGACACTCTTTCGGAACATCAGTAATACTAAATGTAAGTAGGCGCTTAGTTTTTAATGAATATACTTGTTGTTTTGTTTACGATTTATAAGCAACGTAAATAACGTGATTATGCATTTTATATCGAAACAGTTGATTCATTTAAAAGCTTCACGACTTACAACTTCTTCTAAGAATATTTAGTCCCTAGGTTGTCACAAATTATCGCCATTAAGTTGTTAGCCTTAATCGTTTCTCTCGTGTCAGTTCTGGCCTTCGCAGATCTACTGAGTGCATTCAATGCTTAGTTCTCGACGGTCTTTAAGTCAATCGATTTGATGAACAAACAAAAATGCTTTTTGCTCTTTTCGCGAAAAAAAGAGAGTACAATGTAGGATGTGTAAATGCTGGATATAATAAATATCTAGATCACATTATGTCTATAGGCGTTCATCGGTCTATCGTAAATATTTTTTAATTTTAAATTATTTTATTCTAGGACAGAAATTTGAATACTTTTTTCTGGAAATACGTCAAAAGTTTACTACTATATAAAACGTATTGAGAAGCGCTTATATCATCTTTATGTCAACTCTTTCGCATTGGTTGTCGGCATTTGCCTTCATAAGATTCCCCGACAGTTGACATCGGTTGACATGATATATCGTTTTGATACTTTCTTAGAATAGTTTTTTATGCATCATCTGATAGCTAAAGGATACAAGAACCAATGTGATATATATGTAAATAGACCAGATAAGTACATTTATGCTTCAAATACTAGTTTTATAATTGACAGTATAATTTGTAATCAAACCGAGCCGTAATCAAAGGGTTAAATATCAACCAATTATTATTATTATTATTTGGATCGTATTTTTCTGGTTAAAATAATTAATTTAGATAAAAAAAACTAACACACGCTAATGACAGTAGGTAGACATGTCTGCGGAAAATACGTTAATCGATGTAGTAGGGTTGGAAACGCGCATATATTTTTTAAATCGATGTTTAGAGACTTACAACAGAATACTCTTATGAATTCTGGAGCTACATGCTTGTACTATGTAATAGTTGTATCAGAACATAAAATGATACCCTAAACATTGTTAAAATTATATTTTTTAGTACTTTTTAATTTTCTTATGCAAACAATATAGCGTATTGGTTTAATCTACTATTCTCATATAAATTCCCTGTCCTGGGAAAATTGGCAACAAAATAAATAGTCACCATTGAAATCCACCTTTGGTTTTTTTTTTTTTAATTCAAGATAGGTGAGTTGCATTATGATATGTTAGGTTAGGTTAGGTTGAGTTGGGTTGATGTAACTATGCAGAACATGTTAAATAATGCAAAATAATACCAATTTTGTATTATATTCTATTTTTTTTATTATTATGACCGCGAAAAATACATTCAATTGATAAATTATGGTATCAGCTAAAGCAGATCTAAAAGCATGTACATTTCACACATTAGAATAATGCATTGATCATCTTCTAATTGTATATTCCGGCATTTGCCATTACATTCGTTCACACTATGAATTGTACAAGTATTTATGTCTTCATTGATAAATAATGTCACCTGATTCGTTCCTTAGCTCGTTGTGCAATCGAATCCAAAAGCATGTAAATTTCATACTTCAAAATAATACATTTATTGTCTTTTAGTTGCTTGTATCGACGTTGCTGTTGAGTGGGGTTTTGGGTGCCTCTGAGACAACCACCGCGGGCTTCCCTCCCGGGGCCTTCGAAGCCTTTTACCCTCGAGAGGCCCATGGGGTCCCTAATGGTGCAGCAAGGGCCCCACACGGACATGCGACCTTCTACAAGCACAGAAATCCTGCCCTTGTCGACGCTAAGAACGCACCTGCTTATGGATTCCGTTTCGATGGAAAACGTCGTTTCAATTTCGATTAGAATTCTTCAATTTAAATTGATCACCAGCTTAGTTCATATGAATGAAAGCAAATTATATCCCCTAGTTCAAATTAAAGTTCATCTATCAAATATGATTGGTACAAAGCGAATTTTGTGCGTAAAACAGGGATATAATTAGCATTCTTTCAATTGATCTAAACCAGTTTTGGAATAACATTTTCATTATTTATCAAATGTGCCCATAATTATGAAAGTGGGTGGTCAATAAATTAAAAAAAAAATTATTCATTTATTTAAATTCACATCGTTGTGAATTAATATATACTCCATTTGATATTTTTTTTAAAAATATATAGCATTTAATGCAGCACGAAGTTGTCACTTTGGTCAGTTTTCAATCAACATCAATTCACAATCCTTTAAATACCTCAGAATGAATGAAACATGACTTATGCCACTTTCATGACCATAGGCACATAATATGCTCCAATTTTGAATGTTTTGTAATGAGATACGTTTAGTGTTTGTAACTAATGTTGTCTCGGGATCTCTCTTCAAAAATAGAAAAAAAAAAACTTTTATACTCGTAATATATAGGGAGATTTATCAGCCAGTATTAATACAATTTTATGAACACTGTAAAAATAGAAAACAATTAAATCGTAATTTTCTTATCAAATTAGTTTTATTTAATATTGGTTTCAGATTTTTATACACGATTAATATGATACTATCCATAGATAAAGCATGACCAACTCATGGTTGGATTTTTGTGCCAACAATAAAGTTCAATTTGGAACATTTGATGTAAATTATGCAGGAATAATGATTTAAATGTTTTTAATTGATTTCATATATCCTTCCATTACATGTAATACTTTATAATGATCTGAGTGTTGCTATTCAATGAAATTAATCATCGCGTTAATATTTTGCTTGTACTGCTTTAGCCGCAAATGCTTGGAAGCGTCATTGCTTTTACTACAAGTGCTTGGATACACAATTGTATCTATAGCAAGAGCTGAGATTCGCCACTGCCTCAACAAAACGCTTGGATCTGCCACTGCCTCTTCCATAAGTGCTTTGATGCACCACTGTCTCTGCTGCGAGTGATGCCAAATTGCCTTTATACCAATAGAAACTGCTTAGATTCGCCATAATTTAAACAGAAAGCATTTAGATCTGCTTTTGCCTCTACCATAAGTGCTTGGATGCACCATTGCCTTAGTAGTAAGTACTTGGATGCGCCACTGCCTCTACCGCAAGTGCCGGGATGCGCCATAGCCTCCAGCGATGCTGATACGAACTTAACATTGTTAAAACCCTGCGCAGCACGATTATCTGTAAATTGGAGTAACTGTTTATTATTTCTACTCATTATCATAATCATCGTAAATGCATTAAGTTGATCCTGGTTTTACGCAAGACTTTACTATCTAGCTTCTGCCAAAATTAAAAAAACTCAATGCTCCAATCCTGCTAATGTAATATCCTTTGGACAAACTCGTAACATATTTGTGTCTAAAAAACCAACTCAATAGTCTTCCACGAATAATATTTTTTTAGTGCGGAAGAAACTCGCGTATTCATTTAAACATCGATTACTATTAAAATAGTACAAAGCAGCATATGTTAATTAATTTTATTATGATATAGCAGTGTTCCAAAAACCATTGTGGAACGATGGTTGATTAGAAATTTACAAAGATTTTTTAAGTAAAAAAAATATGATCGCAACATATATTAATATAAAAGTAAAAAAAAAACAGTATTCCGGCGACATCTCTCAAAAGTGGTCGGGATTGAGTAGGTTCCTCTTAGGACCACTCTTCTTGACCTTGAAATAGCCTCGATGGCAATTCACTAGCGTAGTAATGTTAATTTAAAATAATTGTTCATTATGATCCAAGTTAAAACAAGATATGAAATATTTTTAAGTGTTATTTTAATGCCGCGGCTTATTCACTTTGCTATCAATGTCTAAGCACTGAAATGAGTAATGTCACATTGTTCTTGCTCGTGACTAGTTAGTTATTAATCAGTTTGGGATATGGAGGGTTAATAGCCTGAAGCGCGGGGTTCGGGGTCGGGTAAGGACCAAGCAGCGTCTATAAAAACACCTGCAGGCACCTGAGCCTGCACTGATTCAGTGACCGCCTCCACTCACTACACCCGGGACTCCTATTCACCATTCAGTGACCGATCAATCCGGTGCCATGACTAAGGAGATCAGGATTACGGTAAGTGAAGACCGAATCCGATTAGCTTGAAATTTGATTCTCACCAACGTTGGAATTCGTGGCTTTTGATTTTAAGCCATCTCAGCTTCACCCCGTTAATAATACCATTGAAACATTTTTTTAAAAATAAAAATAAATACTCCACGTGTATTTAACATGGATCATATTAATGTTAAAACAAGGTATGAAATACTTATCTATTTGATAATACTCCACATGCTTTAAAACAAAATGCCATGAATTCTTAATTTGGTTGCAAAAACGTACGAAAATACTTTATTGATGTTTTCGGCGGAATCTATGCATATTTTTAAATCGAATACATTCTCAATAGATTTAAAATCATTATAATAAATGGAATACTTATTATTAATATGTTTGTTGATTAAATTCTGTGTACGGTACTTGATAATGATATCTTGCAGAAGTCCAAACAAATCGTTTTCAAAATAAAATCATACAACACATTCTAAATGATTATTTTATTTATGTAATATTTATTTTATTACTCATTAGACTTTCAAGTTTATTAATCGAATAATATTTATAATTATGCATACAAAATACAATTAGTTTTTTTAATTATTAAAAATGTTATAATGTGTGTATTATTGTAGAATTTTTTTAATTTATTGTTTAATATTTAATAAAACGGATCTCAAAGTGAAATATATCTACATCACTTTACATAAATCTATTTCATGAATTAAACAAACATATATCAATAGATATTTTACTAATTGTTTCATGTTGTTTATTGTCAATGGTATCGAGCAATAATTTACTAAAAATATTGTTCTATTATTAACGTTAACGTAACTGACAATTCTTGATGAAACTGCAAAATATAATTGTAAGTAAATTCCAACATTAAGTTAAAATTAACATTCAATTATAGACGGTTTTAAAATATACATATATTGCTTTAAGCAGTCTCTAACTTGGTTTGAATATGTGCCCCATAATTAGTATAAAATAAGTATGTTATGTTCTGAATGTGAGCATTTGAAGAAAATGAATAGCTTTCTCTTTATTGAGAGCTTTTTATGTAAAGTGATTTTTCTATGGGATCCGTTACTTGGGATGAAGTGAAGGTATTTGAGCCTTGGTAATAGTTTTGTTCATAATATGCGACTTGTGATTATTATGTAAGTACCTATATGCATATTTATTTATGGCGTAATATATGTTTATTTATTCTGGTATCAATAATATAAATACATGTACTTTTTGAAGCCTTCTGCGTAATCCATCATTTGTAGTCTCATCTATGTTCATTTTAGATTAATTGATTTTGTATGTATTTTATTTAATGCTTACGTAAATATTTTTATAATGCGCATTGATGACAAATATAATTTAAATAAGTTTTTTATTTACTTAATAAAATATCATTGCTCGTATTTACTTTCATAAATATTTATATACTCGTATGTAATTGCGATTTCAATGAATTAAACATAATTATTTTTAATTATTTAAATATACTTTAACACAATACAATTACGTGACGTAATATACGTAATATTAACATGAATTGCTTTTACCCACATTATCATTAATTAACTTGAATTGTTTTTACGCATTTCGATTTTAACAAATATTCTTTTGTTTCAGTTGCACGTGTGTTTGGCGCTAGCGCTCATAACATTAGGAGAGGCTTTCTTTCTTAGATGGGGATCGGAACCGACGTAAGTCTTTTTATATTTTTTAATTTAATTCAATTACCTTTTTAAATCTGTGAATGTCGTTAGCTTTATTATTTTTATATCCTTGTATATTATCTTATTTTTCGTTCTTGCTTTCTGACAACTTTGTAGTTAAAATAAACATACTTACCATTACTTGATGTAGATTAAATGCATTCTTATACGTTGTCATCGATGTCATTTTGATTATTTTCTTTGACATATTGACCACCGTTACAGTGGTCACATTTATATTCACTTAAAAAAAGCATGATCCCTGACTATTTACCCAAAGAAATTATATTTACCAGAGTTAGGACTCATTAATTTTCCTGAAGTTAGGTACAAGCTTCCAGTTAAATTGTGAAAACATGTGAAACATTACAAATTTTAATAATTATCAATTATTTAAATAAATACTTAAGGATCGTTGTATTTTTTTATGAGTATAGATTTTGTTGTATTTTATGAGATAAAAAGGAAACCGAGACCACGTATATTCATGTTTTTTTTATAGATAGTTTTTTTAGAGTCAAAATCTTTGATGTATCTTGTATATCTACTAAAAACATTGCAACTCATGACATGTATGAGAACGTTGCAATAGGGGAGTAAGCCATATTTTATATATGCTAGTACATATGTAATATAATAAAGGGACCGCCAAATAACTGAAATAATGAAAAAAAATGTTGCCAATATCCTCCTCTTCAATTTTTGTGAACAAAAATGGCCCGATAACAATCGCCATTGACTGTAACGGCCACTCCTTGCTCATTTTCGAAGAAAAATGGCCTGATTTTCAAAGTAATGTCGCAATATTTCCCAGCGTTGTTCAAGCGTATACAAAACCATATTCGTTCAGCGGAAAGATAAAACTAATTATCTGTCAAATCAGACATGAGCTAAGTGTTACCATTCACGAAATAAGCACTAGTTGAAAAAAAAAGTTAAATGGCGGACCCTTTATATCAGAGCAATGAAAGAGTATTCAAATAAAAGATTTAACGTTTAAAAAAACAAGTTCACGTAATATTGACACATTATTCATATAATTCAATACGAGAATTTCGTTTACGGCTTAAGGTTACCAGCCGTATACAGAGAGAAGCTTCTTAAGGTAACCAACCTATAATAGCTATTTTCTTTAAAATGATTGAAGTGAGGAAGCCTCAGCCCTAGACTCACCTCAAATCTTAATTCAACGAATATCTCTGCGTATGGGCGTTTGCTTAGTTCACATTTTCACGATTTCGTGTTATAAATATTTATTTAAATATTTCTCAATTTATTTTAAATGTTTTTAATTAATATTACTGTACATTAGTAGAGGTTTTAAAATTATAAAAAAATGCATATTGCACATTGTAATATTTTCTTATTTGTTGATACTAAAACATACTTATTTATGTATTCGTATTAATTATTATTTTCTACATATAAAAATGATAAATGGGTAGCACATGCTTCAACACATTCTTATAATGTCTCGTTGAAAGGCGAAGCAAATGCATAAATAAATTGTTTTAATTTTAGTATGGTCATTATTTGTTTTTCCACTTCATAATTTGATAAAATGCTTGATGTATGCTTTTTTGTGCGACAATAAGAATCAATGACATTTTTCAAATTTAAATAAATGCTGAAATTATAAATAACAAAACTAACATCCGTATGCAGAGAAGTTTCTTAAAATTTGAGGTGACTTGAAGGTTGAGGCTTCCTCACTTAAATCATTCTAAAACAGTGAAGTTATTATAAAATGATTACCGTAAGGAATTTCTCTACATACGAGTGTTAAGTTCAGTACCTTAAGGCAGCGGTCGGGGAACTTTTTTAACCATTACCCCAAAATATTTTTGCGTAAGTCGATATTACCCCAAAATATTTTTGCATAAGTCGATATTACCCCTCCCCCATTTTGAAAAGAAGACAATCAATGTTTATTTAAATAAACATTATTAATTGAATTAATTTACACGGAAAATAACAAAAAAGTAACATGAAAATAGTAAGTTTTATGAAATAGCAAACTATAAAAATTTCCTTATTACCCCCAAAAACATATTTTTACCCCATTTGGGGTAATTTACCTCGGTTCCCCGACCGCTGCCTTAAGGAATGCCTATACACACGGTTGTGTTAAGTTAGTTATCTTAAAGACTTGTCTATATACGTGGTTTAAGTTGGTTACCTTAAGGAAAGTCTAGGTATAAGGGTGTTAGTCTCATTTATTAGTCTTGTATCCAACACATTGCATGCTGCTCTTTTAACTTGTCTCTGCCTTTCTCTTGTAATCACTTTTTATTCAAAAATATCCAAAAGTATGTATTCATCCTTTTTGTGCACGTAATTTTATAATATATATTTAAAGGGAAAGAATAACACTCATATGTAGAGTTCCTTGCCTTAAGGTAACCAACTTAACACCTGTTTGCAAAGACGTCTCTTAAGGTTTGAGGTGAGCCGAGGGCTGGTTTCTTCACTTTAATAATTGTAAAGAAAAGTAGCTATTATAGGTAGGTTACCTTAAGAAATGTATCTGTTTACGGGTTATAAGTTGGTTACATTAAACCAAGGAATGAGTGTTAGACAAATTTATAAAAATTTACATGAAATCCTTTATGATATTTGAAGTGAATTTGTATTTAACCTCGGCTGAGGCTACTACATTAAAAGATTAGCTATTATAGTTTTTTATGTGTCTTTACAAAAAATGTATTTAAAATGCCTTTACAGGTCCGTGTGGATCGTAAGTTGGTTAATTTAAGTGAAGGAATGGCTCTTCATACGAATGTAAGCGTAAATATTAAAGTCGATCTGTGTTCTTCGCAGGCAATCAGTCGCGACGAAGGCTTGGGTGACTTCCCCTCAGATGTCTCCTTTAGGCCAACTCGCGGCTATGAACATGGGGCAGCTAGGACAGATGCAACAGATGCAGCAACTGCAACAGATGCAGCAAGTGCCACAATCTTACCGCGGCTACGGTTATTCAGCCAGCCCTTACGAGGCGCGACGAGGAGCTTACCAAGCAGAGAACTTGCTGGGAGCACTGCCCATCAGCGTGCCCATGCAAGCGAGTCTTACACCGGTAGCACTGCAGCACGTGCAGCTAGTGCCTTGCATGTGCCCCGTAGCAGCAGAAGAAGCAGACAAGCTGCACGAAGCGGGTCCTGGACCTTACCTAGCACAAGCTCAGCCAGATCCGGCGTCCAAACAGTGAACGTCCCAGCAAACAAAGATGTCCAATCACTAGATATCATACAAGTTAAACCTTCCACATATAATAAAGACAAAACAGAAAAAACAACTCATAAACTTCAAACAAAGAATAACTTTCAATCGGGTCTCAATATCGAATTACATGACGTTGCACTTGATAATGAAAACACTCGAGATGGAACTGTTCGTTCTAGGATCAATGCGCATAGAGGTATTCTTGCAGATGCTTTTTTCGCATTCTTAGAAGTCATTTTCGATGTTGTGTACTTGGTGAGGCATCCTTCATCTATATTGCTTCGGACATCGCAGCAGTTTCGTGTCGTTCGCTACAGCGTCAAATTGCCTCTAAAGAACTTGGGACAGACAAAGTACATACAAATCCCAACGCTGTGTACGTAATATTTTTTTACATCTTAAATATGAATTAAAAAAAGAAAATATATTGATTCAATGTTAGTAATGTGTCTCGAGATCTCAGTATTATTATGCCGAATATATGCAAAGAATACTGAAGCAATATATATGTTTAATACTGTGCATTGCTCATGCGCAGAAACTTATATCAAGCTATATTTTGTATTGAGCATGCGCAGTAAGTATTATTGATCAATTTTATTGACTATGTGTTCTTTGATATATTGCACTACTAAAAAATAGTTCGGGAGCGATGGTTACAAGATTCGTTACGTTTACATTAAAATATGTAATAGATTACTGTTTACTGTAGCTTAACCGACTCTTCAGGTTATGTCGATAATCCAATCGATGTTACGACTTTGTATCACATGAGCTACTTCGATAATCACATGCCAGTAATAATTAGTGGTCTTCGGTTGAATATGCAAAATGTATCGCTCCAGTAAAATTATTCGATGTCTTATCTCTGCAATTGAATGTGTATTTATATATGTAAGTAGAAATGAATTTGCTGTTTGAACAATTGTGAATTATGACAAATGCGGCAATTAAAAAAACGCATCAAAATAATACTTAAAAGAAAATTAACACAATTAAATGAAATGTTATTTTCTGTTTTAATTGATTGTTATATTTTCAATGTTCAAATACTTTCTCTTGTTCAAATTGAGACATTCCATATGCAAAGATGTTTTCTATAATAATGTTAAGATTTAGAAGTATTATAATAATTTATACTAGACTGATAATCTAATCAAAAGACTGACTACAAAATAAGTACTTTGTAACTTAGGTATATGGGAAATATATAGTAGAGTTTATACAAATAAATAAAGAATATAAAAAAATGTGTAATTTTTAATGAAACCAAAAATTCCCGATTACAATGATTTGTAATCATAAATATTCATCCAATGTGAAAAAGGAATAATTAAATTCAATATAAAATTAATGGCTTCTCTTACAACGACAGGCAATGAAACAAAATTCCTCCTGCACCCACACACAACCGTCAAACTCGTCTTACACTTGCCGAACGTCCATACACGGCTTACATGTGTCGACCAAAAACTGTCAATTTCCAAAGTTCCTTCCTTAATGCCATCGGTAAACTTTGGAATGCTCTTACAGCGTCTGTGTTTCCTCCTTCCTACAATCCGGATCACTTCAAGAAACAGATAAATATACACTTGCAATCTCCCCAACCCACACACAACACACATTTCCAGCACGCAGGTCCAGCCTCCCTGGCTGAGAGTCATAGAGTGCACTGTTCTTGACCGGCTGTGCGATTACATAAAAATAAATAAAAAAACGTTCCAAATATCATAATTTTAAAGGAGCGTCTCGATTGCATTTCAATTATGAATCACAATGTTACCAGGCGGCAGAAATTAAAACAAAACTATATGTAATAATAATTTAAAAACCCGTAAAGTAAATTATAGTGTTTTCAAATTAATAAGTTATATAATAAACACTGATTAAATACTTTCTTAATATGGAAAATCAAAAAGTATATATGCATTTCTTGACAATCCTGGGTGCAGCTACTCGGACACAGCGCTCACTTCAGGAGGTGTGACAGGGTCTGCTCCGCGCTGCAGTCATATTCATTCGGTCCGCTGTAAAACTGCCAGGCTGTCATATGCACTGGCATTCTTTAATAAATTTGTAAAGCCATACTTGAAGTTAAATTAATAGAGATCTATGATTTGATTCACGATTTTTATTGTGTCTGTGTTTTAATACACTGCGAGAAAATTCACGACTAAGCTAAAAATGTGTCAACGCATACTTTTCTCCATGTTTTTACTACTAGAATTAACGAGCAATAAAATGGTAACAGAAGTTTCCAGCTACCTACGGGGTTGCTAAAATGAAATAGATAAACTTCAAATAAAATACGTAATTTAAATATGCAAAAGCATCGTGTACAAGTATGGACCAAACCACAATAATTTAAAAGTAATTTTGTTTGAATTTATTGTAGATAGTGATAACAAAAACGTGCGATATTTTGACATTGTGAAAAAATGACCGCCGTCAATATTCTGTAGAGAAACTTATTCCATGGAAATAGTTACACAAAAAAGTTTAAAAAATCACTCTTACACAAAAAGTCACTTCTCTGTGGTTTTTGACGGTAGAAATGTATTGCCAGGTGGTAGTTGTTATGTTTTTTTTTATGTAAAAATATACAGGAGAATACCGACAGTTGGTGATAGTAATTCTGATGTCTGAACTGTGGAATTCTATGACGCTTACCATGCTGCATATGTCTAAGTGCTGCATGTGGAGTGTTGATCTGCCAACGCCATAGATTACAGCACGAGATTCACGCATCATGCTTTATTATTACAAGAATTTACTATGAATGGGTGGTCTTCACGGGACGACTTTCGTCTAACACCAACTTTTAATTAATAAGCTATGACTGACATTAAGAGGGCTATGACTGGCACACTGGAATAAATATGATACCCTTCTGGACCGTCAGAACTAAGCAGCAATGTAGGAAAATCCTCCCAAGAAATGGTAGAGACTCCCAGACGACAACACAGAATGCGTCTCCTGTTCACATGGATGATGCACTCCACGAGAGAGTGTCTCACCGTCTGTTGTATGCCAGGATCACATAGACATGCGTCGCAAGAAAAGAGGCCAAATCTTTTTAGGAATTCTCTGAAAATTCCGTGTCCTGTAAACGCTTGAGTGAGATGAAATTCCACGGAGTGCTTTTTTTGTCCACGTCAATAAGTGTTCAAGATACGGTTGCATTGGTTTTTGGTGAGAGGGCAAAATTTACAGCCATAGCAAAGAACGAGAACGATACATACGATGTATAGACAACAAAGAAATACAACAAAAATAAAACTAATCATCAACGTCACTCAGCACTGTTTTGAAGAACTAAATTTACTAAATGTATAATAATGCAAAACAAAAGTAAATAATTATAATAAATTTGAAAACTACTTTGAAAAACAAATAATATATGTACTATCCTTTATTTACTGTTATATCATAACAATGTAAACATACTTGGGTAATTTGTGGACAAGTCGATCGTCAGTGAATTGATGCATTATTCAGCGGACCGCAGTGGTAAGCTCTGCAAGGAAGTTGTTACGGCGGCCAAGCGTTCTGTAACTCTTCTACGAAATATAAAAGAAACCAACTGAAACTCGGTTTTAAAATTGTACATACATATTTAAAATTAGTAATGTAAAGGTTTAACTGATATAGTAACATTTCTTGGTGAAACTGCTTAATTATAACTGTATTTGTTGACATCAGCACGATGTAGCCCTTGCTAACTGGTACCGAAAACCTCGATAGACAATCTTTCGTCTCGTATTTTTGTCGCTTGCCATACCTTTATGTATGTGGCCACATAGGGGTTAGTTGCACAGTTTTGCCACCAGCGGCGCTGGTGACCGAGCGTGGGCAGTTTGTCCCCACCTATTGGTGAAGCAAGGTATGCGTCGCGGCCGCGCGGCATGTCATACCGCGTAGTCACAAACTTTTAATCTTTTTAATGTAAATATAATCTGTTTTTCTAAAAGAAAGTCTTTGTCTGCTGCCCTGCTCCTATTCCTGCCCTCGCGCGACGTAATAACTCCTCATCGTTGAGAGAGGAGGATGTTAATATTTATTTAATTTAACTAAATGCGTTTTATTGCCCTCTTCTTCTCATATGTGTTCCATATCTGGAACATATTGCATACATTTGCCGACGGGTACAGCTCAATGGTCAAAGAGTTTGATTTGCAAGCCAAAGGTCGAGGGTTCGATCCCCGACGGAGATTAAAAAAAGATTTTTAATCGATTTCTGAGCTCTAAAATCCCCCGGTTAGCGTGAATTTGATCCCTCACCTGTAAAATGCCAGTCGTTCGTATGCAAGACGAGGACACAAATGAAAGCCTGGCAGTCTTACAGTGGACCGACTAAATGTGACTGCGGCGTGGACAGACCCTGTCACACCTTCTGGAGTGTGCGCTGTGTCCGAGTAGCTGCACCCAGGAAGACCTGATGATGGCCAGGAGTAACGCCATCGACGTGGCCCACTTCTGGGCAGAGAGGATCTGTCCTTGTTGTTTCCGACACGATTATATATTGACACAGCTCTAAATACAGGCCGCATCTAGAGGGTCAAAATGTGAAGAATGGATCAGTAGGCTCACCGGAGTTCCAGCCACGTGTTACCCGTGATTCAAAATGGTGGTGTGGCAGGGTTGCGGACAGAGGGAAAAGGCGTCTTTCTTGAAGGCAGGAACGAAAGTGACCGAACGCCTCGCTTCTCGCCTTTGACTGCCTGGCATTATTGTGGCCAGCCCTCCAAATCTATAGTTGCTCAGTTAGGTATGCTCGCTCCTCACCGATGGCAACCCCGCTTACAGATATATTTGTCTTAAATCTATTTGCATGTATCCTTACTCTAGACCTTATTAATATATCCCAATTTATGCGTCCCAGTGAGCGAAGCACAGACAACAGATCATTGGTCGCGGTATTTTGGTGTGAGCCTGAAGGAGCCACATCGAGTAGATGTCAATTCCCTCCCGTTTAGATGCCGAAAACCGCATCAAATGATCTGAATTCCGCAGAAGTCTTTGCTTGTTGGTTGCTTTAAGACATCTAACATCTGACAATATAAAAAAAAGTCTTCTTGATATCTGGATAGATTTATATAGAGGATTTGGATAGAAACTCAATTTTGGGACGGGATTTTGCTTCCACAGTTTAGTCAGTAGAGCGCCGTCAGCGTAGGTTCGTAGTTCGCAGCCAGGTGGCAGTGTTAGAGAGAGCAAGTCATCAAAAAGGATGTTCCACAGGAGTGGACCAAGGATCGACCCCTGCGGGCATCCCCTAGACACATCCCTCTCAATCAAAGTAGATCCGGCATCGAACAGGACACGTCTACCTGAAAAGTACAACTGGATGAACATATAAAGGTTAGAGGGAATTCCGTGCAGCTTTAGTTTGGCTAGAACCAGCGGCCACCGTGCCGAGTCAAATGCCCCTGAGTGGAATCCATACTGGCGAGAGGAGACGGGAGTGGTGGAGGAGCTGAAGAAAGCCTCTAGCCGGGTGGCGATGACCTTTTCTAAGATTTTTCCAAGGATAAGTAGCAGGGTGATGGGATGGTAGGCTTTGGGATCAGATGGAGGTTTGGTCGTCACCTTTGGGATAACTTTGAGAAGCCCAACCATCCAGCATCGCGGAAACACCCCTTGCTGAATGCAAAGCGAAAAGGTCCTCGTTATGTCCCGCGGCGCTACGGACAAAGCCGCTTTGATGATGTCGCTGCTCATTCGGTCAGGTCCTGGAGACTTTCGGGGCTTAAGCGCATTTATGATTTCTTCAATTTCTCTGACGTTAGGCGACGATGACGTTGGTGAGTTTGGCGGGAGTGCAGCGATAGTATGGGTTGCGGTATCCTCTTCAGTGTATTTCGATGGGTCATCGATCGTGATGAGCGCATCAAGAAAGGCCTCGGCCATTTCAGTCAGTGTACGGGTGATACCTGCCTCCCCAGAACGCTTGATTCCGCAGAGGATCCACCCAATCGGGGGTTGGACATCACCATCCGGTATGCCTCGCACCAGGGGTCCAGGTTGGTAGTGGTGGTGACGAAATCTCGCCAGGCCTCCCTCTTGCGTAGGAGGATTCCTTTTTTGGCACGGTGGTGGGAGTTGAGGAGCTTATGGCAGGGAGCGGGGGAGCAAGGAGTCTGAGGAGCAGGCCAGATTCGGTAATCATTTGGTTCAAGGTAGACGAAGGAAGGTGGCAAGGATAGTGTTTGACCACTTCAAAGCTTTCTTTGAGCACAACTAACCTTGATTTTCCAAACGTCAAGATTGCGGCTCCACCATTCGGATGTTGATTTCTTGCAAGGTCCGCACCTACCAATGGCTTCGTCAGCTGCACACAATATTGGCTCCTGCAGCGCGTCAGCAGCTCCCTCCCCGTCAACGGTAACAGTCTCCCGCGCCAGGTGTTCAAGGCGCTCTCCGAGGCCGGCCCTAAAACCCCTCCAGGCACTGTCCCATCATGGGGGCTTATAGAGCCTTGGCAGGAAAATAGTGCCAGCATTCAGCCGCGAAGAGATCAGTGGGACAACGTTCAACCCAGTTTGCCGGGCAATAGCGGCGATAACTTCCGCGGTTAGAGCGTCTTGCGGAAGGCCGAAGACGATGATTCTAGGCTGTCTGGTGGCAGCAAGGTAGGCATTCAGGCCAGGCTTATCAGCAAGGGCCGTGACGAGGCCCGTTGCCTGCTCAGGAGAGCCCAGCTTCATGACCACACCGCCATTGCAGCCTTTGGCCTTTCTGACCACCTGAAAGCCCTCTTCAGACGGATCTACTGCCTTCTTAAAAGCTGTTATTGTTGCTTCGTATGTAGGAGCAGCTGTTGTATCCGGGTGAAGACCCTTGGCGTGAAGATACGCCATCTTCACTCCGGCAACCTTTTTCGAAGAAGCTGCAGAACCGCGGATCACCCAAAGTGCTGAACGCCTTTCCCCATCAGAAGAGGCGCGACTCATATCCGAGTGGTAAGCTTCCCCGGAAAGACTGCTCGTGGGAGAGAGAGAGCATCCACGGAGAGAGCATTCCGGGCCTCCAGTTCCTCGAACCACGAGCTGGAGGACCTTCTTGGGAGCCTTACTCAGAACAGCAGGGGCTCCTTGCATAGCACACTCCGAGGATTCCTCTTCTTCGGAAGCCTCACTTGAAGTAACGGCTTCACCGACGGCAGGTTCGGAGTCTCTGCTGTCACAGTTGAGTGATGGTGAAACTTGGCGAGGACTGGAAGCAATTTCCGCGAAGGTAGCCGGAATCTCCTTGCACTTCCTAGGCAAGCACCTTCTGCGGGAAGACGGCAGACTTGTTGGGTTGGGTGGAGAGTCCACACCAACGGACGTCAGTGTATTCTCCTTCCCGCATAGAACAGACTTTAAGAGCCACTCCAGCAGCAAATCGGTGATCGTCTAAGCGACAATGTATATGCGCGATGTCACAATCGCAACTACGGGCCATCCTGTAGGTAGGATGACAAGACGTCCACTCGGTTTGAGTGTCGAGCGCCGAAATGATGAAGTCTTCTCTGGTCTCCGTGCCACCGCTGCCAGGGTAGACCGCGTCCTTATCGCCAGCACCGCCCCCCGCAAGAGACTGCTGGCGGCGCCTCTCGCGCCGCCAGCAGTCTCTTCGGCGTTGGCACCTACGGCGTCGGCACCTCCAGCGTCAGCACGGCCTCCGGCAATGATGAAGTCTTTTCTGGTCTCCGGGCCGCCGCTGCAAGGGCAGACCGCGTCCTTAGCGCCAGCGGCACCTCCCGTACCACCAGCAGTTTCTCCAGCGTCGGCGCATCCAGCGTTGGCGCTTCCGGCGTCAATACCTCTGACGTCGGCAAGGCCTCGGCGCGATAGCATGTCCTAATGTTCCTGGCTAATTGATTCTCGCTCCCCGGACAGTGCTCCGTCGTATAACTGAATTCGGATAGGAGAATAGCCCACCGGGTCAGCTTGGCTCGTTGATCTTTCGCTAAGTTCAGCCACGTTAGTTCTCGATTGTCGGTGATCAGTGCAAACGGCTGGTCTTCTAGATACGCTCGGTATCGTTTCACTGCCCAGACCACCGCCATCGCTTCCTGCTCATTACTGTGGTATTTACGTTCGGCCTCGGAGAATCGCACGCTAGCGTAATTTATTATTTCCCGCCGGCCGTCCTTGCGCCACTGGAATAGTACCGCCGCCATCCCTTGGCCGCTGGAATCTGTTTGCAGATAGAACCGGCGGTTGAAGTCAGGCCGGGCGAGACATAACGGTTTTCGCATCGCTTCCTTAATTATGTTAAAGGTTGTCTTTGCCGCCGTGGTCCATCGGAAGCATTCACTTTGTTTTAAAAAATCCGTCATGGAGCAGCAATGGTAGCAAAGTTGGGCACATAGTCACACAGCCAGTTGCATAGGCCTAAAAATTCTCGCAGCTCGCGTCTCGTTCGCGGGGTCCAGGCCTCTTCGATTCCCTTTAAATGGCAGGACTGAGGTTCGTTGCCGGTAGCGGTCACCTGATAGCCCGGATAATTGACCCGATCCGATCTGATTTGGCACTTGGGCAGCGACACACGCAGATGCTGTCACAGCCTCTTCATTACTAATCGTAAATGCCAGATGTGTTCTTCTTACGTGTTGGAATAGACGATTATATCTTCCAGATATACGAGAAAGAATTCTTGTACATAGCCCACCAGCATTTATTGACTCATAAGGCGTTGGTAAGTTACCAGGGCTCCTTTTACGCCGAAAGGAAGAACGCGGAATTGGAAGCAGCAGTAGAGGGGCACTTTCCAGTATCCTGACTTCATATCAAGCAAACTAAAGATCGTGGATCGTTCCAGCGCACGTAACGGTTTGTCTATGCACGGTAAATGCGATGCCTCGTCCTGGGTGACCAGATTCAGCTTTCTATAGTCAACGCAGAAGCGCGGAGCCCCATCTTTTTTCTTTACGATCACAACTGGAGAGCTATAGGTGGAGTGGGTGGGCTCAATTACGCCCTCTGCCAGCATCTTCTGAACCTCCTTCCGTATCATTGCTTGGGCCGCCTCTGACTTTTGGTATGGCCGCATACTGAGTGGTACTTGACTAGTTAGACTTATCTGATGCGTAACGGTTTGGCAGCAAGGTCCGGTGGCCCCAAATTCTTCGGTGAATTCTGACATTAATCGATGTAGTGATGACGAGGTTCGTCTGGAATAGTGGCAGGCAATGCAGAGAACTCTACTTGTTGAACGGGTTCCCGGGACTTCGAGGGGGCGCCGTACACGGTATGGCGGGCTTGGCTTCCGATGTATAGGCATCGGTGCTTGAAGTCTGGGGTAATTTCTTCTTTCTCGAGCCAGTCCATGCCAAGAAGTGGATCCATTTGGAAGGTTTCGGCATATGGGACAAAGACGTGCGTTGCCAGCGTCCCATAGACAGCTGCAATTTACGCCCTTTTGGAGGAAGGGAAAAAAAGGTTAGTCTGCTGCGCCGAAAAATTCGGCTGTTAACAGAGGCATTGCAGTGCTATCGGTGCCTGGGCTACAACCGCACTGCCCGCGCCTGCAAGGGAGAAAACCACAGCAACACTTGCCGAAGGTGTGGCAAGAGCGGCCACAAGGTGGCTGCATGCAGCGGGGAGACTTCCTGCCTCCAATGTTCTGCCAAAAGGGGAGTTGCTGCCCACCACACAGAAAGCAAGCGGTGCCCTTTTTACATGGAGGCGATGAAAAAGAAATGCTTTTGAGGGCACTGCAAATAAACCTCAACTGTTGCCGAGTGGCGCAAGACATCTTACAGCAGACGGCATTGGAAATGGGAGCAGATCTGGTGCTCGTGAGCGAGCCAAACATCATGATGGCTTCGACCTCCAATAGGTGGACACTCGACAAAAGCAGTCGCGCTGCGATCTACGCGTCACCCGGAGGCCGCCTCGTCTCCAGGACCTCTGCTGGTGACGGATGGGTGAGAGCCACGATAGCGGGAGTAAATTTTCTCTTGCTATCTTTCACCCAACAGCGATAATGAAGAGGCGCCACCTGCTGGACGACCTCTCAGCAGCGATCCGGCAATTGTATATTACAAATATTGCGGACCAACGGTGATCGGCGGCGACTTTAATGCAAAGTCGCTGGAGTGGGGACAAACAACCATAAGGCACCGGCTCCGTCGTTGACGTGACTTTCGCTGACGAGATGACAGCCGGAAAGACGAGAGGTTGGAGAGTCCTGGAACACTACACCACCAGTGACCACCAATGAATTGCCTATGAAGTTGCCAAAAGACAGCCGAAGAATACGCGCACCTCTTAGACTTCCAGAGGCTGGAGCGTCAAGAAACTGAACCTCGAAGGGCTGCTTATCACCTTTGCGCAGCGCAAAACAGACGATTGTGACCTGGACCGACCGGTCGACAGGCTCACGAAGGCAAACAAGCTCTCCTGCAATGCAGCAATGCCAATGGTAGAAAAACCGGGACAAGGCGCAAGCCGGTGCACTGGTGGACGACAAAGATCGCCGAACTCCGCAAGGATTGCCAGGTAAAACGGATGACCTTGACACACTGTCTCTGGACAGGATGGCGGCCAGCATGCTCAGCTCACCAAACAACTGGGACGCCTGGTCGACATTCTTCGGAACAGTGTTACGGCAAAAAGAAGACACGCTGTTGAGGAGACACGCTGAACCCTCGCACGACGACACTAACGGCTAAGCGATACACGAACGTTACAGCCAGGCCAATGAAACCGACCATGAAGCTAATGCCTGACGGCCATACACCGGGGTCGGTGGAGGCACTGGGAGGAATTTTTTAGTGGGTATAGTCGTCCTTATGACGAGGAATGAGTCCTGCATAGGCCCATCGGTCACCTTTCTCAAGGCGCGACGCGTACAGACAAAGTACGGGCTTCCTTTTCAGGGCGTTAATGGGTATTGTGAATAAATCATTTAAAGTCTTCCAATATAATCAAAGAAAAAGGAAAAAGAAAAAAGGTACGGCCACTTATACGACTGTGTGCTGGGCGGAAAAATGCAAGCTGACTACGACATGCAAAAGACTTGCTGCTGGCCAGAGACCAGCTTTAATTATGCTCGAAGTGCTATCAAACCGTCTCTTACATTGCTCTCCCAGTGCTAGTTGGAGTCCTCCCACTGGATCTCCAAATCCAGCAGTTAGCTGCCTTCGGACTTCTCCGACGAGACTTGCCGGCCACAGTCGACACGGTCATCATCCAACCACCGGAAAAGGGAGCTTGCAAGGCCACCATGGACACAGTACGGGCACTCATCACACGGCAGTGGCAGCGTGAGTGGGAAAATTCAAAATGATTTCTACGAGGATACTTCCCAGCGAGCCAATGGCTGCAAAGTGGCTCGTCCCAAACCACTACACAAGCTGGCTGCTAAGCGGAGATGGATTCTTTTGGAGCTACCCCAACAGGTTTGGATAGTTGGAACCCATATCCCAGGCAGAGTGCCCATGTGACGGCAGCTCTCCCGCAGGACGCACCTCACGTTCTGTGGAACTGTCCGCTGCATCACTCTGCTCGGATTGCGCTCTTTGAAGTGGTCCGGCTGGCATCAGTTCCAGTCGGATACCAGGACTTTATTGCTAATAAACGTAATAACGCTGCTTTTGAGCGCTTCTGCGCATCCGTCTGCAAGAGTGCAGACGCAAGTAATGATTCCTAACTGATGTCTGCTTTTTTGTAGAATCCATTTCCAAACCTTACCATTTCCTTATCCATTCCCACGTATTTCATGGTTAGCAACGTGTTACCAAAGAAGGCAATTCGAGACTCGCTGTAGTATACTAATTTCGCAGCCTTAGACTGAGGTCTATTTGACATCTAACTGAAATCACGGGAGGCCTTCAGCCACTCTCTAACAAGTAGCTTTTTGCGTGCGTCCAGTAACGGGTCCCCATCTGGGTCTCCAAAAACAGGACGGGACAGGGAGGGTTTTCACCAAGGTACCATACTGGTTCAGCGTAGGTCATTAGTGACTCCGCCGCTCGTAGGAGTAGGCGCCGTCACGTTGGCTTCGGGCCGCCAATGTTAGGCAAAAGGCGAGCCAGCTGCCCGATTACTTGCCCCGCCCTCTCGGCCACCCGGGTGAAGTTGGCCTTTAAGGAAAGCTTGTCATCGATGACCACCCCTAGGTAGCGCATTTGTCTGACCAGCTTAACGGTCTGGCCGTCAACGTGAGCCTCTGGAGGTGAGTCCTTCCGTCGGCGGCTGAAGAAGATCCCCTCAGATTTCTCCGCCACTTTGCGGAGTCCAACGCTCTTCATCCATCGAATGACTTGGCTCACCGTCTCTTCTGCGAGAATCGCCAATAATACGGTAGTCTTCACTCGCACCACCAACAGAACGTCGTCCGCGTACGCGACCAGCTCCGCACCCTCCGGGAGTTGGATGCGGAGCAGACGGTCGTACATTGCGTTCCAAAAGGTCAGCCCGACTACGCTTCCCTGCAGAACTCCCGCGCTGACTGAGCCGCTCCGAGGGTGTCCTGCCCTACTATGTTGTCAGCTGTCATTTGGCCTCGCTTTCCGCGGGCATTTCCACTGCAAATGTTCTCCTAGGGCTGTAGGGCGCCCCACCCAGGGTATGATCGGAGCTTCCCAAGACATCGATCTCTCCGATTCAGTCAAGGTCGGTATCGTTGAATCTCCAGCGGCCAGCACAGACGGGTTGTTTCGATATGTTACATCGTTAGGCGGGGCGGCGGCTCTTGTAGGCACTGTCTGCGTAGAATAGGGTGCGCCGATGATCGTGTGACTATTATCACCTTGTAACGAGGTTGGGATTCACGGGCCCCGCGGGTGCGGTCTTCTGATTCGGGTATGGCTGGAGATTTCTCCAACAAAGCTCCCTCCGAATTGCTAGATAGCGTCGGGCCCCGGCGACCGGCGCGGGCGTTTGAGCTGGCGCTACTTCATTCGCGGCCATTGGTGCGTATAGTCTAAAATTTTGGGCTAACATTTGTTTAAAAAGAGCCACGATCTGGGCATCGCTAGTTAATTCTGAGGTTGCTGCATCACCGGTTGTTTTCTCGCACGCTGCCATTTTAAGGTTATGGCGTGAGTTTTCGGCGGCTGCCATTTTATCAAACAGGGTCTCAATTACCTCGTTCGCTAATGGCGTGGCATCACCTTGCGGTAAATGTTCAGCAAACGCTTGCTCTCCCCGCGTGGTCCCAGCTGGGGCCACCGTTTCGTCCAACGATATCGCCTCGGCTTCCTCTCTCTGCGTTCCCGCTGATTCCGTGATGCATTGAGCTGGCGTGGCTCTCTTCTTCCATATGTCCTTCTGTGGCTGCATTGATCATAGTTCTGCTCCTGTTCTCCATTCCTTCGATCAATTATTATTTAAAAAAAAAATGATGGGCGCCACTTGAAAATCCTTTTTCGAGAATCGTATCTGATGATCTTCAGGGTCGTGAGTCCGCGAAACTATGCTAGTTTCGGAAGCTCGCACGTTGAGCGCCAATATGACACGGCTCTAAATACAGGCTGTATCTAGAGGGTGAAAATGTGGAGAATGGATCAGTTATGGTAGGCTCACTGGAGTTCTAGCTACGTGTTACCCGTGATTCAAAATGGCGATGCTGTGCGGTGGGGTTGCGGACAGCGGGAACAAGCGTCTTTCTTGAAGACAGGAACGAAAGTGACCAAACGCCTCGCTTCTCCCCTTTGACTGCCTGGCATTATGGTGGGGGGGTGATTTTGTGTGGCCAGCCCTCCAAATCTATAGTCGCTCAGTTAGGTATGCTAGCTCCACACCGATGACGACCCCGCTTACAGATATATTTGTCTTAAATCTATTTACATATATCTTAACTCTAGATGTTATTTATATATCCAAATTTATGTGTCCCAGTGAACGAAGCACAGACAACAGATCATTTGTCGCGGTCTTTTGGTGTGAGCCTGAAGGAGCCACATCGAGTAGATGTCACTGTATAAAGTCTCAATAATCATAATAAGCCCATCATATTATGATTATTGTACAATATATTTAAATAATTCAACTAACCACAAAGGATCGTCAGAACAGTTCAGGAAAATTTCTCCAGAAGATAAAATAAATTAAAAGATACATAAAAAAAAATCAACAAACAACATTAGACTTATGTTTCACTGCATCAGAATATATCTTTCAGTCTAATATATTAACTAGGATCAGATAAAATTGCAGTAGAATAACATACAATCCAGTTGATTTCTTCAGAGCTAAAGCCAGATATGAAGTATTACTTGTTATGTAAAGCTGCTTGTAAATGCTCGTATAAGTCAAATACTGTAACGGCAATTCGACCGTGGTAAATGAAAATGAAATCGTTTTCACGAATAGAAAATTTATCGCACTGTAAACCACAACAATGTTGTAAATGTAAATGGAATTTATTAGGAAAATTGTTGAGCATTTCTTTGATATCGTAATTCATTGTAATAAATGGCAGTAAATTTATTTATATCAATAACGGAATCTCTTCTTGGCTATCAAAATGTTACGCAACGCTTCCGGACGCACTTGAATTGTTCAATATTAAATTACTTCCATTAAATTGTTTTATTTTTGCAATATTTATCATGAATTTAAACATGGCTGTCACCAGATGTTCGAAAAACATTTGTGATTTATTAGTGTTAAAATCTGAAAAACACGCGTATGGATTAAGTGTCTGTAGTAAGTAATAGTAAGTAACGGCTGTGAGACATGGAGCTTACCTGAAAGTGATAAAAAAGACTAGAGGCCTTTGAGATGTGGTCTTACAAAAAAATTCTCGGAATTTCCTAGAGAGACCACGTCGCGAACAATGAGGTTCTCAGCATAATCAAGGAAGATAGGCACCTAGTAAGAACCATCTCAGAGAGGCGATCGGTCACATCATGCGCCACGATGGTCTTTTTCACGACATTGTGGAAGGGATGGTTGAAGGTAGAAACTGCAGAGGACGCCCTAGACGGGTTTATTTGCAGCAAGTATTGGAGGACATGAGTTGTAGCTCTTATGCTGAGATAAAGAGGATTGCAGAGGATTGAGAAGAGTGGAGATCGAGATGCAAGATTTTGTTGCTGCAAACCAATCCTCAGGATTGATACTACTTAGAAGAAGTAAGTAATTTTTCAGTCCCTTCCACACTGATATTTTAGTCATTGATTTAATCAATGAATCAGGGAAGCTGGTGCAAAAGTTTTGCCGGTCATGGGTTCGATGCCTGACGGAGAAAAAAAAAGGTTTTTAATCGATTTCTAAGCTCTATGAATATCCCAGGTTGGTGTGAATTTCATGTCTCACCCGTAAAATGGCAACCATAACCTTTTACTTAAAATTGATGGTAGGCGAAACGTAGTCCCGTGAACGCAACCCGTTCATAGTCTTTTCCTCTTCGTGTCAGTGACGTCAAATTGTTTCTGACTTATATCCGGCAACATCGATGGCCTTGAGATGTACAGCTAGTCGGTTTTACACGGGGCAGGATCTTAGGTCTGACGCGGTTTGCAGGTCTCCGCGGTAGCACAACAGTGACTCTCCTTGCCGAAGTATTTAGCGGTCAAGGTTGTCCATTGTTTTACCAATTCAGGTTCTCAATCTGTTCAGAGATTTCTAGGTCCGCCAGTCAAGATTCTTGCCAGTTGGAAGCCTTCCAACCCGTTCAAAGTGAATTCCTGTAATAAATGGATGATACGTGAATACCGTTCTGTAGTCTATGACGTTTACGGATTAAAATATATTTTTTGTACTAACATCAGCATGATGTGGCCCTTGCTGACTGGTACCGAAAGCCTCGATAAACAATTTTCGTCTGTTATTTCTGTTCGCTTGTCGACATGCATGTGTCCGCCATATTGGCATTTCTGGACTAGTTACATACATTGTCACTGATCTCGCTGTGCGACAGCTCATCACGGGCACGGCAGCTGTGTGCTGACGGCCTAAAAAGTCACATTATGGCCGGCGGCATGTCATTCTGCCTGGCCGGAAACTTGTGAAGCTTTAACGTAAATATATGTCAATGTGCTTCTGAAATAGTTCTCACGTGACGGAATAACACCTTTTTGTGAGAGAGGAGGATGTTAGTACATATTATTCTAGTAACAAATGAAATATTTTGGATTTCGTAAGCTTAAAGCAAAATTCATAGTTATTGTTTTAAAATTAAATTAGTATCATAATTATACAGTTACACAATAAAATTACAGGCAACAAATTAATTTTTAATAAGAAGTGATAAACATATAGGAAAATCAGTATTCGGAAACAGTTGATACACCAGTAGGGATAAACAATGAAAGAAAATAACGTATTATAAAGAAAAAAAGTTTTCGTAGTGAAATTGGCGGCAAATCACCGGAACAGCACTTCCGTTACTTTTGTTTGCTGCGCACAGCTCACGCGCACAACAAATGTTTTTATCAGATTGTTCAATGATACTCGTATTATAGATTTCAAATTTTTTGTATTTGCTTCCTGTAGAAATACACATACGAGAGCATTAGAATTTGGTACTCTCAGGACTCGATTTGACGATCGACCTGATCGGCTTTATGTGTGCGTCAAAAGGATGTGTAGTGGTTGTGTGAATCTAGGGATCGAATTGTTATTAAATTCAAAGAAAGTCTCTTCTGTTACCAGCCGATACGCTCGAGGAAAAGATTGGATGATATGGGGTTGATTTCTAAGGCCCACGGTACTTGCAGAGGAGGTCTAAAATATTAAAGATGGCCTACAAGTGTTCATTGTTTATTGTTCGTTAAATCATTCAGAATTGATTTTGAAGGGCCTGTTATTTTGTTTATCAAAATCTAGTTGGGTTGGGTTAGTTATCCATCCTTGGTATATGCAATGCAACATACCATCTGTGTGTGGACGTGTTTCCTTGGCTGGAATCAAGGAAGATATTAACCTAGTAAGAACCATCTCAGAGAGGTGATCGGTCACATCATGCGCCGCGATGGTCTTCTTCACGACATAGTCATAGTTGATAGGTTAGGTTAGATTAGATAGGTTAGGTGTTACATTGCATAGGTTAGGTTAGGTTTAGTTAATTACATAAAACATTGCACTGCACAGATGGTGTGTTGCATTGCATATACCAGGGATGGTTTTGGCCCCGGATTTTAACTCGACAGTCCTGGTTGCCAAATCTCGCCAGATCTACCGACGACTTAAGAAGAAAAACATCAGAATCCTGGAGGCGGAAGACAGATGATCAAGAAAAATATAGACTCATGCGTGAGACCTATATTCAACAGAATAGAGACACAAATCGATGATGATAATTTTAATAATATTACAAAATAAAATGTGTAAAAATGTACTTTTTGATGTAAAATATACATGACTAAAAATTATTTTTTTAAGCGTAATTGACATGTAAACTCAGTATGAGAAACTCTGTATGAAACAAGAAGTATTGTTAGGTCTCAATAATTGGGTATTTAATTGATAATATGGCATGCGGAATAAAATTCAAATCATTTATTTTAATGCATTTTTAGAAAATGTGTTATTAAACTTATTATTTGACCATTGACCTATTCTGACAGGTATAGCTCAATGGTCAAAGCGTTTGCTTTGCAAGCCAAAGGTCGTGGGTTCGTTCCCCGACGGAGATTAAAAAAAAAAAAAGATTTTTAATCGATTTCTGAGCTCTAAAATATTGGTTGGCGTGAATTTGAACCCTCATCCATAAAATGCCAGTCATAGCCTATTAATTAAAATTGGTGGTAAACGAAAGTTGTCCCGTGAAGACCACCCATTCATAGTTAATTCCTGTAATGATAAGGATGATGCGTGAATCTCGGGCTGTAGTATATGACGTTGGCGGATCAGCACTCCTCTATGCAGCGCCTAGCCATATGCACCATGATGAGCGTCATATAATTCCAAAGATGAGACTTCATAATTACTATCGCCATCTGTCGGTATTCTCCCGTATGTGTTTACATAAAAAAGTGCAATTCGTTAATTTCATGTTCATATAATTTTTGCACTAATGATTGACATATTCGTACATGATCGTAATGCTGCCAATGAAAATGAAGAATGCGCCAATAATGGTGCTTGTTAATAATAATGATAAATAACTTTATAAAATTTCTACTTGTTGAATTAACGTAATTTCCCTTGGATTATTACGTTTTAATCAATTGCCGACTAGAAAATCGGAAACGAGCAAATTTGACTGAAGTTTTTATCTACGAGTATGTAAATATAAATGTATGTTTGTTTAGTATAAATTACTTTATGAATATTTTAATTGCGTATGCAGAAAGGTTACTGTACCATAAACCCTTTCATTACGGCTCGGTGGAATACAATTTATACTGTCAATTATAAAACTAGTATTTGAAGCATAAATTTATAGGGTCTGCCTTCTAACGTTTTTTTTCAACTAGTGCTTATTTCGTGAATGGTAACACTTACCTCATGTCTGATTTGACAGATAATTAGTTTTATCCTTCCGCTGAACGAATATGGTTGTATATACGCTTGAACAACGCTGAGAAATATTGCGACATTACTTTGAAAATCATGGTAATGTTGCAGAATGTGTGCGAAAATTGCGTACGGATTTTGGAAGAAGAGAATCACCGTCAGCTCCGTATGTTCGTTATCTTGTGAAAAAAGTGAAAGAAACTGGCATCCTCATCGATAAACCAAAGCGTGAAAAGCCAAAAACAGTGCGTACACCCGAGAATATTGGTGCTGTGAAAGTGTGCGTGAAGCGCCATCAATGGCGCTTCCATGCGGCGCGGCCATGTTGAACGAATTTTTGGTCACAAAAATTGAAGAGGAGGATACTGACAACATTTGGTTTCAACAGGACGGCGCTACGTGCCACACAGCCGAAGCTACACTCGATGTTTTGCGCCCTGTTTTAAAAGTTATTTGGCGGACCCTTTACTTATCTGGTCTATTTTCATATATCACATCGGTTCTTGTATCCTTTGGCATCAGATGATGCATAAAAAACTATTATATTTAACAAACGTTCATTATGCAACTCTATACATGTGGTGGCATTGACACACGTGGCTTACAGAAAAATTGCTCCTGTGACGAAATTTAACGATACTCATTTACAAGCTTTACAGATTCCTGTAAAGAATACACGTACAAAGGGAATGACTGCAGTTTCAAGTTATAAAGGGTCCACCATCTAACTTTTTTTTAACTAGTGCTTATTTCGTGAATGGTAACACTTAGCTCATGTCTGATTTGACAGATAATTAGTTTTATTCTTCCGCTAAACGAATATGGTTGTGTATACGCTTGAACAGCGCTGGGAAATATTGCGACATTACTTTGAAAATCACGCCATTTTTCTTCGAAAATGAGCAAGGAGTGGCCGTTACAGTCAATGGTGATCGTTATCGGGCCATTTTTGTTCACAAAAATTGAAGAGGAGGATATTGGCAACATTTTTTTTCAACAGGACGGCGCTACATGCCACACAGCCGAAGCTACACTCGATGTTTTGCGCCCCGTTTTCAAAAAAAAAAGTTATTTGGCGGACCCTTTATTATATAAAGCAAAAATACATATTACGGCTATCAATGTCAACGGGTAGGAGAATCTTACACGGCATATACCCGATACCGATGCGAACATGTTAAAATCAATTGTAACCTATTTCATAACACTATTTTAAAACGAAAAAAAATCCAGTATTACGGGTCGAAAGGCTGCCGTTGGTTCATTTAAGTCACCTTTGTTACGCAAGCAATTCATAGAAGAATACCCGATGTACTTAATCTAATCGTAAATGTGTCTCTCGTTTTTTTATTTCGTAGTATCAATCCGGTGGATTAGTTTGCAGCAGCAAGATCTTGAATCTCGATCCCTACTCTTCTCGATCCTCTGCAATCCTTCTTAGCTCAGCATAAGAACTACAACTCATATCCTCGAACACTTGTTGCAAAAACTCCCGTCTAGGGCGCCCTCTCCAGTTTATTCCCTCAACCATCCTTTCCACAATGTTGTGAAGAAAACCATCGTGGCGCATGATGTGACCGATCGCCTCTCTGAGATGGTTCTTACTATCTTCCTTGATTTTACTGAGAACCTCATTGTTCGTGACGTGGGCTCTCCAGAAAATTGCGAGAATTCTTCCGTATGACCACATCTCAAAGGGATCCAGTCTTTTTTTATCACTTTCAGATAAGCACCGTGTCTCGCAGCCGCACATGAAGATCTTGTTTTTATGAACTTAAATTTGAAAAGGAGCCATGCCGAGTTTAATCCGTAAGTAATTCGAATGCATTTTGTGTTTCATTGGTAATCGATGTAGGAATTTAAATTGTATAATGTTCACTTAGAAGATAATTTAAGTTATTTTTATTGTTTTAAACAAGTATATTGAAAAAAGAAAATAAAGCTTTTTTCAAGTTGTCTGAAAAAGAAAAGTAATTCAAGTTACTTAATATTACGAGGGTTATGCGTAAAATAAGTTTCCCAGTGATTTTTCACAGTGTAAAACATGTTTTATTCCATGAATGCGTATATTTTTGAAAAGTTCACACTTTTACCTATTTTTCTACATAGTCGCCACTGAGTTCAATGCATTTTTGCATGCGGTATACGAGCTTTTGAATGTAAAGCTCGTGGATTTAACCTACAATATTATACTGCTACAAAATACTTTGTTATTTTTTAATCTTATTATACAAGTATTTTATTTATTTAATATATGTTACAAGCGAGTATTTCACCTCAAAATGTGTGTTCAAAATTATTTATCAAAGCTTGTACTAGTGTCAACGAGAAATGCATAGATTTGTTGTTAATTTGGTACAAATATACCAGATACCATCGAATATTTTTATACCATATTGGTCAGAAACCTTTGTAATGATTGCTCACTTATTAAGCAGATGCTGTTAGTATTATGAAGTCTTATGAATTAATTATGATAAGTAAATCTATTCAACGAATACGCCACGTTTAAACGTCAAGCTAGTGAGTGTCTGGCTAATTATTAGTTTTCATTAAAAATGTTAATTAACAAACACGTAAATATTCATTTGAAAAATTCATTATCTATCACCTGTGCTTTCGTATTTTATGAATAAAAATATACTCGGCGGAGCTCTGGATGCAAACTTAGTTGGAAGATCTAAGGATCATGGCAGCTGACAAAACAGTGCTGCGGAAATGTACATACAGAGAGCGGATATGGCTTTTCGGTTGCGATAAACATCTGACGCCCTAGACTAGGGAGTATTTGCAGCAAGTATTCGAGGACATGAATTGTAGCGCTTATGCTGAGCTGAAAAGGGTTGCGGAGGACCGAGAGGAATGGAGATCAAGATGCAAGATTCTATTGCTGCAAACCAATCCACCGGATTGATACTACGGAGAAGAAGAAACATCTGATTCAACAGTGATTTATGGATATTATTATAATTATCTGTGATTAATTCATTTACACATTTAATTCACAAATTTGATGTTATCTTAATTTGATTGACGATAATACTGCATTAGTAATGAATTAAAATCAAGTATAATAAATAAATTAATACTTAGCTAATTATTATTTTAATTAATTCTAAAGTAAAGGTGTGGAAAAGAAAAGGAAGCATCCACGATATCAACATATAGAGCTCTCATTGACCCGGAGCTCCTACATACACCGTACATACTATGCCCAGTTTTCCGATAATCCCGGTTTACAAGACGCCTGGCGACTTGAAGGAAAATAACTGTAGTATCCGAAGCATTCATAAATTGGGAGTTTGATACTAAATATATTTTTATTTTTTTTGGAAAATATAATAATAAGCTTGACGCTCCCAAGGGTACGTCCAAAGCAACGACTAAGGCGGGCACCCATTTAAGTACGCTCAACGACCGTTGTTTCTTAACTTTGGTTATTGGACGAGAACCATTCTTTCTACATAGCATAATGGTTGCTCGATATGCAAAATAAATAAAAAATAAATATTTAGAAAAGCAATAATAAAAGTAATTAGAACGTATTTGAAAGAGTAACAAGAACTTGCCCCTTCTGGTAGATTATATATAGGATACTCGTACATTTATTTACATACCATATTCGTTAGATATTCGGTCACCACAAATTGGCGCTACTCGGTTCTGTCAGTTGCCATTCTTCATGTCTCGTCCCTAGTCATCTCTGCATCCAAAGATCCACCTGGGAACATATATGGTTCTCAACAACCTTCAAAGATCAGGGACTTGAAGAGACTGCTACTGTAGTATCTGATGCATATTTAGGGTGATTTGTTAATGTAATTTTTTAATGTAGTCAGAGATTAGTTCGACGTTTATGAGGCCTGAATCATTTGGTCCTAAGGAGCGGCTCAAACCAATCAAACTCACGAGCTAACCCATCCATTTGTTTGTCCGCGTCCAATATTGTTCAACATTAGTGATCTAACGAGAACCTCGCTTACGATGTGCAATTGCCGCTGGACTCATACGCTACATTCATCATCAGCCTGTGTACATCCACTGCAGAACGCAGCTGTCCCGCATGAGTCTCCATCATTCTTGATCCTTCCGCATCCATGCTACTCCCGCTATTCTTTTAATGTCATCAGTCCATATCGCAGGGGGTCGACCAACGCTCCGTTTGCCTGTTTTTGGACGCCACTCCAACACTATTCTTCCCCATAGACCGTCGTCTTTTCAACAGATAAGTCACATTGCTACTTGAGTGTGCCTATTCGTTGGCTAGCCTTCACTACTTAAGTTCTTCTTCGGATATCCTCGTTTCGGATTCTACATTTTAGAGACACTCCTCTCATAATTCTCTCCATGGCACGTTGGGTGATCTTTATTTTATGGGTAAGGCCTGCTGTCACATTCCACAACTCTGTGCTATGACTTAATACTGAGAGGATGGATTGGTTAATACGTTTCACGCCACGTAGGTCACCGGTGACCTTCGTGGCGCCCTTTTCAACAACAGCGTATGTGTATATGTACCTACGTTTTTTTTCGAACAAACAGTCCCTATACGCCAGCGGTTACATTTCAATAGAATTTAAACATTGAATGTGACCTATATGGCACCTCTGAGTCGAATGCATTTAAAACATTACGTGGCGTTAAGCGTGTTAAACGCCTAATTTTTGCAGTTCTTGGACGACATTTTTGTACCAGTTCATGCCATATTATTTTATTTAAATGATTTATTCTTTTATTCAATGTTTTAATGATGATGAGTTAATTTGTTTAAGATATCCTACTATCTAGGTTGTAGAAAAGATAATTAGGGTTAAGATAAATGTGTTCATTGTGGCTGTCGTGGAATGGGTTGTTCGTGCATTATTGTGCATTATGTTGCGTATCTGTCAGGCGGATGTTACGTTTCCCTCCCCGTACGTAATTGAAATATTGCCAGGCCGTGAGATGTATAAATAAATGGCAGCGAGTCGTAAAGACATCATTCGCAGTTTGCCAGTGAAGGTACGAGCAGTACACACAGCACAACGAGACGATTCCAACAAAAGAACAAACCATGGATATCAAAATCGTGGTAGGAAAACAAATAATTTACAAATATAAAAATAAAACTTAATTTTTCAAATTAATTATCGATGATTTCATAATATCAGTAATTGTGCCCGTGATTTTAAAAGTGGCGTAAGTCATGTTTTATTGCTTCTTGAGATATTTAAAGGTTTGTGTTTTGATGTTGGTTGAAAACCGACGAAATTGACAACATCATGGTGCATAAAATGTTATATTTTGTTTTTTAAATTTATTTTGGATTAAGATTATATTAATTCACAACAATGTGAATTGAAATAAATGCATAACTATTTGTTTTAACTTATTTACCACCTACTTTCATAATTATGGGCAAATTTGATAAATGGTGAAAATGTTATTAAAAAACTGGTTTAGATCGATTGAACGAATGCTTATTCTATTCATGTTTTACACACAAAATTCGCTTTGTACCAATCATATTTTATAGATGAACTATAATTTGAACTAGGGGATATGATTTGCTTTCATTTATATGAACTAAGCCGGTGATCAATTTAAATTGAAGAATTTAAATTGATTTTATGGGCACATGTTATATATGGTGAAAGTGTTAATCTTAAGACTAGTTCAGATCAATTAGGCGAATTCTCAATCCATCCCTACTATTGATATACCTTTATTACATAAATAATGTCATGAATCGACTATAAAACAATATATTTTAGATTGATATGTGTATAGAATATAATCAAAAAATGCATTCAATCAATAATGAAGTCTAATTTAAAATTGATACGTATGAACAAATTCACAATAAACTTATAAATGTTTGCTGTCAATTCGTATGTACGTATCCATAGTTATATATTAAGTATTGAAATTTATTATAAAATGCACCAAAACAATTCAATTTAAAATGACTGATATTATTTATTACATAAATTATGTCTACGAAGTCCTTTGTATCTACAGCCTATTTAATTATCCATTTAATGCATTATTTTAAGACAATTAGTTGTTTTTTTAATTAAACAATCAGTAATATTATTTTATATTTAAGCATTTGATACGTTTAAATTAATTACGTTATTGCATGCCACGATAAAAAACTACTCTAGAACCTTAATTACCCGTTAAAAAATTTCTGTCATGTTTTATTTTTTAACGATATAACGCTTTTTAATGGTTTTCTGATATGCTATTTGATTATTTGTATATTTTTTTATGACTGAAAAGAAAAGAAAATAAGTTAAAAGCAAGATGCGAGATTTTGCTAATCTGTAGGCTTTTTGATTGCATGTCAAAAAATTGTTATGAAATTCGAAGAATAGATTTTTCTTAGAAATTTCGAATTCTGACTTACAACGCATAATATGCTACACATAATACGGAAAAGGAAATAATTTACATTACAAGATTCTATTGATTGTACTTCACCATTCCTTTTTATCTAATTAACGTTTCAATTTTCAATTCCGTAATTTAAGGCATTTACTTCATCACAAAAGACATATAAAATTAGAAAAGAACATTCTTTTGTCGAAAAAATATCTGAGATTTTTTATGTTTTTTTATCTTTAAGATTTTAGACTTAAAAGTAATAATTTGAACGATTTTAATAATAGTACAAGCTTCAAACTGGTTTGGGAATCCGCAAGGATCTAACATGGGACCACTGGCATCTTCTTTGCTTTTTTTTTAACATATAACACTAATTATGTGTATGATTCTTCCAATTTATTTGAAATTTATCATGCATGTTTATCATATTTGCGAAAATTTACGTACTGTTTAGAAGAAACAATGCTTTTGATAAATAACTACAGATCGCCTAAGAAATCAGCATTCAATATTTAAAAAATATAGAAAAATCCTATTCGTAACTATTACTATGCAATATAAATATATTCATTTTTTGTTTATACTTGTAATATTTTAAAATCATCAATTAAAGTTATAAGTGTCTCTTCTATCGATTCTACAATGACCAGTTTATTTAAAAAACTAATGCATTTTCTGTCAAAAAAATAACAAAAATACGTTTGAAATAAACAAACAAATGTATGTCATATCGGCTCATTGTTTATGTACATACATGGTTATAAATTGAGCCTCAATTATTTTTGCTCGCGTTCCTTCAATAGATTCTGCAATGACCATTTTCTTTACAAAAGCAATACATTTTCTGTCGAAAGTTAACTTAAACGTATATTTACTGCACCAAGAAGTATATTTCAAATTTAGCTCACTGTTTATGTACAGATATGGTTAAACATTTGATTCTTATTGGTTACAAGTCCAAGACATTATTTTCATATTAAAAGGAACATAGAACCGTAAAGATCTCACCTTTGTATGCGAACAGAGAATGGCGTGTAGGCTTTAATTGATATGTGGTGTGTGAGATATTAGATCAGTGTGCATGCCTCGTGTAGCGCCTATACAATAATGAACAATTATTTGCACTATATTGCCTTACTTGCTTTCAGTGCGGTACTCGATATTTTCATGCTTTATTTTGAATATTATTTAAAAAACCGCAGTCCTTGCAGTGCATCCCGGGTAACGTTAAATGTAAAATAAGGTTCCCAATGATTTTTCACAGTGTAAAACAAGTTTAATTCCATGAATGCGTACATGTTTGGAAAGTTCAGACTTTTACCTATTTTTCTACATAGTCACCACTAAAATCAATGCATTTTTACATCCGGTATACGAGCTTTTGAATGCCCGCTGAGAACCGCTTCTTCCAGCTCTTCTCTATCGCCGAAATGCATTCCACCCAGGTGTTTCTTCACGACAAGTCTCGTCTCCAGTGACGATGAAGTCGAGGTATTCCTCGCCATGAGTTCCGTGGTCTTGAATAAAATAATGTCAGATGATTTAAGTGTGCGGTGGTAAATTGTGGCGACCATATGCTTTAGTTATTGAGCGGATATGATTGTCAATGGAAATATTACGAATTGCATTACTTATTCATAATACGCATGCGCAGATCATACTTTAGTTCAATAAATTGAATCCGACTAAAATTTTGCATTTTTATTTGACCTATTGTTTAACGTTTTTGTAATAAATAAAACGTGCAGTTACATTGATGTATTAAACTCAAAATAAGAAAATATAGGAACAGCTTAAGTTTACTTTAGTAAGATGTTTCCTATGACTTATTACTGTTTCAAAACTTAAAAGGACCATAAAAGGAAGACGATTTTTCACGATTGAAGAGATTTAATTTTATTTTATTTTATTTCTTTCAGAAACATTACAAATTTTATTTAATATGATCCTGAAATAAGATTTAATACAAACAATTTATATATGGGTATTTATAATTATTAACAAGAATTATTTAAAACTCCCGAAGCTCGCTAAACAGAAGATTTTGAAAAATAAATTCGTGGAGGTCATGTCGAAACTGGGCTTCTCTCAAGTGGAATATATCAATATTCGAGGCGATATGGTTGAATAGTCTGATCAATCTCCCAAGATGCATAATCTCTGGCAGGTTAGTATTACTTCTAGGAAGAACAAACAATCTGTGCCTCTTTATCCTTATATAATTTTCAGGGACAAACAAACCGATTTCCAACAAAATATCAGGATTTCTGAACACGCCGCGCACTAGCCGAAAGAAATGCATACTCAAGCACACATCTCTTCTAGTTCTCAACTCATTGTATCCCAACATACCCCATATAAAGTTAGATGGGTACAGTCATGGATAATATCCATACATCCTCATGTAAGGAAACCTAAAAAAAATCTTCTGAACTCTCTCCAACGTGATATATATATATATTATACTCGTGGGAAGTCCAAATATTAGATCCGCTCTCAAGTATGCTACGAACCAATAAATTATACAGTACGATTAGTAAGTTAGTGCTCGAGAAAGTCCTAATACTACGTAGAACTAGAGATAAAGCCAGAAAAAACTGAACAAGCTACCGAAAAACGTTTTTTCAAATGCTTAGCGGATTAAAAGACGCGTTGGCATAAGTGTTTTATATCAGAGAGGGATTACCTTAAAGGACACTAAATATAAACTAATGAATACGTAAATGGTGTACAAAAATAAATAAATCAAACGCCACCTTATTTTTTGAATAAACATAGCATAATAGAATATTTCAAAACTCATATGTGCTTGTTTTATAGATCAACAATTGTATTACTATAGTCTCGCCGCCGCACTCTCACGTGCCGCCACTATTGTGTTTTCCTTGTTTTTTTGTATTCAGCGAATAACCACATTAAAGTTACCATTTTTTTATATAAATTTTATATTAAATTCATTACAATCGATTAACGTGAGATTAACAATCATAAAACTATTACGCGGAAATGAATTTTTGTTGAATTGCTAAGAAATACACACTTTATTTAAAAATAATTTAGAATTATATTTTTAATTTTATAATTCATTTTTTTTACAATTAAATAATTTTAATTGCATTTTTAACAATCTTTACCTTCTTGATTAACTGAACGATTCTTGCAATAAATGTGTCCTTAATACGAGTGTCCATCGTACATCGATGCTTAACTCTTTTGAGGTCAAAAAACACTTGTGATTTTAATTTCAGTTCACGAATTACCAAAACCACCATGGTTCAAATTTATATTTACTTAAAAATGTAAAATGCGTCACATATTTGATATTGTGGCCTTTGGGTTTAGCCGTGTGCGAATAACTAATTTCCAATATTTTGACCGCCATTGCAGGGGTCTTCTTCAGTCATTTGCGTCACAGATTATACTTGTACTAATACTGATGCAATTGTAAATTATTATTTTTTCTTCTTAAATTAAAAAGAAAATAGATTAGAATGTATACCAGTATGTAATGTACTGTAATGGAAACAACTGTCTTTACAATATTATTACTTCAATCATTTTTTAATATACCATCAAGCGTTTCGCGGAAATCCACGCAAAGCATCAAAGCTTCAGATAAGCAACAGTCTTTATATAAAATTATTGTATTAATTAGTATGACTTTCCATTCATAAAATGATTGTAGTATCATCATTTTCTTTTTGAACTGCTGCTCGGTTCTGACGGTCCCTTGCTGTTGAACTACACCAAGAATATCGTCAGGATATCGTGCGTAATTCACGACACCGGACAATAAAATAGAGTCTTATATTTATTTATTTTTATACCTTGTGTAAGTAGCAGAGTACTTCTTAAAAGTTATATCATTACTTTTTTTATTATTAAACCATTCATTATGGCTCGGTTTGAATACAAATTATACTGTCAATTATAAAACTAGTATTTGAAGCATACATGTACTTATCTGGTCTATTTTCATATATCACATTGTATTCTTTAGCTATCAGATGATGGATAAAAAATTATTCTAAGAAAGTTGCAAAACGATATATCACGTCAACCGATTTCAACGGTCGGGGAATCTTATTACGGCATATGCTGACAGCCGATGCGAAAGGGTTAAATAATAACGAAATAAAAAAATAAAACCATTTTACGAGTCAATTTGATTTATTTCGTTGATTCTAAAATATTTACGGTTTCTATAAAAAATTTCATACAAGAGTTGGCAGCGATCTTTATATGCGAATTAATTAATAGCATTTTAAGGGTATTTCGTAAAAACAACATTTTTCACGCACGTCGATACAACCAGTTTTAATATCCACCGACACAAATATAATAAACATAAGCACAACCACTAAAAACACTCAAATGTGCAAAGAATCTTTCAATGATTTTTTTTCATTTTCAATGAGTTCAGTACGGTAATCGCTTCATCATTACCGCGATACGTTTTCTTTTCTTCCGCATCGGAAAAAGCGCTAACGTTATTACAATTAGTCTCATTAGCTGAGCCATAATCGCGGGAGAGAGTTTACTGTACTCGCATTAATACTTGCTGCAAGTGACGATACTATGCTAGGTAATTCTCATTAGAATATAATGAGTGATCACGTACTATTACTATATTATATGGCCGATATACTGAGTGGGCACGCATGATGTGGCCCGATATGGCACAGAGAATTCCACTCCAAAAGGAAAAGGAAGAAAAGCATTGCAGCATGTTAACAGAAGCGCTTATTCAGTCAATGCTCTATGATCACTTTCCATCGATGATTATCTTTTAATACAATAATTATTTTATAAAAAAATACACAAATGTTTATATAATCTACCTTATATAATGAAATATTTACTACGCGGTATGCCTTGATTGATTTAAACATTTAAAACCCGTTTCTCGTCATAAAATCGAGCAGATTTTTTTCACACAGATGTCTATAAAAATACATTATTATGCATTTTTTCATTGATATATTGTTCACATTTTCAGAGGTTTTCTTGTAATAAATAAAGTCACCTTGAGACAATATCAAGAAGGTAAAATTATTCATCAGTAACACAGGTAAATAACTAATTGCAATGTGCGCGACGTACTTACAAGAAGTTATTCACATCCATTCGATCTATAGTTTCGGTTCGAGACCCGAGTGGTACTTACTAAAATAAATAGACTGTCGGAAATAATAATATTAAGCTTGTGAATAAATGCATTCTGATTGAATAATCAAAAATAAAAAAATATACATACTTTGAATATATACTATAGCGACATCTATCATACGATGATAACTTATATAGAAGATCAGAGATGAGTCATCTCAGGTGGAAGAATTGGCCCAGTGGCCGAGCGGTATAATTACCTGGGCAAAAATTTGGTTCGCATCCCGCTCCCGCCGATATTTTTTCTGAATGAATTGACTCGTTTAAGGATTTTTATGTAGAGTATATGTATATTTAATTGCTTTTAATAAATCATTGTTTTCTTGCGTCATTACTGGTTGAGATTTAATAATTTTCATTTAATGTTTATTGTTGTTTCCCTAACTCAAGCATATGACATTCGCTTCATCGCATATCAGCTCTGCCTTCCTTAGCTCCTCCGAGTACATTGTGTGTATAGTTTCCAACGGCCTTTCACGACGGAGAGAGCCCGTGAGCTTGGAAAAGAGACAACTGTATTTTATGGTCTCCTGTGGCAATCTTAATACATGTCCTAACCAGGTCAATTTTCACCTCTTGATAGACTATAGCATGGAAAGCTGCCTTGTCTGCTTAATCACCTTGTCATTCCTCACAAAGGGAAAACCATCGTCCTTCCAATATTATTTGCATACATCTGTGTACCAATTATACGGCTGCATCGGATTTTGGTGAGATGCCAAGATTCACAGCCTTACAGAAGAATGGAGACAATCAATCAATCAGAGAAAAACATAATTGAATATAATTTTATACAGCACATCAAAATCGAGTTCATTCTTCTTCGTAGTATCAATCCGGTGGATTGGTTTGCAGCAACAGAATCTTGCATCTCGATCTCCATTCCTCTCGGTCCTCCGCAACCCTTTTCAGCTCAGCATAAGCGCTACAATTCATGTCCTCGAATACTTGCTGCAAATACTCCCGTCTAGGGCGCCCTCTACAGTTTCTACCCTCAACCATCCCCTCCACAATATCGTGAAGGAGACCATCGTGGCGCATGATGTGACCAATCCATCGGGCTCGCCTCTCTGAGATGGTTCTTATTAGTTGCCTATCTTCTTTGATTATTCTGAGAGCCTCATTGTTCGTGACGTGGTCTCTCCAGGAAATTCCGAGAATTATTCTGTACGACCACATCTCAAAGGTCTCTAGTCTTTTTTTATCACTTTCAGATAAGCACCATGTCTCACAGCCGTACATTAAGATGCTCCAAACAAGTTCATTATACACACGTTAACCACTGCGACATTCATCTTTTTATAGAACTGCGAAATAAACAATTATTATAAGAATTATATTTCTATGATTCAAAAATACAAGAAAGATGCATTTAAGATTCCATTTAATTATGCATTAGCGTTGCACAAAGATGTATTTGTAATTGCTTTTTTGTTTTAGAAAAATTGCCCTTAAATTGGTTTTCAGCGGCTCATTCAAGGCGTCGTCATTAAAGTGTATTTTACTACCAAAAAAACATACAAGAAACTTACATTGTTGAATGTCGGCATTCGATGTACTCGTATTTACTTTCATTGTAGTTTTCACTTCGCGATTTCTCTGCCAACATAATTTTCCTATGGGAGCTAATGGAAAAACATCTCCAACTGCAATCATATTTTTTAAAGCAATTTCCATTTCGACATGTCATTACAATTATCACAATTACACAAAGATTCATTAGTAGAATAAATACATTGTATACTTAAAAATACAATCGAAAATTTTCAAATATTATCTGAATGTTATTAACGTGTAAATAAGTGACCGTTTTTTTGCTACTTCATTAAAACAATTACTTAAATAGTCTATTGAACTTTAATTAAAAACTCAATGTTCAATTACATTAAGGTTATCAACTGACAATACTTGGTGAAAGTGCATAATTATAATTTTCAATTAATTTTAATTAAAAAATTAGCAAATTAGAAATATTTAGTTTTGATTCACATTTATTTTAGGCGGTTACATGTTTCGGCCTCCCTAGAGACCATCTTCAATGATGATTAAATTAAAAACTAGCAGTGCCTTATATAGGTATGTATAAGTTTTAATTTCTACTCTTATGTGTTAGTACACACATGTTTACAAATTTTATATGTGTGCGGGTAAAACCATTGAAAAAAGACATTATAAAATCAAGGGGTACTTGTTATCTTAATGTATTAAGCCATTATATAATATTACATTTTTGTGTTCAATTTAAAAAAAATCCTTGTAATTCTATCTTTGATCTTTAGCGTAGACGACGGTTAATCCATGGTGTATGGGTTTTTCCAGCTTGATACCTGGAAGAATACTTAGCAGTATCAACGACTTTATATTGTTATCATTGAAACATGTAATCGTTTAAAATAAATGTGAATCAAAACTAAATATTTTTAATTTGTTAATTTTTTAATTGAAATTAATTTAAAATTAGAATTATGCAGTTTCACTAAGTATTATCAGTTGATAACTAACCTTAATGTTTTAGAATAAATGTCCTTAAAGGACAATAATACTTTTTTCGCTTTGAATCGCAATTATTTATTTACGCATAACTTGACAGAATGTTTGATTGAAATGCTGTTTTGATATATTTTTAAAAATAATTTCAATAATTCACTGTTAACCTTTTATATTGTCAATTATAAAACTAATTTTTGAAGCATAAATGTACTTATCTGGTCTATTTTCATATATCACATTGGTTTTTGTATCTTTTAACTATCAGATGATACATAAAAAAATCTAAGAAAGTAGTAAAACGATATATCACGTCAACAGATGTCAACGGTCGAGGAATCTTATGACGACATATGCCGACAACGATGCGAAAGGGTTAAGGGGAAAAAAATAAAAGCGAAGGATACTGAATAATATAAAAAAGATAATCTGAATAAACCAACTCAAAAGTAAATAAATCATCAGTTTTGAAGAAGACCCTTCAAATATTGATTGAAGGAAGTTCGCCACACACGGCTGAACCCAAAAGCCACAATATCAACGAAGGATACTATTGACATATTTTGTATGATGATTCCAGATGTTCGGTCTGATGGTTCTAGCAGCAGTCATCATGTCATCAGAAGCTGGGTAAGGAACATTCCAATACTTGTCATTAAAAAATATTTGTAAGCACTGCATACCACCAATACCTGAAAAACAATCTCTCTGTAGCCTCGCCATTTCCCATCATCTGGGGTCCGCTCTCCTTCTGCACATTTGCCATGTCTGTCTATCCTGCGTTGCATTCTCGGTCAAGCCCAGAGTTTTCAGATCCTTGTCTACAGTTGCAGTCCAGGTTGCCTGTGGTCTTGCAGGTCTTCTTATAAGCGTGGGTATGTTGAGGGCTTTCTTCACCATGTGGTCCTCATCTCTCCGTGTCACATGCCCATACCATCTTAGGCGGTTTTCCATTATTTTTTCAAGTATGGGGGCCATCCTAAATGAACCCCGAATATGCTCATTTCGAACTCTGACCACTCTAGTCACACCGCCCGCCCACCTCAGCATCTTATCTCTGCCACATGAATTCTACCCTTATACTTGAACAACAATGATTACGTGATAAATACTAATTAAATATATCCATTATAATGAAATACGCTAATAATACTGGCAATACATATTTATCTTGGCTCCATATAAATTAATTACCTCATTAACAATATTGGAATACAGGTATAGTCCTGTGTGTCTTCTTCCATATCCGTTCCATAACTGGAGCATATGCTCACAAATTGCAGCCACTTAATTCTGTTAGCTGCAACTGGACTTTACAAGCCCCAAGCCCGCTTCACGCCGGAGGACAGTTATGTCTCCTTGATGATGCGATAATTCAGATTATTATCAGTCAGCAACTGATGAGTCCAGTGGGAGTGCCATCTGAGAAATTGAGGCCACTTCACAGAGGTGCTTAAGAGAAAGAATCCGTAAAAGAAATAAGAATCGCATTCACGGGTTGAAAGGAGATGGAAGATATATTCTCTCATCGAAAATACGAGCGAAAATGGTAATTGCTTCGATTTTTTTAGTGGTTACAAAGTTATTGTTAGCTGCTACTGTCCATTCCTCGTTCTAGGACATATCTGCACCTGTCCTGCATAAGTCGTCTTGGGAGCATATATGATTCCCGACAACCTCCAGAGCAAAAGTCCGAGTACTTGAGGAGGCGGTTACTATAGTATCCGACGCATATTTTCTGGTGATTTATTAATCGTTTTTTTTAAGAAAATCTTGCTATTAGCCCGACGCTCAGAGGCCTGGAGCAAGACGCTTTTCAATTCGTTTATCATGGCATATAATCAACTGGATTTTTTAGCGATAAGACCAACACATAGAAAGGATAACGATTTAATAAAAATGTATTAAAAATATTGATTTAATTGATTTCAGGAAGCACAAGAAAGTTGTGATTCACGTGCCGTACAAAATCAAGAAGATCAAACACACCCATACCATCTACAAGACCATCCACCACCACCACGGCGGGCACGAGAGCAAGGGCAAGCACGAGAAGCACGAGGAGCACGAGCAGCACGAGGCGCCCGAGGAGCACGAGCACTTCCACCACCAAGGCGACTCTCGTGGTCACCACTCATCCCTGCAGGCCAGTTACTTGCAGCCATCTTCACACTCACCGGTGCCAAGCTATTCCCTACCTTCTGGTCATTCATCAAAAAGCTATAAGTTGCCATCTGCAGTACATGCGCCTCTGCTCTTTAGGAGACGATAAGAGGACGGATCATTTGATAACGTCACCAGAAACAAACCCCACTCAATCTAACCTAACCTAATATTGACAACCTAACCTAACCTAACTTTATGAGATCCACACAACCTCTCACATCCGGCCATAAAACTGAGAGACTCCAGCTCTGGCATTAATCAAAACGAAAGGCTCCCAACTGGTAAAAACATTGACTGGCGGACCTGGAAATCCTTAAACAGATTAAGAACAGGAGTCGGTAGAACAAAAGACGATCTCGAACGGTGGTGAATGCTTCGGCAGGGAGAGTCAGTGCTGCGCGACTGTGGAGACCTGCAGACCGCCTCACACCTAAGCTCCTTCACCATTTGCCAGACTAGTTGCATATCCCACGACCTAATGCTAAGCAGCACACGGACCATCGATGTTGACAGATGTTGGGCGGAAACAATTTCACCTCGCTGACACGAAGAATAAGAAGAAGACATAACCTAACCTCACATATCCATGTCGTACAGATCACCGTTCAAAAGTGGGTGGAGACTATAGTATGGTGGTTTTTCAAAGTTAGTTTGCGGATTGTTGTCAATTTGCAAGAAAACCTTATGATTCTGTTTGTTTGATGGTTCATACAAAAATCTATTTTTCCACATTGGATTGATCCAATTTGTGGCTCTTAATTTTCAGCAAAAAAAATACAATATATCGATCTCGATTTTTATAAATATGTTACACAATTTGGTTTATACTGCGTACGCAAGTACAATTGTGATGGAATTATTATCAATTTTTCCTGATACTTGATAACGTGGAATGTCATTTTGGACGTGTGATTAGTTGCTTTTTGTGTTGCCCATTTGTTGCAAATATCTTGCAGTAATTGAAGAATATTACCAATGTGAATGAAACAATAAATTTTGACTATTTTTTACTCGATGAAAAATTAGGGAATATTTATTGGTTTCCTTCCATTGAACTATGAAATAAAACCGATAATCAACGACCCAAATACTCAATATTATTGTAACTTTAAGATAAAGATTTTGTCATTTTTATTGCATTGAATTTATTAATAACGTATATAATCTACTTTTAAATAATCAGCACACAAAAATATAAAAATGTCACTTAATTTGAATTGAATAATATGTACATATATTCTTTAAGTAACTTCTACCTGACTATATTGAAATGTTATTAGAGAATAGATACATTATTATACTTATTAAAACAAAGAATTTTGTTTGAAAAACCCAAAATCTTTTACTTAACTTAATATTTTTCAGTTAAACATTTCATGTTCACTGAAAGTTTCGATATAAGTAATAGAAAAGTTCCCGAAAAGAAGCTTATGAAATTCAGTATTAAAAATATGATTGTTTTGTTAAAGAGCTTCTGTTATAATTTACTATTATTAGTTAAAATTTGAAAAACTGTGTGTACCTTTTTACAAATCTAGGTAGTTTGAAAAATGCATTGACCAACCAAATCATGAGTATTAAAAAAGAAGTTAAAATGTCGTGTTGTAAATTGTAATAGCGTTGAATACTCACGATATTTCAAAACTACAAAAAAATACGTTATTTCTAGTTGAACACAATTTAACAAACATGAAAAGCAAATAATTTCCCTTTATAATAATCGTATCACGATTCTAACTTACACAATGCATTTTTTTAAATTGTCAGTTTAAAAGCTGCTTTTAACGATCAGTTTCTAAAGATGATTAATGTCGAGTGACATTGTTCAAAAAGAGTCATTACCTGTCGTCGCTTAGTACAAAAACAATTAACTTGATTCGTGTCACCGTCATTAATGTTTTAAAAAAACTTTCATTGATATTTTTCATTGCATATTACGAAAATTAAATATTAAGTCCGAAGTTGAAATAATTATTTTTGGTAATTGCTCCATTGTGGATATTCATGCAAGTAATGATGTTGTATAGGCAGAATAATGGTAATAAAATGAATTTTTTTTCTCATAACTAATGAAAGAAGATATGTTTATAATATTATGCATTTTAAGGGAAAACAATTTAAAAAAAACAGAAAACTTTTTTACCAATAATGTTTTAAAATGTACTGATTTTATTCTTATACAGTAAATACATTTAAAAAAGATTAATAAATCCATATTTAATTATTCATAATTAAAAATGTTTTGCAATAAAAAAGACATGTAAAGTTATCGCTTAAAAAACGCAATTGTAAAAATTCAAATTATATTTTGTTTTTATGAGAATTACCTCAACTTAAAAATAATTCAGGAAAATAACTAAAAATTCTTGTAAAGAAAATCTTTCTATATGATAGTAGTATTGAAGTGGGGTGTTAAACATCAATATTGTAAATAGTAATTTAAGAAATTATATAAAATAAATATATTGATTAAAAATAAATAAATGTTTATTAAAAAAAATACATTTGATAAATAAAGTGTATTGTGTTTCATTAGTTTTTTATTTAATTTTAATAAACCCATGTAACCATTTAACTATAATGCATTTTTTCTAAGCGACTTATATTGCATGCAATGTTTCATGTATTTGATACAAATGTGCGAATTTTATAAAATAAAATAAATATGTAAGCCAAATTTGCGAATAATGATTTATTTTATTTTATTTATATATTTGTGTTTCTTATTTTTATTACAGCTTTAATATTTTTGCATCTTATAAGGTGGTACTTGGCATTGATTTGCATGTGCATCAATTGTTGAATACATATCAATATACATATATTCATTGATATATTAATCATCAAGAATATAGTAAAAATATTATTACTCTAAATAAATATATATAGTGTTGGATTCCTTTCACAAAAGTTTACTTGTAATGTATGAAATCTTCAAAATGATGTGTATTTTTTTAAACTAAACGATTTTTAATTTCTAAGTCTACATATCAGCATTAAAAATGTACCAACACTGTTAAAAAATCATTGTTTTCTTGCGCATCTATTCAACACACATTGAGATTAAGAGAATTAAAATTATTTTATCTTTTTTTTATCTAAGATTATAAAAAAACCTTGCACATATCATGGTTAACCATCACTCAAATGCTACGCATCTTTAAACCTAAGAAATAAGTATTTTTGCTCACCAGCGATATTTGTATATTTATTGACAAAGTAGCAATAAAATTGTATTTTTAATTACTGTTAAGAGGATTATTTAACCTGGTCTTAATATCATAACCTTTTATTATACAAACGATGCTTTCGTAGTTTTTTTATGTTAACACATACAGGAGAATACCGACAGACGGTGATAGTAATTCTGAAGTCTCATCTGTGGAATTCTATGACGCTTACCATAGCGTATATGATTAAATTATTTCGATTTTTTCGATCGATATTTCTTGGTGGAATTCCTTAATATCAGATATAAATAAAAGATTGTATTTATTCCACATATATTTTTTGAGAATGGCCACCCGACTTGGCTGAAACATGTCGTCAAAAAAATATATGTGGAATAAATTCTAAACAATCTTTTATTTATATATATGATTAAACGCTGCATGTTGATCCGCCAACGTCGTAGACTACAACCCGAAATTCATGCATCATCCTTTTTTATTACAGGAGTTTACTATGAATGGGTGGTCTTCACGGGACGACTTTCGTCTATCACCAATTGTAATTAAAAGGCTGTGACTGGCTTTATACGGGTGATGGATCAAATTCACATCAACCGGGGGTATTTTAGAGCTCATAAATCGATTAAAAATACTTTTTTTTAATCTCCGTCGGGGATCGAAACCACGACCTTTGGCTAGCAAAGTAAACGCTTTGATCATTGAGCTACGACCACCGGCTAATATTATTTCAGTCCATCGCAAACAAAGTAAAAAAAGAGTTTTATTTATACTTTAAAGAAAATCTCCGAATGAAATAGATATGAGTTTCAAGTATCAATAAAATGTATTTCGGTATATAAATATATATTTATCATAATTTACAATTAATTACATACTTTTTTATAGGTGCTACAAAATATGGTGCATTATTTGACCTTATTTGTTACTAAATTTGTTATATTATGGCTTTAATGCTCTGATTAATTAATTTGAATTATACTAAATACATACAGGTAAATTGCTTCAGTTGATATTGGTGAAATTGCCTAGTTAGAACACTATGTAATATTTTTTGTCCTGAAAGACAAAAGGTATTTGGAAGGATAAAGTCAAATCGAGAAGTATAGGGTCCGCCAAATAACTTTTTTTTTTGAAAATGGGGCGCAAAACATCGAGTGTAGCTTCGGCTGTGTGGCACGTAGCGCCGTCCTGTTGAAACCAAATGTTGCCAATATCCTCTTCTTCAATTTTTGTGAACAAAAATGGCCCGATAACGATCGCTATTGACTGTAACGGCCACTCCTTGCTCATTTTCGAAGAAAAATGGCCTGATTTTCAAAGTAATGTCGCAATATTTCCCAGCGTTGTTCAAACGTTTACACAACCATATTCGTTTAGCGGAAGGATAAAACTAATTATTTATCAAATCAGACATGAGCTAAGTGTTACCATTCACGAAATAAGCACTAGTTAAAAAAGAAAACGTTAGATGGCGGACCCATTATATTAGAATGCAGCGTCGTAGGTAAAAATCTAAATGAAAGACATAAGTAAATAATAAAACGTTTGTTATATGTAAAACTTAAATGGAAAATATAAACAGTGAAACAAGGAAGCAAATAATTCGAGAACAATCTTCTCACATGTAATGGTAATAATTTTTGTATGCTTAGCAAATAATATAGTGTTTGTAACCCATATAACTTCTTAGGTTTTCACGGCCAGATTTGATATGGTGGCTTTTGGGTAGAGCCATTAATGGAGATATTAATCAATAACGTTCATGAAAGAAATATATAATCTGAATAAGCCAACTCAAAACTAAATAAATTATTAATCCTGAAGAAGACCCCTGCAATGGCGGTCGAAATATTAGTTGAAAGAAGTTCACCACACATGGCTCAACCCAAAAGCCACCATATGTTTTTAACGAGTTTTCTTCTTCGTAGTATCAATCCGGTGGATTGGTTTGCAGCAACAGAATCTTGCATCTCGATCTCCATTCCTCTCGGTCCTCCGCAACCCTTTTCAGCTCAGCATAAGCGCTACAGTTCATGTCCTCGAATACTTGCTGCAAATACTCCCGTCTAGGGCGCCCTCTACAGTTTCTACCCTCAACCATCCCCTCCACAATATCGTGAAGAAGACCATCGTGGCGCATGATGTGGCCGATCCATCGGGCTCGCCTCTCTGAGATGGTTCTTATTATTATATTTGACTTTGCATTAAAAAAGCTTAAAGATGGAAAAACACCAGGGATTGATGACCTACCAGCTGAACTAATAAAGTCGGCAGGAACCGGAACTCTAGATGCTCTGTTCACAATGACTCAGATGATCTACAATACAGGAATAACGCCAGAAGACTTCAAAAAGTGTCTAATTGTAACTCTGCCGAAGAAGCCCGGAACAACAAAATGTGAACAACACCGAACACTCAGTATTCTATCCCATGTATCCAAAATACTGACCAACATAATCCTACATAGAACGAGTTTTATTATGACATTTATATGGTAAATTGACAATACATAGCAGAACTGTATTATTATAATTGAAATAAATAAATAGTTTTATTAAAAATGTTGATAAACTAATTACATCTTGTGAATCTTGTTTTGTACCTAATCATTGAACCTTTAAGTATAGGCTTAATTTTTGTCTTCTGCCTTAAAATATGTTGTGATCGATTACTGCAATTTTCCTACTTATATTACTATAAGTACAATATTTTTAAGTAATGCACTTATCAAATATTAATATATACTCTAACACTGTATCCCTTTGCATTTTTTGTGAGGTACAATGTGTAACCTATCCTCCATACAAATATAGGATTCGTAGTAATCAAGGAAGATAATCACCTAGTAAGAACCATCTCAGATAGGCGAGCCCGATGAATCAGTCACATCATGCACCACGATGGTCTTCTACACGACATTGTGGAAGAGATGGTTGAGGGTAGAGTGCGCCCTAGACGGGAGTGTTCGAGGACATGAGTTGTAGCTCTTATGCTGAGATAAAGAGGATTGCAGAGGATCGAGAAGAGTGAAGATCGAGATGCAAGATTTTGTTGCTGCAAACCGATCCACCGGATTGATACTACTACTACTTTGAAGAAAGTAATATATTGCAATCGAATAATTTGTTTTTGTTTGTGAAGTACTAAACAATGTGTTTTGTGTTACGATTTTGTAATATTTTAATAATTTTTAAATGTTTAATTTTAATTTTAAACAATACATAATGGCATAAAAAGGTAGGCAGGAAATCACAGCGCAATAATATTCAAATTATAGCAATTTCTCCTCTTGCATTCTACGGTTACACGTTAAGACGTACAAAGTCTTTTATTTCCAATTCACGTCCCGTAAATATTTTTTGCTCGGCATTCTTCTGATCACTTTCTACGATTAACGTTTTTTTTGTCGTTTCGTGGACGTGAATCAACACCGAATCTTGCATTGTTCATAAAATGTTATAAAAACTAATAATCCGTCTTTCAAATATTTATATCTTTACAAAAATATTTTATCGAATGCAAAAAAATATATATTTCGTCTTATATCGTAAGCTTATATGAAAAATTATATGTTAAGAATAAACATAATCTTCGAAGACAATCTAGATAGCTGTAATTATTATGCTTTTGTCTCTTACTCTTTTTAGTTATTTTTCTTTAGTCGTTTCGTTTATGACTGAGCATCGTGGCATCAATGATTTCATAAACGTTTAATCCTATACTCTATCTTAGACAAGAGGTTTGTTGATTGTATGGTACATTCAGCTATGTATGTTAACATCATTGCCGGCAGGTATAGCTCAGTGGTTAAAGCGCTTGCATTGCAAGCCCAAAGGTCGTGGGTTCGATCCTCGAAGGAGATTAACAAAAAATATATTTTTAATCTATTTCTGAGCTCTAAAATATCTCCGTTTGGTGTGAATTTGATCCCTCAGCCGTAAAATGCCAGCCATAGCCTATTAATTAAAATTGGTTTCAATCATAGTAAATTCCTATAATAATATGGATGATGCGCGAATCTCGGGCTGCAGTCTATGACGTTGGCGGATCAACACTCCACATGCAGCGCTTAGCCATATGCACCATGGTAAGTGTCATAGAATTCCACAGATGAGACTTCAAAATTACTATAACCATCTGTCGGTATTCTCCTCTATGTGTTATAATAAAATAAAATCGCACGAATACGAATTATGTAATGTAATTTAACAGATTATTTAATTTAATAAGATATTAAAAATGAGCTTTCAAATGATACAATATGGCGGCAAATACAATGGATGTAGATATGGTCGAGAGGTAGAATAAAGGTCTTGGAATAAATACAGCGGGAAGAATAAAATAAAATAAAATGACTGTTTAAAACATTTCGATGCTTTCTAACGGGTTTTGCTCTTATCTCCCCGATTGGGAATGTGTAGAACTCTAGAACAAGAACGGGACATCCGAGAGCGATGCTTTAATGGGCGTTCTCTAAATCGCCTCCAAATTTATGTCCTGAAAACACTTTAATTGACATCACTTGGATACTGACCAACATAGCCGTGGCATAAGAATAAAATAATATTTGAAACTGAGTATTATACTAGCCGGGCGGCATAGTCCAGTGGTAAAAACGTTTGTTTCGTTCAAAACCCGACCAAGTTTGATTTGACCCTGGATGGGTTGAGCCACCCTTTAAACACAATAAATATAAGAAGTATTTTGTTTTTTTAATGTAAACGTCCTTTAACCCTTTCATTACGCCTCGGTGGAATACAAATTAAACTGTCAATTATAAAACTAGTATTTAAAGCATAAATGTACTTATCTGGTCTATTTTCATATATCACATTGGTTCTTGTATCCTTTAGCTATTATATGATGCATAAAAAACTATTCTAAGAAAGTAGCAAAACGACAAATCACGGCTACCGATGTCAACGGTAGGGGAATCTTACAGGCATATATCGGGTACCGATGCGAACAGGTTAAGGCTAGAACAGGTTACAAAGAAGTCCACTCAATCCCGACCAATCTCGAGCGAGGTTGGTGTAATACATGAAAATATCGTTAGTAGAACAAACGTAGGGAAAAGATTTAACACAACTGAAGATCTTTCTCGTACAATAAAAGCTCATTTTGTTCCAAATATTGAATACTTTATTATTATTATATATTGTGAAATTGTATTAATCCTTTTACGCCCCTCGTCTCATGTATGATGCTACAATATTTACAGAAGAATTGCGTATTTGGGGCGGATATCAATGTGTTACAATGTTTAAATGTAATATTCGAGTTACGCCTCTGATCCAATGGTCATAATGGTGTTATCGGATCCTCGGTCAACATTAGTTGCTGTGGTCAGCGTGCGACTGTTGATACTTAGCGGTATTTAATTCGAGGGCCCGTTAAGCCATGTGATCACACCCACAGTACTGCGTCTTAACCTTATTGTAACCTCGTAAGGAGCGTGGGGTTGAACCAGGGCCGGTTTTAGGGGGTGGTGAAGTGGGTCGGTGCCCCAAGGCGTCGATTAAGCTAAGGGCAACCAATTTTGATAAGATTTTCTTCAATATATAAACAATATGGGACGCCAGAAAAAAAATCCATAGGGCGCCGCAGTGCTTAAAGCCGGTACTGTGAAGAACAACCATAAACTATAATAAAAAAATCCGAAATATTACAGTCTGTAATATTTATAACAATGTTTATATTTATATATCTTAATGTTTATAAGGAGCGCCATCTCTAATAATACAAACCGTGTTAATTTCTCAACTTAGTATGCGGAAGCAGTTGGCAATGAGCCAGCGCTTAGTAAATAATTGAACAATGGCTGCAAAAGTACGTGATTCGAATTCCAGCGTCTGCCGTTTATTTTTTTCTATATTTATAGTCAGAAGGTGAAGTTTGCTGTGGATTTGTTTGTGTGTAACAAATATTGAATATTGGTATAGATGTCCAATGATCTATAAATATTTGAATATTGAAATATATTCTAAAAACACACCAAAAACAAATTAAATGTTATTTCATTAGGTTGAGTGTTGGATTTAAATACTGACCATTTCTTTTGAAATCCTTATCTAGGAGGATTGAAACTCTGACCAGTAAAATGCGATATACCTTAACCCTTCCCTTACTGTGCTAAAATCATCCGAGAGCTCTAATGATATGAATTCTCTACACCATCTGTGTAAGTATTTTAAAAAGAGAAAAATAACATTGCAATTAGCGGCTATAGCTGGCGCTAATTGCAATGTTTTTTGCAACCTGCGCAGCCACTATTACACAAATTATTTATTTCCATCGCTACAAATGATTAACTATACATTATTATAATTTTATTACATACTTAATAATATTACGGAGGAATTCACAACATTATGAGGTCTGTATCAATTATATTTTATAAGGATATTCTCATTATTAGAGTCCCCTTCTTCGTAGTATCAATCCGGTGGATTGGTTTGCAGTAACAAAATCTTGCATCTCGATCTTCACTCTTCTCGATCCTCTGCAATCCTCTTTAGTTCAGCATAAGAGCTACAACTCATGTCCGCGAACACGCTGCAAATGCTCCCGTCTAGGGCGCCCTCTCAGTTTCTACCCTCAACCATCCCTTCCACAATGTTGTGAAGAAGATCATAGTGGCGCATGATGTCACCCATCGCCTCTCTGAGATAGTTTTTACTAGGTGACTATCTTCCTGGATTATGCTGAGAACCTCATTGTTTTCTCCAGGAAATTACAAAAATTCTTCTGTATGACAACATATCAAAGGTCTCTTGTCTTATTTTATCACTTTTAGATAAGCACCACGTCTCACAGCCGTACATCGAGATGCTCAAAACAAATGTTTTGGCCAGTTGCTTGCGGAGCTTTAAATTAATGTTTAAAATTATTTGGAGTCGAGTGTTGGTAAATACGAGTACAACAAATATCATCGAAAATCAAGGGCTAACCCTTTCATTACGGCTCGGTTTGAATACAAATTATACTTTCAGTTATAAAACTAGTATTTGAAGCTTAAATGTTCTTATCTGGTCTATTTTCATATATCACATTGGTTCTTGTATCCTTTAGCTATCAGATGATGCATAAAAAAATATTTTAAGAAAGTAGCAAAACGGCATATGCCGACAACCGATGCGAAAGGGTTAAATGCCCTGATCGTCTATTGTGAGTGCCACGTCGATTGTTCTAGTCCTTAATGAAATAAATCAGTAATATCTCCGTCAAGGGTTCCTTATCCCATTATGATTTTACACGACTCCAGAACTCGTGCCATGAAAATAATTTTTATTTCACGAACAATAGACCAGTATATTATGGAGATAGCGAGCATAATCATATATACTGTAATAACGTATGGACTAATAACAATGCCCTTTCTATGGCGATCTCTCAGCAGATTTGAAGCTTCTATAATTACAGAAGATATACTCTTACATATAAATAATATGAAACAATTTAGAGATACATATTTGTGAGAATTAAATATATGATTATTTTATTAAATTAATATTAATTAATTTAAATATATATAATACTTTTAATTTAAAAGGCTTCTAAGCAAAGGCTTTAACCACTAAGCTACACTCGCCGGTAAATCTTAGGTGAGTTTAGAGAGGAGTAGAGACTTCTTGAGGGTTGTAAGTAAATACTCGTAAGTGTTGCAGGGAAAGTAAAAATATATTGTATATTTATACGTCAGTATGCTTATACACGTTGGAAGTGATGAAGCCTTCATTGAAGGTGAAACTGCGGTCTTTCAGCAAATGATTAAACAGCTCTCCATAGTAAAACATGCAATGAAATATTATATTTTCAGTTAGAAAGATTTTCGATTTAAATTTTTTATTTCTTTTCCTTCAATGACATTACAAAATATACAATTTTAATTCGTTATTGAAGTACTTAAATGTGATGATGTAAATGTATTGACATATTTAGTGTCAATGACCTCACACTCACAAGTGTCCGATACGCAGCGCAACTAGTTAGGATTTGTGATAACAAAAACCATGTCATAAGTATATCATGGTTGACACACAAATAACACGGCATTATTGTCACAAATTCAAACGTCTAACATTTCGTATCCGTCTACACCAGCACTGAATCTGAAGATGAAGCAATCGTCAATGTTACACTGTGTTTCCATTTGTTAACTTGCGGTGACTGTATGATCCATGTAAGTAGCGGAAATGTCGTACAGTTAGAGATATCGCTCTGAGGGCGAAGCCAGCGTTTTAGTTTCTAAGCAGTTTTTAATTGCGCTTATTAAAGAAATAATGATTTACTCGCAAGTTGAACAAAAGCCGTAGATCTGTATTTATAGACAGTGCTCATCATGTGTAATTAGTATCGTAGCAACTGTAAATAATGAGTTTTGCTGTAGATGCCGCGTCGATAGGCAAACATGCGTAACGAGACGTGATTCTTAAGCATGGGTTCTACGTTCTACGTATAGGCGAGGCTTATAAGAGTATTGCTCTACTATAAACGAGTGTATGGGGCGAACGCATACATATCATCATATCAAAATTTACTTTAGTCAAATATTTTCATTCTACCTATATTCGTATCATATCATCATCATCATCAGCCTGTGTCCATCCACTGTTAAGCATAGGTCTTCATCCTTCTCGATCTTCCGCCCTCCGGTCCATCTTGTATTTTTTTTTTTAAATATAAGCACATACAGAAGAATACCGACAGATGGTGATAGTAATTCTGAAGTCTCATCTGTCTCATTCTATAAAGCTTACCATAGTGCATATGGCAAAGCGCTGCATGTGCAGTGTTGATCCGCCAACGGCATTGACTACAGCCCGAGATTCACGCATCATCCTTTTTATTACAGGCCAACCAATTCCGCCACGAAGTAAACACAAAATGCACTCGGCGTAGCTTTGGGAAGCATAGATGACGTGGGATAAGGGGAGGACAATGGCGGTTGACAACGATTTATGGCGGCAGGTCGTGACTACCATTTGCTCCAGTTAGAGGATCGGACATATGAAAGATGATAATGATAAAGAAATATGATTCACTAGAACGTCGTATTTATTATAAATGTTGATAAAAACAAGTCATGTCAATCGTTGGATAGAAAGAAAATGAAAAATAACCACAATCAACATTTAAATATTTTTTCCGTTAAATTCTTTCTTTGGATTTTTCAAATGCGTAATATAAAATTCTAAGTACTCGTACGTACGAGTATATAAATATGTACCACGAAACAAAGATTTCCATTCGCGTCTGACCACAAGATTTCAACTAAAACACTTTTTTGGACATATTGTAGATTGAGAAGAAAATACAGAAAATGCTCGAAGAAAAACAACGCACAATACATTTAAACCTCCGATAACGATTCATAAGATCGGATGATTAGCCTGATGCTCTAGTATTTTTAGTGTATGTTTTAATATCAGTTTGATAAAGGTCTTTTAGGCTGATGCCGATAAGCTTCGAAAAACAATCTTTCGTCTCTTATTTTTCTTCGTTCGTTCAAAGACTCATCGGTAACGTCGTGGGGCGTAGTGGACGTCTGGTGCACAGGACATACTAATAACTAACTAACCTATCGATTTGTCAAGTGATCGTACTGTCCAGAGATCTCGTAAACGAAATAACTTTTATTAAGTTAGCGGTACATCTAGTGCTCCAGTTGTTCCGTGCGTCCCAAGTCGTTACCGATAAGTCGTTGAACGAATTGTTTGGGAACGAAATGCAACGGAACCATATTAAATGATAAGTATATCCAACATGGATCTGGGTATTTGTTGTATGCGATGTAATGTTTAAGAAATTAGAATTGGGAGTTAAAATTGTCCACTGAAGGTATAGTGTTAGTCACAAATCCCATAGTCAATTATATACATATATATTCATATCTCAACTATGTCTATATATACACATGGAGATATTGGACACATGACTATGTGATCAAGCAATTGTCTACCGAAAAAGATCGGATGGACAAAAGGCGAGACTTAACAACTAGCCTCTCGCTACTAGTGGACCTAGTGGCTCTGAACTCCAACTGTGTCAACGCTGAGCTCGCTTATATACCGCAGCCAAGGCGTTGCACGTGCGAGTTGTGAAGCTACTAGCGCCATCTCTGGAGTAAATTTAAAATTAAATCCGTTAAGCGAATTTATACAATGCATTTTATAATTCGGTTGAATTAATTTTTGATTTGAATTATTTTTAATTTACCTTGGATTGATTGGAGATAAAAAATAAATTTAAAAAAACCCTCCTTCTTGTTTAATTATCTATTTTGGCTTGATTATAAAATTATATTTTTCCATGGCGCTAACAGTTTCTAGATATATCAAAACTCGTTCGCCTGACATACACATCTAATAAGGTTAGTTTTAATTAAATAAAATTATACGGCGTTTGCATGGCGAACGTGCACAAGGAGAGCCGACCCCAGGTGATGGGAAATGGCTAGGATAAAGTAGGATAAAGAAGAAGATACGGCGTTTGCATACGCCATTTTAATTGTTATGACAGTTGCTCCATTTCATGTTGGTCTTTGCGTCAAAGCGTTTGCTTTTCAAGACAAAGAACGTGGGTTCGATTCCCAATGGAGATTTAAAAAAAAAAAATTATTCGATTTCTGAGATTTAAAATACCCCGGTTGCTGTGAATTTGATCCCTCATCCGTAAAATGACAGTCATAGCATATTAATTAAAATTGGTGGTAGACGAAAGTCGTCCCGTGAAGACCACCCATTCATAGTAAATTCCTGTAATAATAAGGATGATGCGTGAATCTCGGCATGTAGTCTATGACGTTGGCGGATCAACACTCCATATGCAGCGCTTTATATCAGGGAATACTTTAAAGGGGACCAAATTTAAATTTATTAATAGACTTCAGCTTAGCCATATGCATTATGGTAAGCGTCATTGAATCCACAGATGAGACTTCAGAATCACTATCACCATCTGTTGGTATTCTCCAGAATGTGCTTACATACAAAAAACGGTGAGATGAGCAGACGATTTTGGCAATACGCTAAGCCATCAATTTATGAGACTGTGGCAAAACCGCGTTCACAAATCTCTGCTAGAAATGAGACGTACAATAGACATTCAAGCTCCAGCCCTCGAGACAGGACGCTCACAAGCCACGACGCTACATGCCTCCATGAACAATTCCGCGTGGGGCCCCCTGGAAACGGTTATTTACAATGCCGTCCAATCCTTCTACTACGGAAACAACAACATACGCTATATATGGAGGTCCCTTAACAAACTTCGGACCGGAGTATCTAGTAGCTCCTTCTTGGTGGTGACTTCTCACCGTATGATTGGTGCCCGATAGTTGATATAGCTTTGTTTTAAATGTTGAACATGTGGAGAAGCGCAACTTAGGGGAATACTTGGATTGCCCCGAAAGAGGACCTAGCCCATGGACACGATCAGGGGTGGTATATATGGAGGTCTCTTAACAAACTTCGGACCGGAGTATGCAAGACGAGGACACAAATGAAAGCATGGATGTTTTACAGCGGACCGATTGAATATTCCGATTGAAATCCGTCGAATGCTATGGAGAAACGCAAGCTGTTGCCCTGGATATCTCCAAGGCGTTCGATAGAGTCTGGCATCGCGGTCTGGTGAATAAATTACCGTCTTATGGACTAACTCCCTCTCTGTGCTCCTGGATTGAAAACTTCTTGAGTGATCGAAGCATCATCACTGTCGTAGATGGCTTTTCTTCTTCCTGCCATAAAATCAACTCAGGAGTTCCACAGGGCCCTGTGCTGTCGCCCACTCTTTTCCTTCTGCATGTGAATGATTTGCTTCAATGCGCGAACATTCACTGTTATGCCGACGACAGCACTGTCCGTGAGAGTATAATCTTCCATAAACCTCCGAAACATTCGGAACTATCTGCTGCTAGGGAATCTCTGATGGAGAAGATGAACATGTCTCTTGAAAGGGTTTCGCGATGGGGCGACCTCAACCTGGTCAGTTTCAACATTTCAAAAACCCAATCATGTACTTTCTCCACCAAGAAGACTGCTATGGATCCTGTATCTTTCAACGGTTGTTCTCATCCGAAAGCAAGCTCGATCAACAAGCTTGGATTATCAATATCGAATAATGTCAAATATTACGAGTCAATTAAGTGTAAAGCCGGTCTCGCTTCCAAAAAACTAGGTGTATTATATAGATCACGTCGGTATTTCAACGATAAACAACTTCTTCTTCTATATAAAGGACAAATCCGACCTATCCTTGAATACGGCAGTCACCTTTGGATTGGAGCCCCAAAATACCTTCTAAACTTAATTGACTCAGTTCAAAGAAGCAATTCGTTTGATAAACAATGACACCCTTACGTCTAATCTACAATCAATGGAACACAGACGTAAGGTTGGTTCTCTTAGTCTTTTCTACCGTTATTACCACGGTCGTTGCTCTTCGGAACTTAAAGAACTAATTCCTCCTGCACCCACTCACAGCCGACAAACTCGTCTTACACTTGCCGAACATCCATACACGGTTAATATATGTCGACCAAGAACTGGCAGCTTCCAAAGTTCCTTCCTTAATGCCACCGGTAAGCTATGGAATGCTCTTCCAGCGTCTGTGTTTCCTCCTTCCTACAATCTGGATCTCTTCAAGAAACAGATAAATATACACTTGCAATCTCCCCAACCCACACACAAACACGAACACAACACACGTTTCCCGCATGCAGCGTCCAGCCTCCCTGGCTGAGCGTCATAGAGTGCACTGGTCTTGACCGGCTGTGCTCTCCTGCATGCGTTTACATAAGAAAAAAAAATATGACAGCGGCGTAGATGAGACCCTGTCACACCTTCTGGAGTGTTCGCTGTGTCCGAATAGCTGTACGAAGAAAGACCTGATGATGGCCGAGAGTAACGCCATCAACGTCGCCGACTTCTGGGCAGACATGATCTGAGCCTGTTGTTTCTGACACGATTATATATGTGAAAAAATAGATTTAAAAAACTAAGAAGACCTTTACACAACGATGGATGTATACATGTTTAATCCTTTATAAAAAAAATGGTTCTAAAAGAGACTAAACAACAACTTTTGAATATTTTAAATACTCTCAAACGACATTGGTATTATATGGTTACTAGACAATAATAATAGGTTCGTTTAAGAATGAAATTTTAAATTCACTACACTTTCTTTAATAAATACAACTTCGGTTACCTTCAAAATATCATTTTATATAACTTTTGATATTATTTTTTATTAAATAACGAAGATTCGATTTCAATTTAGTTTTTCGTTGGAAATTATCCGCGTCCGTTAAGTAATTGATGAAATGCAAGTCACGGAGTGAGCGAGATCGCTTTCAAGGCAGTCATCACAATGCCTTTTACACAGAAATTGAAATGTCTTAATCCCTGCCTCTAAAATAACACTTTAGTTTAGATAACGCTATTTGATTTTAACGATTCCTAAGAATTCATTGATATATGAATAAGAATTAAGATGTTATGTTATGATATGAGCCTGCTTTTTTAAGTGAACCACCGTCAAATATTACGAGTCAATTAAGTGTAAAGCCGGTATCGCTTCCAAAAAACTAGGTGTATTATATAGATCACTGAGGTATTTCAACGATAAACAACTTCTTCTTCTATATAAAGGACAAATCCTTGAATAAGGCAGTCACCTTTGGATTGGAGCCCCAAATTACATTCTTAACTTAATTGACTCAGTTCAAAGACGAGCAATTCGTTTGATATACAATGACACTCTTACGTCTAACCTGCAATCAATGGAACACAGGCGTAAGATTGGTTCTCTTAGTCTTTTCTACCGTTATTACCACGGTCGCTGCTCTTCGAAACTTAAAGAACTAATTCCTCCTGCACCCACCCACAATCGACATACTCGTCTTACACTTGCCGAACATCCATACACGGGTAATGTGTGTCGACCAAGAACTGGCAGTTTCAAAGGTTCATTCCTTAATGCCACCGGTAAGGTATGGAATGCTCTTCCAGCGTCTGTGTTTCCTTCTTCCTACAATCTGGATCTCTTAAAGAAACAGATAAATATACACTTGCAATCTGCCGAACCCACACACAAACACGAATAGAACGCACGTTTCCCGAATGTAGCGTCCAGCCTCCCTGGCTGAGCGTCATAGAGTGCACTGGTTTTGACTAGGTGTGCTCTCCTGCATGGACAAAAAAATGATACAGGATCCATTGCAGTCTTCTTGGTGGAGAAAGTGCATAATTGTGTTGTGGAAATGTTAAGACTGACGAGGTTTATGCTACCTCATATTGAAACCCTTTGGAGAAGATGTTTATATCCATGTTCATCTTCTCCACCAGAGATTATATGATGTAATTAACACGGCTTTGTTTGATATTTGCAAAGTACGTGATAAGTTTTTATCCTCGTGTATAGTTCTTAACTATACACGAGGATAAACGTAAAGTTTTTCTCTCAATCGGTTATAATCGTAGTTCTCTATCTGTTGTAATTTCGAAGATATAAGCGTTACTGTCTCTCAATTATTGTATAGATTGACACCCGAATGCAGAGACACTCCTTAAGGTAACCAAGCTATATTATCTACTATGTTTTATAATAATTAAAGTGAGGAATCCTCAGCCCTCGACTCACCTCAAATCTTAAGAAATGTCTCTGCTTACGGGTGAGAGACATTCCTTAAGTTAACACTCATACGTAGAAACATTCCTTAATGTAACCAAAATATAATAGCTACTCTGATTAAAGTATGTAAACCTCAGTCTTCATCATCATCATCAGCCTATATCCGTCTACTGTTGAACGTAAGCCTCCCGCATGAGTCTCCATACTCTTCGATCCTCCGCCTTCCGCATCCAGGTCACTCCCGCTATTTTTCTTATTTCGTCAATACACATTGCAGGGGGTCGGCCAATGCTTCATTTGCCAGTTCTTGGGCGCCATTCAAATACTTTTCTTCACCATCGACCATCGTCTCTTCGACAGATATGTCCTGCCACTTGAATGTGGCTATTCGTTGGGAAGCATCCACTATTTGAGTTCTTCTGCGTATTTCCTCGTTTCAGATTCTATCTTTTAGTGACACTCCTCTCATGGATCTCTCCATAGCACGCTGGGTGACGTTTATTTTATGAGCAAGACTTGCTGTTAGAATTACGTATTTGCGCCATAAGTTAATACAGGGACGATGCATTGGTTAAACGCCTTAGTTTTAGGACATTGCGGAATTTTTTGATTTAAAAATGCACTTTGGTTTTCCAAATGCTACCCATCCCAGTTGTATACGCCTGTCGATTTATTTTGAGAAGTTACTACGTTCTAGTTTTATTACTTGTCCCAGATAGGCAAAGTCGTTCACAACCTCTATTTGTGTTCCTCCAATGGAAATAGGGTCAAAAGTCTGGGAAATATGACTATTTATCATGGCTTAAGTTTTATCCGTCAGTCTTCGACTCACCTCAAATCTTAAGAAATATCTTTACATACGGATATAAGGTTCTAATTGAAAATCACTTGGTGTGATACGTTGCAGGTACTCGCAAGGTTCACGTTGAAAGGAGACCGAATATATTCCATGGAATGCCAGGAAGAACGTTCCTCTGACGATTTAAAACTCGTCGGGTCGTCCACGATGTAAAATAATTAATAACTATTATTTTTGACAACAAATTTGTCGAAACTCCGAATAAAACCGGACTCGAGAGCAGGGCTTTCGATACCGGAAACATGTTTACCGGACTAACGGTAAATAATATACTATACCACTAAGGCGGACCTGGAAATCCATGAACAGATTAAGAACCGGAGTTGGTAGAACAAAGGACTACCACCAACACCCAGACTGAAGCCGCGAAGCAGCTTTCTGAGATCCACACAACCTCTCACATCCGGCACTGAAAATGAGAGACCTCAGCTCTGGCAACAAGTCGCATCACATGATTTCATTACTCCAAATGAAGACCTCCCAACTGGCAAGAACCTAGACTGGTGGACCTGGTAATCTTAAGAACCGGAGTTGGTAGAACAAATGACAACCTGCAGACCGCGTCACACCTAAGATCCTGCTCCATGTGCCCAACAAGCTACACATTTCAAGACCTAATGCTGGGAAACACACGGGCTATCGATGTTGCCAGATATTGGGCAAAAATAATTTGACTACCGTTATTACCACGGTCGCTGCTCTTCGGAACTTGAAGAACTAATTCCTCCTGCACCCACACACAACCGACAAACTCGTCTTACACTTGCCGAACATCCATACACGGTTAATATATGTCGACCGAGAACTGGCAGTTTCCAAAGCTCCTTCCTTAATGCCACCGTTAAGCTATGGAATGCTCTTCCAGCGTCTGTGTTTACTCCTTCCTAAAATCTGGATCTCTTCAAGAAACAGATAAACATACACTTGCAATCTCCCCAACCCACACACAAACACGAACACAACACTCGTTTCCCGCATGCAGCGTCCAGCCTCCCTGGCTGAGCGTCATAGAGTGCACTGGTATTCACCAGGTGTGCTCTCCTGCATGCGGTTACATGCTGACATCAGCATGATGTAGTCCTTGCCTCGATAGACGATATTTCGTTTCTTTATTTCGAGTCGCTTGTCGTGCATTTAGGTGCGCCATGCTAACGGTTCCACTAACGGGTGTGTTAGTTAAAGATACCACCGCTCATGGCGCTATCGGAAGCTGGAATGGCGCGTAGATCGTCAGTCGGTCCCCATCCTTTAGCGAGACAAGGTCAGCGTTGCGGTTTCCGCTTGGCCGAAGCTTGTAATGCTTTTAAAGTAAATATAATCAAACTGCTATCCTGGACAAAATGTGGAATAAATATTAACGGAGAGTACATTTCTCACCTCTGATTTGCAGATGACATAGCGCTAATAGCCGAATCACCTGACAAGCTCCAAGACATGCTCTACGACCTCAATGAAGCGTCGAACAAAATTGGTCTGAAAATGAACATGGATAAAACAAAAGCCATGATTAATAGTCATATTTCACAGACCTTCGATCCTATTTCCATTGAAGGAACAGAAATAGAGGTTGTAAACGACTATACCTATCTGGGACAAGTAATACAACTAGGGCGAAATAACTTCTCAAAAGAAATCGACAGGCGCATACAACTAGAATGGGCAGCATTTGGAAAACTAAAGTACATTTTTAAAGCGAAAATTCCGCAATGCCTTAAAACTAAGGCGTTTAACCAATGCATCCTCCCTGTATTAACTTATGGCGCAGAGACGTGGAATCTGACAGCAAGTCTTACCCATAAAATAAAAGTCACCCAGCGTGCTATGGAGAGATCCATGCTCGGAGTGTCGCTAAAAGATAGAATCCGAAACGAGCAAATACGCAGAAGAACTCAAGTAGTGGATGCTACCCAACGAATAGGCACACTCAAGTGGCAATGGGCAGGACATATCTGTCGAAGAGACGACGGTCGATGGGGAAGAAAAGTATTGGAATGGCGCCCAAGAACTGGCAAACGAAGCATTGGCCGACCCTACAAGATGGACTGACGATATAAGAAGAGTAGCGGGAGTGACCTGGATGCGGAAGCCGGAGGATCGAAGAGGATGGAGACTCATGCGGGAGGCCTACGTTCAACAGTGGACGGACACAGGCTGATGATGATGAATCAATGTGCTCCAATAAGAAAGTGTTTGTCTGCTGACCTGTTCCTCATCCTGGCCTCGCGCGACGTAATAACTCCCTTCTTTGAGAGAGGAGGATGTTAATACATACAAAAAAAGTCAATTCACTTATTGGTATCATTTTGTATGCCGGTATTAGAGATGTCTGGTATTGCTGTTGGCCCTATAAGCAACGGTTCAATAAAAAAATCTCCAGGCATGTGGCTGGTTGTGGGAAGAGCTGCTCGTCTCCCACGTCAATAGAAGCCTCGATATTGATTGATGCCCCGAGACTTGTTATCTTTTACGGGAACCCTTTTTTAATATGCTCAACCATTACATTATACAACAGTGGTGACGAACCCCTGGCCAGCGATCTGCCACACAAATACCGAGGTTTTTTTTTCAATGTTTTCAGCATCCACTTTGAGATCCATTATAAATATTTATTTATTTACCTTGTTTTCACATGGATCACGTAAGAAAAATTCTCCATTAGGAGACTGCAGTTTCGACTAACTCCTAGCTCTGTTATCTCTTAGCAAGAGAAGGATTGAGAAAGGCTAGGAGTTAGTCGAGACTGCATTTTTCATATTTATTTATTTACCTTGTTTTCACGTGATCATTTTATAATATTTTTTTATTTATTTACCTTGTTTTTATTCATAGATCCCGTTGAGTATGGCCTCTTTTTGGGAGACTGCAGTTTCGACTAACTCGTAGCCTTCCTTAATCCGTCACTGTCAAATGACAACAGCAGGGATTTTAAGGATTTTTAATCGATTTCTGAGCCCTTAAATAACCCCGGTTGGTGTGAATTTGATCTCTCACCCGTAAAATGTCAGTCATAGCCTATCGATTTAAATTGGTGGTAGACGAAAGTCGTCCCGTGAAGATAATTCCTAATTTACTAAGATAGGTCCTTTAATAATAAGGATGATGCGTGAATCTTGTAGTATATGATATTGGTGGATCAACACTTCACATGCAGCGCTTAGCCACAAGTGCACCGTGGTAAGCGTCATAGAATTCCACAGATGAGACTTCAGCATCACTATCACCATCTGACAGTATTCTCCTGTGTGTGTTTACATAAAAATAAAAAACAAGGCATTAGTAGCTGTCAGATCTTTCTAGGGTCAATTTGAGGTACTAAGTATAACCGTGTAGATAGAATAGTAAAGTTTGGTATATGTTAGTTGTGCAGGGTCAGGGTCCTCCATCGCTGCACAGGAGCGCCTGCACTCTCCTCTGGTTATTTTTATTTGAATAGTTATGCTTCATTACAGTCCAAAATAAGGGAACACTTAGTGAGCACGTTGCGGGACCGAAATCAGATCAATATCTGTGCGCTCGCCCGGCTAACTGTCGGCCAGTGACGGAACACCTAACGTAGTTATTACCTGTCTCTTCCTCTCTCTTCCTCACTCTCTCTATGACATCCTATCACCAAGGTCCAGTGTAGGACCATCGCAAGAGTTACAGCAGGAACACCACAAATTGACACCACTCAGTTCTGTCAGTTACCACTGTCCATGCCTCGTCCCACGATGTCTTTGCACCACGGTGCACATAGGAACATACTATAAATGATTCCTGGCAAACCAGCAGGACAAAATCCCGGGACTTGAAGAGACAGTAGCTGTAGTATCCAACAGGTTCAATGCAACCAATTGTTCAACCTTTTGTGGCGATAAAATGGCAAAGTTTATAATTTTCGGTAGACGATAGACATTAATATGAAGCTAAAAGAAAATATATAGATGTAGATGATTCAAAAACCAGTCACTTGGAATATTTTATATGCTGACGATATTGCTCTAATCAATGAAAATGCCCAAAGTATTCAGGAAATGCTGGAGAAATGGAGACTGGCTCTGGAGAGTAGTGGACTGCGAATAAGTAGAAGTAAAACCGAGTCGATGTACTTCAATTTCAATTCTGGCTGCACCGCGGCTAATAAGCCACTTCTCCTACAGAATACACCCGTAAAAGAGGTTGATACTTTTAAATATCTCGGCTCTGTGATATCCTTAGACGCCAAAACTGAATGTGACGTGGAGCATAGAATAAACACAGGATGGCTGAAATGGAGCTCTCTCTCTGGGGTTTTGTGTGACAGCAAGATTTCAGTTAGGATCAAAGGTAAAATCTACAAAACTGCTGTAAGGCCAGCTATGCTCTACGGATCTGAGTGTTGGACCCCGCTGAAACGTGACTTGGATAGGATTCATGTGACAGAGATGAAGATACTGAGGTGGGTGGGCGGTATGACTACAGTGGACAGAGTTCGAAATGAGCATATTCGGGGTTCATTTCGGTCGGCCCCCATACCTGGAAAGATAAGGGAAAACCGCCTATGATGGTATAGGCTTGTGGCACGGAGAGATGAAGACCACATGGTGAAGAGAGCCCTCAACATACCCACGCTGAGACGAAGACCTGGAAGACCACAGGCAACCTGGACTACGACTGTAGACAAGGATCTGAAAACTCTGGATTTGACCGAGAATGCAACGCAGGACAGACAGACAATGCGAATGCGCACAAGGAGAGCCGACCCCAGATGATGGGAAATGGCGAGGCCAAAGAAGAAGATAAACGTTATTATGAAGCTAAAAGAAAAGATGATGACGAAGAAGAATAATAAGTTAAAGAAAAGGACGAGGAAGAACAAGAAGAAGAAAGAGATGAAGTAGTAAATGATGATCAATAAGAAACAGTGGAATAATAATAAGTAGGTGTAGGGGAATAGTATCATATCAAAAATAAATAGACATATAATCTAACGAGAAAAGAGGAAATGCACTAAGTACAGTTAGTTAATATACATTAGAATAAAAATACGTATTATATTTACGTTATTTTATCGTGGCGATGAGCTTTAAGTTTATTATCGGGTATTTCTCAAAAACAATTAGCATAAAACCTCTCTTTCTGAACGTGTAAACACCTACACCTAACTCTAGTATCCAGAGTAACAAGTGATAATGATACCTCTACGAAGCTCAAACGCCGAAAATTCATAGTGAACAGATGCTTATTTGGGCTTTGAAAATATCTGCTATCTTGGATAATGTCCGGATGATAATCGAAAATACCATTTATAAGATCTTGTTACGATCTGTCCTCACATAATGTTTTGAATATAAAATCTGTCAGTACCTATGAACAGAATAAGAAGGATATTTATAGGTTTTTTTAAATTTTAGAATCGATAGTTTAATTCACCTAAAATATATTTAGACATCTTTAGAATAAATGAGGTTGGAGACTGCGATATACATAAAGCCACAGGTATTTAAAATTTAAGCTTTGTTAATAAATTGTTGACAATAATTGAAAAAAGTATGTAAAACGCTTTTATAAAAAAATACTGTTTCATGTATTCTACATTCTAGGAAATATTAAAACTCGAATAATAAAATATAATACCTACCTATTAAGTATAGGTCACCCAGCGTGCTATGGAGAGATCCTTGGACGGAGTGTCGCTAAAAGGTAGAATCCGAAACGAGGAAATACGCAGAAGAACTCAAGTAGTGGATGCTACCCAACGAATAGGCATCCTCAAGTGGCAATGGGCAGGACATATCTGTCGAAGTTACGACAATCGATGGGGAAGAAAAGTATTTTAATGGCGCCCAAGAATTGGCAAACGGAGCATTGGCCGACCCCCTGTAAGTTGGATTGACGAGATAAGAAGAATAGCGGGAGTGACCTGGATGCGGAAGGCGGAGGATCGAAGAGTTACGTTCAACTTACGTTCAACAGTGGACGGATACAGGCTGATGATGATGATGAAATATATATGTATACATATTTTGAAAATCAAAGTGTGGGAACATTGTATGTGTTGAATGGGTAATTTCAAAGTAGTATGATCTTAAGAAAAAAACATCTCTGGTGTCTAAAATATGTATTAAATAATAAAAAATTAATAAAAACAGTGTGAGACATTTTAATGTGAAGATTTTTGTTAAATGAGCAAAAATGCATTTTTCGTTGTTGCTTTAACAACTTGTTGTTAACAGATACGTTAAATATTACACATATAAATAAAACTGTTTCTTAATAATTCTTTTTCTTATCAATCCGGTGGATTTGTTTGCAGCAACATAATCTTGCATTTCGATCTCCACTCCTCTTGGTCCTCCGCAACTCTCTTCAGCTCAGCATAAGAGCTACAACTCATGTCCTCGAACACTTGCTGCAAATACTCCCGTCAAGAGCGCCCTCTGCAGTTTCTACCCTCAACCATCCCCTCCACAATGTCGTGAAGAAGACCATCGTGGCGCATGATGTGACCGATCCATCGGGCTCGCCTCTCTGAGATAGTTCTTCATAATAATAAACTACAATAAAATAACTCTAAAGTAAGTCACGTATTTTTTAGTTACTTAATGTTTCAGGCGCTACAGAACGTTCCATTTAATACATAAAATATTATGTCAAGTCGAAGCTACGAAACTGCGACATTACCGTTTTATAGAAGCAGCATAATATACTCGAACACTTAATTAAATTTTAAATCGAAATATACGTAATGATATTTACAAAAAAAAGAAAATAAAATATTATAAAATATTATTAATATAACGAAGAAATACTGTTCTATTTAATATGACAATAGACCAAACCATCAATTTCTTTAGACGCTCACGAAACAGACTAAATATGGATCGTACTTTAGAACAATGTTCGATCTGTAAAATGTAAATGTAGTTAATATGGAGTACCGGTCCACCGCATTATGCGATGCGTTCAGTACACTCCGTCAGTAATTCTTCCAAAGTGTGTTAGATAATTCCAAATAGTTAAAAATTCAAATTACAGGTTACAATTCCTGTAATTTTATCTAACAAGACCAAGGTAAGTGCAGTTGCTCTGCCAGGGAACTCAGGGCTGCCACACGAGGTTTATTATTTTTGGCGTCAGCAACCCTGAGAATAACCCAACACTATGAAATACTTAAGTACATAATAAATTTTAAGGACTGAAAATGTTGAAAGTTGATAATAATTTACTTTTTAAACAGATTCAGATTTTTTGTATAAGAAAACACATGTGAGAAGATTGAATTGAATTGAAATGAGCTAAATCGATTGAATCTGATTGAACAATAATTTAAGGCTCCGATTTAAAGGTCTGACATATTTGAAAACTCGACGAGTTAACATGTTGTATTGAAATGTTAACCCTTTCGCATTGGTTATCGCCATATGACGTCATAAGATTCCTCGACCGTTGACATCGGTTGACGTGATACATGGTTTTTCTACTTTCTTAGAATAGTTTATTATCCATCATCTGATAGCTAAAGGATACAAGAACCAATATGATTTATGAAAATAGACCAGATAAGTACATTTATGCTTCAAATACTAGTTTTATAATGGACAGTATAATTTGTATTCAAACCGAGCCGTAATGAAAGCGTTAAAAGTGACTGACATATTTGAAAACTCGACGAGTTAAGATGTTAGAATGTATGAATGAATGAAAAAGAAATCAAATATTTTATTGTGTACTTCTACTCTTGGAAATATTAAAACTTGACAAATGTAACTTGAATTCACACTTTCATATCATATTCTTCTTCCCATATCGGTTCCATATTTAAAACATATGGTCACCAAAAGATTCCATCACTTAGTTCTGTTAGCTGCACTGACCATTTCTAATTCTAGGACATCTACTTGTACCACTTGGGAATATTAATATAACTCAATAGATAAATTATATATATTATTTTTTCAATGTTTTCAGCATTCACTTTGAGATCCATTATAAATTATAAATATTTATTTATTTACCTTGTTTTCACATGGACCACGTAAGAAAAGTTCCCTATTAGGAGACTGCAGTTTCGACTAACTCGTAGCCTTTCTCAATCCTTCTCTTGCTAAGAGATTGCTAAGAGAGAGACGCTAAGAGAGAGTTAGTCGAAACTGCAGTCTCCTGATAGAGAACTTTTGTTACGTAATCCATGTGAAAACAAGGTAAATAAATAAATATTTAAAATATATATATATATATTATCTTATTCTATTATTACTGGCAAATTTGTCGTATACTTAGCGTATTATCTAAAAACATAAAAATATTCAACCAACATCTTGCTTCGTGGCTTATTATTGTTGGCAATTGTCGATTTTCTCTTCACATAAACTTACAATCCAAATAATTGTTTTATTATTTTATACTTGTAGCGCTTCAGCAAATAAAATTGACGATCTTTTGAAAATACTATTGCTTAATTCATTTAAATTGTTGAATATTTCATTTAAATTTACTGTCAGTATCAGCGAAGTTGACAAAAAATCATTACTATTTGGCTACTTTGGAAGTTGTATGTAACTTTACCTTTAGGAAAGATTTCTGAGATATTTATGATGTTCGATCTATTCTTCCGACTCCACTACATAATTATATAATTTATATGTCTCCGTTATTTTCGACAATTGTGTATAATTTTAATAACAATATTATTTATTGTTACAGGCAACCTGGACTGCAACCGTAGACAAGGATGTGAAAAGTCTGGGCATGACCGAGAACGCAACGCAGGACAGACATACATGGCGAATGTTCACAAAGAGAGCCGACCCCAGATGATGGGAAATGGCGAGGCTAAAGAGAGAAGAGAGAAGAGAGATATGTCTTCGTTATTTAAACTGGTTTTATTTCAATACTCTAACAATAATGAAGCTTTGGTTAAACAAAATGTATGTAGAAATGACTAAGGAAATTTAATGTAACAATGGGATTAGCAACTCGTATAAGATTGGTTTTTTTTTCTTATTGACATGTGAATTTTCACAAAGTGCTCTGAACGTGCTAATTATCAATTTCATTATGAGTGCAATTCCAAATATTGAAGAGTTGTTTTGCGAATCTTATGCAATTTCCTTGTAAAAGTAATGGATAATAATACAGAATATGTTCACAATAAATATATATCCACTGTTGAACGTAAGCCTCCCGCGTGAGTCTACATCCTCTTCGATCCTCCGCCTTCCGCATCCAGGTCACTCCCGCTATTCTACTTATGCCGTCAGTCCATCTTGCAGGAGTTCGGCCAATGGTTCGTTTTCCAGTTCTTGGGCGCCATTCCAATACTTTTATTCCCCAACGACCGTCGTATCTTCGACAGATATGTCCTGCCCATTGCCACTTGAGTGTGCCTATTCGTTGGGTAGCATCCACTACTTGAGTTCTTCTGCGTATTTCCTCGTTTCGGATTCTATCTTTTAGCGACACTCTGAGCATGGATCTCTCCATAGCACGTGTGGGTGACCTTTATTTTATGGGTAAGACTTGCTGTTAGATTCCACGTCTCTTCGCCATAAGTTAAAACAGGGAGGATGCATTGGTTTAACGCCTTAGTTTTAAGGCATTGCGTAATTTTCGCTTTAAAAATATACTTTAGTTTTCCAAATGCTGCCCATGCCAGTTGTATACGCCTGTCGATTTCAAGTGATGGATTGAGAAAGGCTACGAGTTAGTCAAAACTGCAGTTTCGTAAACAGAGAACTTATCTTACGTGATCCATGTAAAACAAGGTAAATAAATAAATGTTTATACATAATGTATGATGGATCTCAAAGTGAATGCTGAAAACATTGAAAAAAAAACCCTTATATGTTTCATTATAAGAGCTGGAAAAGTGTGTAAGTGTGGAAAAAATTGTGTACATAAATGCCATTGGGCAGGAATGTCTAGTTTTGCAGAACAGTGTTTACTTTCTTGACATTTCTCCAGCTGGGTGTGTTAAACAATAGGCACTGCGTCGAGAGACAATAATAGATTTCTTTTTCGCGAACCTATTTTTTCGTCGCTTTTTCGAAAAACACACAAAGTACAAACAGAGAGCCGCAATGGCGGGAGGCGGACGTGCGTCTTCATCAGTTCCCTCGAGGCCAGACTAAACCGGCAGAGAATTTTCTAAAGATTTATCAATCAAATTTAAAAGGATTATTTGTCAAGTCAACTCTTCTTAAAACTGCATAGATAAAATGGCAGAAAGAACCATCTCATGGATTTAGGGTATGTAGTAAGTAATAGTAAGTAACGGCTGTGAGACATGGTGCTTTTCTGAAAGTGATAAAAAAAGACTTGAGGCCTCTGAGATGTGGTCATACAGAAGAATTCTCGGAATTTCCTGGAGAGACCACGTCACGAACAATGAGGCTCTCACCATTATCAAGGAAGATAGGCACCAAGTAAGAACCATCTGAGAGAGGTGAGCCCGATGGATCGGTCACATCATGCGCCATGATGGTCTTCTTCACGAAATTGTGGAAGGGATGGTTGAGGGTAGAAACTTCAGAGGGCGCCCTAGACGGGAGTATTTGCAGCAAGTGTTCGAGGGCATGAATTGTAGCTCTTATGCTGAGCTAAGGAGGATTTCAGAGTATCGAGAAGAGTGGAGATCGAGAAAGAAAGAGAGAGTTGCTGCGGACCATTCCACCAGATTGATACTACGAAGAAGAAAAGGCAAAATTAAATCCTTATTAAATATGATATCAGGTTGATGAGCCCATGATCTTTTGTCACTTATTTTTGTTCGCGCATAGGACACGCATATTTTAAAAATGTTAGCTTAACTTTGAGATTTGAGTAACTATGAGACGCGCGTTGCAGGCACCATTTTGTTTGTTGTGACAGGTCGTTACCCATTACGTGGACGCTACCTGTCACGTTGGCGCCATTAGTTCTATAAATAGGCGCTAGGTTAATTTCGGGAAGTGACTGTCAGTACAGCTACTAGGATCTTGGATCATATGACATGCTGGAGTGTATTCTATGATGGAGCAGACTGTAGTTCCTAGCACTGACAGTGTAGAGACGTTGGATGTCTCAGCACGCTCGATCGCCTTCGGTCCGATAAGTTCTGAAAATCAATTTTTTTCACGTGGATTATACACCCATGGTCATACTGGCTCGTCATGCCGTAAAACAAGCTGTAATATTTAATAACTTTAACATCACGTAGTTTTATAGAAGACCGTGGTTTCGTTTTCAATGAGTGATACGTCAGTTATCCACTTGATACTTCAAACATAAAAACATACACTTTAATAAATTACTACATATTTGATCGAATTATATTATAGTATTATGGTACATAATTATATTGAAATAAGTTATTGTTTTTATTTTTAAAAATTAATCGTTGTTGTATTATACTCCCAGAGAAAAAACTAAATATGATCGCTTTAAGAGATAAAATACATTAAACTTTTATCAAAAAAATTAAACTACAGTTATATATACAGCCGGCGGGTATAGCTCAATGGTCAAAGCGTTTGCTTTGCAAGTCAAAGGTCGTGGGTTCGATCTTTAACGGCTATTAAAAAAAGAAAAGACTTCTAATCGATTTCTGAGCTCTAAAATACCCCGGTTGGTGTGAATTTGATCCCCCACCCGTAAAATTCCAGTTATAGCCTATTAATTAAAATTGGGGGTAGACGAAAGTCGCCCTGTGAAGACCACCCCTTCAAAGTCAATTCCTGTAATAATAAGGATGATGCGTGAATCTCGGGCTGTAGTCTATGACGTTGGCGGACCAACACATATGCACTATGGTAAGCGTCATAGAATTCCACAGACGAGACATCAGAATTACTATCACCATTTGTCGGTATTCTTTTGTATGTGAATACATAACAAATGATAATATTTATATTGATAATACTAAAGTAAAAAATTTGCAAATTTCTGCATGCAAAAAACTAAACATGTATTTTATGGCTTATATCATTTTTAACAAGACTGAACATCATTAATGTATCTGTAAAGTTTTATTAGCTGCATAAATTACAGCTCAGAATTGTCGCACAGATAATAGTATTCTTGGCTCATACATAGAATCCCAGGTTCGCTGTTTCTTTTTCTCTGAAATCACTTTTGAAAAATATTTCACCATCTGTGACTTCACTGCCAATTGTAGCAAAATAAACCCGATACGGTGTCTTTTTACTCGTCTTGGCCGAAACGAGAGAGAAACTGGATAAAACGCGCGGACCGGCGATTTCCGTGTTTCAATAAGTTTCCAGCTCTTGAAGAGATCAGCCACAATTCAAATTTCTTCTAAACGAACGAACATCATATCACTGTCAAGGACAACCAAGTTTCTGACATTAAAAGATATTGTCCACGGACTAAACCTCTTCTGTAGAAGAGCCAAAAGTACCAACATCATATCAAGAACCACAAAGTTTCTGACGATAGAAGATATCGCCCACAGATTAAACACACTTATCCAGAAAACCCAAGCGTGCCGATATCAAAACATTCAAACGTCTTCTCTAGACGCGGCAAATATACTTAAATCATATCATTATCAAGATCAATCATTTCTTATGTAAGAGGACCAAATCTCGTATCTAGAAGCACAAAACTTACCAAGAAAACAAGAATCATCAAAATTTCCGATATTAGAGGATATCGTTCATGAACATTACCTCTCCACAAGTTATCGCCAATTCCATCGAACAAGGATCATCATAGTACCTGAAAAAAAAAGGAATTGTCATAATTTTTCGGCAATCGACAAGATCATGTACAAAAGTATATATCCATAAACATTCAAGAGTAGCAAAATTGTTAACGAGGGATTTCATGTTTCAATAATTTCTTCGTACAAAGAGATCGGCACACCAATCCATTTCTCAGGAAACGGAAAATATACGACATCATAAGACAAAGGATCTAAATATTTTTTAAATTTCCCGTTAAAGATTGTGTGAAGAAAAACTTTATTGAACAAGAATCACTGTATTATTGAGAATATGAAGAATATCTATGCTGAAAGCAACAAATAATTGTTAAAAAAATCCATGTTTCAATAACTTAAAATATATATATGACTAAAAGCTTTAAATCAGACAAAGCGGCAAATACAAACGCATCACATTGGTATTGAAAAAACACGAGGAAAGCCGCAGAAAAAGCAGCGATATTAATAATTATTGTAGAACAATAACAACATGTTGTAAGATCTTATTGGGTGTGATTGTTTAAGAATTCCCATCATGAGAATCGCATTCGTCTGTCTTCTGGTGGCCTTGCAGGTGGCGAGGAGTAGTGGAGGAGGAGGTGGAGGACAAAACAAGCAGTAAGTCACACATTACTTAACCTAACCTATCACAACCTAACCTAACACAACCTGACGTAACATATATTAATTGAATTGAGTAACAAGAGATGTCACAGAAACTATTGCTCTAATTTTACTGCTCATCCATTTTACATTTTACTACACCTTCGGAACCCTATACGTATACAATTTTACCAACTTCAAGCATATTTTGTATTTTTTCTTTCATAAAATTGGAATAAATTTGATTTATTTATACATAATCATTATACAACGTAACCATCTTAAATTTCTACAATTTAAAAATCATTTTTTAAACTATCGTCTCACCAGTGAAAACAATATCACAATAAAACCGATATATACTCGTATATTAAAGTAATGTATGACGTTTTACATAAAAATTCATCAAATCCAAGAAAGTCTCTTAGCAGACAATGCTATACAAATATATATAATATTTTGGTTTTTGTTTTTTTTTTATTCTGCGATATTACAAATGCATAGTTATGAATTTTTGGATGCCAAATGTAAGAAGGATAGAAGACACTTCCTTGTTCAGTATTCTAAAGTGCTTTTGCGTCGATTTTATTGTCTTTTTATGTTGTGCTGATACATGTTTTCTAATAACTTGGCTCATATTTATTGAACACACCATTGCGACTTCTGTTATAACATATATTTGTTATTTTCTGCTGCGTAATACGAAATGTTTTTTTTCTCAGTATTCTATCAAATATTTCCTTAGTTATTTTAATTTTATTTCACACAGTTTTATACTCAATTTGGTTGAATAAAAATCTGAGTGTATATATATCACACACCCGTTTGGTTTAATTAATTGAAGCTTTATTCTTCACAAGTTCTTAGTGCGGTATTTGTTTGTTTTTTTGATGAGCTTTTCCCGTTATAAGGCGTGCGATCATTAAAGGTAATTAACGCTGTTGTCCACAAACCCAACAGATGATAATTAAATTGATTGGACGCCCGGTAAAAGCGCCTAATAAGGGAACGTCCACTATTAAAATATGTACCGCCAAACTGGTTTAAAAGTATTTTTTTCTTTCCTTTAACCCATATAATGAATATAATACGATAAATAATTTAGTTAATTTCACATTGTTTCAATATGGATTATATTTAGAATGTGTATTTTAAAAAAATTAACCATGGTTTTATGTACCCGAATGAACACATTGAATTTGAATGCTCAATATAGTAAAAATGGTTCGCTAAACTAACCTAAAATAATCTAAATTGTTTTTTTAACGAGACATATGGATCTCTGGATTTTACAATCACTAAGCAAATCCTTAGGTTAGGTTAGCGAAACATCCAGTGCAACAGTTGTCCCTTGTACCAAATGTCCGATTGTCTGGGAACGATAGGTCGTGGCACCAGCAAACATTAACATACTTATTATGATTGTTGATTACGTTAACGTAAGCTTTATTATTATTTCATAAAAGAAACATTATTTTATGGATCGATGTTATCAAAAAATTTTTTTGAGTCTATGTCTTATTGTCTGTAAAATAAGGAATCATTTTGAAATACGATATTATTTTGATTTAATAAAACAGAGCATTAAGATGACGTAAGCGATGAACTTTTGTCAATTAATATATGTATTGTAGAAAAAATGCTGTGAATATGTTTATTGTCATTTTTTTATTAGCCATTGACAACAATAAATATATGTTCAAATAGATACAAATGCCACTAACGTTAGTGATTATGTTCAGCACTAATGAGTTAATGAATTCTTTATTTTATTATAGTGAGTCATTATTTAGTCTATTAGACATGTAAATTAACCAGTGATTGTTTTGGCTATGAACGTTTCTGCAACTGCGAAAACATCTGCGAAGATTACTAATCACATTTCCTTTAATTGTCTACAGTAACATCCATGTATCTGTCAATTTTCAACTACCTGTCAACAGTTACCGCTGTCCGCCTTTTATGTGTAATGCAGTGGAAGGAATAACCCAATCTCCATAGCTCGCAATAATCATTTAAGCGTACATTCCAAACCTTCACCTTCACCTTTCTATATTATGTATTCATTCCAAGTGTACGCGGCTAAGCGAGATTCAGATTATGAATAGACATGCGAATTTTTAATAACAGCATGATTCGATTTCAAATGAGGTAGAAAGAATAGTATAAACATTATTATTATAAGAAGATATGAGTATGGAAAGCGTTATCAACTAAGCTTAAGGACGTATTATATGTAAAGCATTAATTTTTCACATAAATTTTGAATAAGGAATATTTGAATTTTCAAATTTTTAAATTAGGAACACATGAAGTAACTGTATTTAATAAACATGCGACCATAGTATTGTATACAGTGTACATATTCAGTATCACTTTTTTATTTAGTGAAGAAAATACTATGATCTATGGTCTTATTGATATAAGGTAAATCAAACAATACGATTCAAACAACAACAATAACTTTTCCAACAACTGATACACAAAAAAATAAACAGTAGACGCGTGAATATGAACCATGAACCATTATAATAATGATTATTTCAATACCCCACTTGCTCCACCCACTAAATCGAGAAATAAACACGCATTAAATTATTGATACATATTATGTTTAGTAATCTTGGGTGGTGATGCGCACCTACCGACTGCTATTAAAAGAGCAGTTTATAGCCTCTCACAACCAACTCCACTCCCACCTGTACGTGGTGAGCCCTACATAGTCATGTCACATCAAGATTGCGGTAACCAATCCCTTTGGCGATATGACGTGATGAACTGACGGGAGAAAGGAGGGCTGAGAGAGTTATCAAAAGAACTCTCCCAGCTTCAACTAGGCACGGTGTAAACTGGCCATAAACTCGCCAAGCCGCCTGGCAAGCGTGGCGTTTTAAGCCAACAACCCCGAATGAAAACACAACAACAAAAGATCCGGCCCCTAGTTCCCAGCAGCTTCGCTATTCCTGGCCACGGCAGCGGCCATGGTAACGGCGGGGCGGGGGGTGCTAGAAATCACTGGGTTACTGCAGGCTGCCACAGACGACTATTTATTGCTACCTACAACACGAGAACATTGAGACTAGATGAGAAAATCGTAGAACTGGAAGAGGAACTAGATAGAATCAAATGGAGCATCGTTGGGCTGGCCGAAGTTAGACGAGAAGGAGAAGGTCTGATTAAACTCAACTCAGGACATCTCTTATACTATAGAGAAGGGGATCAAACCTCTCAAGGTGGAGTTGGCTTCCTTATCAACAAGGAAATTGCCAACAACGTCACCGAAGTTAATAGTATATCCCCCTTGAGTATCATACCTGACGCTTAAGTTATCGAACCGATACTCCTTACGAGTGGTGCAAGTATATGCCCCAACGTCTAGCCATACCGATGAAGAAGTAGAAGCTCTATATGAAGACATCGAAAAAGCCCTACAATACAATAAGACACATTACTGCATAGTTATGGGAGACTTTAATGCTAAGATTGGAAAGTGCTGTGGAAACGAGAAATTTATAGGACAATATGGAACCGGACTCCGAAATAACAGAGGACAGATGCTGGTAAACTTTCTACATGCTAACAAAATGTTTTGCATGAACACATTTTTTAAGAAAAAACCAAAACGCAAATGGACCTGGAGAAGCCCGGATGGTAACATAAGGAACGAAATTGATTTTATTATGGCTAATAAGAAGAATATAGTCACTGATGTCTCAGCGATGCAATGCTTTAGTACCGGAAGTGACCACCGTCTCGTTCGAAGTACTGTGCACCTAGACATCAAACTGGAAAGGAAAAAAGCTAATAAAACAAAGAGTTATACGTCCGTTAAATGTTCAGAGCAAGCTTGAGGAAACTTTTCAGCTTGAACTACAAAATCGATTCGCAGCACTGGAAGATAGTGATGACACCGACAACGTCAACAAACTTAACGAAAGAATCATTAATAGCATTAAAGAAACTGCCAAAAAGTCATAAAGCAGTGCAAAAGAAAAAAGGGTCAAAATTCTCAGACAAAACGATAGCTCTTATGGACGAACGTCGTAAAAGCAGAAGCATCCAAGATTACAATACCCTGAACAAAAAAGTGAAAAAATCCATGAGATTTGACATTCGTCGTTCAAACACCGAGTATATCATGGAGATTGTTGCACAAGGCCGAGGGTCAAATGCATTTAGCAGACACACCTCTATAGGACAGGCCCAACTTTCCAAATTAAAGACACACGATGGGAAGATAACAACAAATCTTAATGATATACTGAAGGAAATAGAACATTTCTACGGGTTATTGTATTCATCTACGATGCCAGGTCCTAATGACAGATCTGCGGACGACAAGAGGGCTACTCTCACAAAGCACTGGTCTGAAGACATCCCAGATATAAGTATATTCGAAATTAAATCGGCCCTAAAACAACTTAACAACAACAAAGCCCCTGGAGAAGACGGAATTACATCTGAGCTTCTGAAAGTAGGAGGAACCCCTCTGTTGAAAGAGCTTAAAAACTATTCAACAAGGTAATAGAACATGGAGAAACCCCCGGCGACATGGAGTACGAGTATTGTGATATTGTTCCACAAAAAAGGGGATAAATCACTGCTCAAAACTACCGACCCATTTCCCTTCTTTCCCATGTGTATAAAGTATTCTCCAGAATTTTAACAAACAGGCTGACGGGTCGATTTGATGAATTTCAACCTCGAGAGCAAGCTGAGTTTAGGAAAGGCTTTAGTACAATTGATCATATCCACACGCTAAGACAAATCATTCAGAAAACCGAAGAATATAATCAGCCACTCTGCCTCGCCTTTGTAGACTATGAAAAGGCATTTGACTCAATCGAGACTTGGGCAGTGCTAGATTCACTACAACGCTGCAAAATAGACTATCGGTATATAGAGATAATAAAATCTCTTTACAAATCTGCAACAATGATGGTCCAGCTCCATGATAGCACTAACAATATTTCTATAAACAAAGGTGTTAGACAAAGGAGATGTTATATCTCCAAAACTCTTCACAAACGCCCTAGAAGATATTTTTAAACTGCTATCCTGGACAAAATGTGGAATAAATATTAACGGAGAGTACATTTCTCACCTCCGATTTGCAGATGACATAGTGCTAATAGCCGAATCACCTAACAAGCTCCAAGACATGCTCTACGACCTCAATGAAGCGTCGAACAAAATTGGTCTGAAAATGAACATGGATAAAACAAAAGCCATGATTAATAGTCATATTTCACAGACCTTTGATCCTATTTCCATTGGAGGAACAGAAATAGAGGTTGTAAACGACTATACCTATCTGGGACAAGTAATACAACTAGGGCGAAATAACTTCTCAAAAGAAATCGACAGGCGCATACAACTGGGATGGGCAGCATTTGGAAAACTAAAGTACATTTTTAAAGCGAAAATTCCGCAATGCCTTAAAACTAAGGCGTTTAACCAATGCGTCCTCCCTGTATTAACTTATGGCGCAGAGACGTGGAATCTGACAGCAAGTCTTACCCATAAAATAAAAGTCACCCAGCGTGCTATGGAGAGATCCATGCTCGGAGTGTCGCTAAAAGATAGAATCCGAAACGAGGAAATACGCAGAAGAACTCAAGTAGTGGATGCTACCCAACGAATAGGCACACTCAAGTGGCAATGGGCAGGTCATATCTGTCGAAGAGACGATGGTCGATGGGGAAGAAAAGTATTGGAATGGCGCCCAAGAACTGGCAAACGAAGCATTGGCCGACCCCCTACAAGATGGACTGACGATATAAGAAGAATAGCGGGAGTGACCTGGATGCGGAAGGCGGAGGATCGAAGAGGATGGAGACTCATGCGGGAGGCCTACGTTCAACAGTGGACGGACACAGGCTGATGATGATGATGATGATGATGTTTAGTAAATATGAAGCTTTATCCAAACTCTATGATTTTTTTCTTACAATTTATTGATGAGATAAGTAATATTATATAAGATTAGCATGTGCATCAGTTGTTGAACGTTGGTATAAAAAAATTCAGTGGTTTGTTAAGTAAAACGCATTTTTTTTTTAATTTAATAAGATATATTATCACTTTATATTAAGTATACCATTTGTGGTTGTTGTTATCTTTTTTATCGAAAAATATGTGTTTTTTAATAACTTATTTTCATTGTTTCAGTGATGTTCTGAAAATACACGTTCCTGAAATAATCAAGCACCAGTACCACACTCACTACGTGTTTATCCACAAGCACGCGCTAAAAAAAGCAAAAGAGCCTGCAGTGAAGCACCACAAGCATAAGCACGTGCACGTGCCGCACAAAGGTCATAAGCACTGGTTCAAGCACGTCGTAAAGCACTCCGGCCACAAGGGCAAACCTCCAGCCAAACACCATCCCAAGCACAAGCACCAAAAGAAGCCAAAAAAAGCGCACGAACACCAAACGTATCCCTTCACTCACGACGATGTCCGCTACGGTCCCGTATCTTACGATTACGGCAACGGAGGCTTTAGCAACGACGACAGCAACGGCGACGACTACGACGACGAAGAAAACGACTACGACAACGACAACGACGACGAACTCAACTTCAACAGCAACTACGAACAGGAATCTTACAACTCGCAGTACGCCAATCCTGCTGTGTCATCATACGACATCTCTCCTTACTACAACGTCCAAGATTACACCCCTGCAAATCCTCCAATTCAGTACTCTTCTCAAGAAGGATTCGATCAGGATCCTTACAACTCTGGAGGAGACTACAGTTATCACAGAGAGGCTAGTTTAGAGGCTGAAGGTTATGATGAGAATCTTCCAGGGTATAGCGAAAATCATAAAAAGTATGTTAAGAACAAAGGCCATCCTGGACATGAAAGAAACATACATCAGACCACAAGGGGGATTGTGGACAAGCAGAAGGTGATTGGGTACAAGTATTACGTGAATCACGATGCAAAGTACAGCCCTCAAGATGAGAGTACGTAATCACTTATAATTAAGGTTTATTTTATGTTTTTGTACTTTTATATTTTTTTGTATTATTAATGTAACTAATGACGCGATCAATATTGTAATAAGGTTGTGTACAAATTAATGATTAAAATATTAAAAATATGTGTATGTTATTTGTGAAGTAATATAACCTCTGCCACTATCTTCTAAAATACATATATTTTGCTATCCAGACGTTTGGCAAAAAACCAATTTCACTAAAATAAATTTTGCCGAATGATATTTTGCTGAAGGACAATTGGGCGAACTTATTTTCAAAAAAGAGAGATATCTTTTTGAATAAAAAAACAATAATTTTGAAAGATAAAACACGATTACCAACTTTTCAATTGGTTAGTATGGTAAAAAATGAGTCATGCAATAAAATTACAAATTATGCTAAAAATATTCAAAACAAAGTGTAAATTTCAATAATATAAATGATTGTTAGCAATTATAATAATAATAATAATATTTATTTATTGAGCCACTAGTGACATAATCAAAATTTTAAATACAATAATTCCAAGCAAATACAAAAAAAAAACATCATTTAAATTAAACAGAATAGAAAGAAAATATAAATCTGCATATACACATACACCACATTATTATTATTGTACTAGTCAGTGAGTGGAGCACTGGATCCCCTCTGGATGGCCACGTGAAGATGCATCCAGTGCCCCTCCAACCGTGAGTCCCACCTATCCGTCCACAAAGCGACCATTCCGTTGGGACTGCCGCGAACGCGCGCCCACAGAGAAGCGCTTCCTTATTATGGTATGGAAGCCATCCACTCGCGCCTCCGTCAACATGGCTGAGGCACTGCAGTATAGTTATGAATGTACATATGGCCTTCAGCCAAATGCTTTTCGGCCGAATGGATTACAGCCTAATGTCTAAAAGGCTAATTTTTACTAAAAAAAAATGGATTTTAAATCTAATATAAAATGGATAGATTGCGCTAATTGTTTATTTATTTTGATAAAATTAAATGTATTCTTCTTCTTCGTGTCAGCGACGTCATATTATTTCTGCTCAATATCTGGCAACATCGATAGCCCGTTGCTCAGCATTAGGTCTTGGGTTGTGCAGCTTGTTGGGCACATGGGGCAGGATTTAAGGTGTGAGGCGGTCTGCAAGTCTCCACAGTCGCACAACAGTGACTCTCCCAGCTGAATCATTCCCCACCTCTCGAGGTTGTCCTTTGTTCTACCAACTCCTATTCTTAATCTGTTTAGGGATTTCCAGGTCCGCCAGTCAAGGTTCTTACCAGTTAGGAGGCTTTCCTTTACAGTAATGCCAGAGCTGGAGTCTCTCAGTTTTAGGGCCGGATGTGAGAGGTTGTTTTGATCTCAGAAAGTTAGGTTAGGTTAGGTTAGGTTAAGTCTTAAAGATTTCTCAAGTTAAGTAAGATTTCCAGGTCCGCCAGTCAGCGACAACAAAACTAAATGTATTATCGTCATACGATTCATTAAAGATTATTGATATTTTAGATTTAGAGTAACAAAATATATTAGGCACTTTCACTAATCATCAAAAGCAAAATAGGTTCTAAAAAAGCAAATACAAAACATTTGTTTACTTTTAATTTTAAAGGATATTACGTCTTCATAACATTTAACAAAAACAAAATTACTATTCCATAACAGATACCAAAAAACATTTAAATTTGCCATGTGATAAAAAAAACCGGTTTCGATTATTTAATCGAAACTTTCAGAGGCGGTATATTTTATTACCGGCTTAATTATTGACTGCACCATATATCATATTAATATATAACTTAATGATACATTCACAGTATTTATGAATGCCTTCTTTTTTTACTTTGTTTTTGTTAACAGTGCGATGGAGAAAGTCGCAAAAGTGCTTAACTAAATCTGAAATAACAAAAAAAAAGGTTAAATTATCATGTTGATAATGAATTAAACTGCGCATTAGCACGATTCTGAGATTAACTGCGATGTAAATGTAACTATTTATTACACTAGTAAGAGAAAAGTAACCTTAACAATTGATGTTATCGTACCAGACTTGTGTCCTTGTCTTGCATACTCCGGTACGAAGTCTATTAAGGGACCTCCATATATTTTAACCCCTGGTTGTGTCCAGGGGCTAGGTCCTCAAATGAAAGCCTGCCAGTTTTACAGCGGACCGACTGAATGTGACTGCGGCGTGGAGCAGACCCTGTCACACCTTCTGGAGTCTTCGCTGTGTCCGTGTAGCTGCACCCACGAAGACCTGATGGTAGCCGGGAGTAACGCCATCGACGTCGCCCACTGGGCAGACAGGATCTGACCCTGTTGTTTCCGACACGATTATATACCAAACTTGTGTTGATTGTTAGTACATAGACTTTGATGTGTATATCATTATCATTACCATGTTCGCTACCCTGACTGGAACATGTAGTCATCACAAATTTCCGCACTAAAAAATTGTCAGCCGCTATGGTCCCATGTCAGCTCTACCTCTCGCAGCTCCGCCGAGTACATTATATGTTAAGTTTGGTTTCGATCGACGGTATCCAGGATGTAGAGACTCCGGAGGCTTGAAGAAAAAGCCGCTGTAGTTTATGCTCTCCTGCGACATCCGAAGTATGTACTAGTCAAGTCTTGACGCAATATAGGCTGCCTTGTCCGCTATCTCATTAATTATTCCTCACAAATTGAAACCATCGTACTCACAGTATTCTTCTCAGACATGTGCTTTCAAACCCTATTAAACGGTTGCATTAGCTTATGGAGTGGCGCCCTAGAACTGGCAAACGATGCGTTGGTCGACCTCCTGCAAGATGGAATGACGACATAAGAAGAATAATGGCCTGGATGCGGAAGGCAGATGATCGCAGAGGATGAAGACTCATGCGGGAGGACTACGTTCAACAGTGGACAAATACAAGCTGATGATGATGATGATGATGATGATGAAAGAAATATAAAGGCGATACAGCCGCTATATAATCGGCAGTATGATTTATTCGAGTGAAGCTGAGAGTCCCAGATATTGCGCATGGAATTAAAAGATGTTCTAGTGTTCTTAAAGCTCTCTGCAGACCATCGCTCTCATTGATATGTACGCCAATATATATAAACGATCTTGATATGAGTAGCTTGGTTTAATATGGATCATGTTATAAATAGAAAATTGAATTGTATTTATCAGTAGGCGGAGCGGTAAATGTGGTGCAATTGCTTAACTAGGATAAGAAATGGAAAGGGAAAGCCCGTTACTTGTTCCTTAATACTGTTACCGAGAACTTGAGAATGGCATAAGGTAAACGAAAGTAATATCAACCAGGTAACAGGCAGTTACAAACAATCAATTTCTAAGTAATAAGAGTATTATGAAAAAATCAACGAAGATATGTAAGTTGTTGGTCAAATGATTCAACCACCGCCCGGCTAATTAATTAACTTATATTTTGTATGTCAAAATGCCAGTTAATTTATAATATAAAAATAATTATCATTCTACACATCTATCGAAATTTAAATAAAATGCGCTTTCCGCTTAAATTCTTTTCGAATTTTTATTTAAATTCTGAACCAAGGAGTAAGTCACCGTTCAGAGAAGGTCTTAACTCTGCTTGCCATTCACTTGAACTATTTGCGTTTCTTTCACTTTTTATTGTAATCAACCTGCGAGTTTCGACTTTTTCTTTCCGAGAATTCGAAATTAAACATGTAATAAGAGTTTTTGGACACTATTCCGGCTCTCTATTGAATTGTACATTCTCACAAATAACGTATTTTTTTTACAGCATGCACCGCGATCGAGTTCCAAAACGACGAAAGCGTCTTGAATGGAACAAAAAACGGGCCTTTTACTGTAATCGATTAGAATGTCTCATTAACATGGAGCACAAGATAGCGAAATTAGATGTAAAGCCCATAATTCATACAAAGAGGCGGTCGTTATTACGAGCGTTGCTATTAGAATAAAACATTAAATTTGAACGATTGAGATGATGGCGTTTGGTTTTTTGATTACTTTGCAAAATGTAGAAATTGCCTCGGTTGAGATTGTGCGAATAAAAGGAGGACGTTTATATATAAGAATAATTTATAAGGGAATTTGATATCTCTGTACTGATGAAGGTGCGGCCTTTTGCTCTATTTAAGGATTGATTTGGAAGAAGGCGATTCAGAAGAAGAAGAAGAATAGGATTAAGAAGAATAAGAAGAAGACTAAGAAGAAGAATAAAAATGAAAAGGAGAAGAAGCAGAATAAGAAGAAGAAAAAGAAGAGGAAGAATAAGAAGGAGGATTAGGAGGAGGATGAGTAGGAGGAGGAGGAGAAGGAGAATGAAAAGATGAATGACTGATTGAGAGAATAATCGACTAGCAAAAGTTACGCGAAGTAAGTATTTGACTGGAGTGTCGTGCTAAAAATGCGATCCCCTTAAAAATAAAACTGATTATGTTTCAACTAAGTAGCTTTTAAAATCTTGAACATTGCTGAAGTTTTCTAGATTTTGATAAGTTGCTGTTTATGTATAAAGTTGTAGTAGCAGGAGAGCATGAATAGAAGATGACTTTTATTCAAGCCACATATCGATGTCTGTTCTGTGGCGGCCGTATGTTTCTATCATTGTAGAGTATAAAGCAGAGAGATATGTGTAGTATATTTAGTTAATTTGTGTTTGGTTGTATTATATATTACCAACCGCAATATTTGTATATAATCGTAATTCGTTGATTAATTTTGCTATTCAATATTGATTCGATTGTTCAGTTGACCACACAAACGATTTTAATTTGATTAAACCGTAATCATTTATGATATAAAAAAATGAATTACTGGTATTTTATAGTACGGCATATCTTTAAGTAATTAAGTAATTATTATAGTAATTGCTAAGATTTAATAGACAGAGAGAAAATAAAAATATAATCCAAAAAACAGTCGACTTATTTTGCTTTACCATTTTGATCTTTTGTAAACTGTCTTAAATGACATTAGAGACCAAAAAATATGAAGTAATTTAATTTTCATAATTTTTGATAATTCAGTCAAAAATCATATAACATTTGTATAAAATTAGATGATTAGCCCGATGCTCCTGAGACCTGGACCATTTAGTTATAAGAGGCGGTTAAAACTAAAATAAAAACATAGAAGGAACTGAATAACATCTTAGGTTTGTACGGCCAGATTTGATATTGTAGCTTTTAGGTTTAGCCGTGTGTGGCGAATTTCTTCTTTCCAATATTTCGACCGCCATTGCAGGGGTCTTCTTCAGGGTTCAACTAAGTCATCAACCCTGAAGAAGACTCCTGAAATATTGGAAAGAAGAAATTGGGCACACACGGATAAACCCAAAAGCCACAATAACATAGAAGGGACTGATATATAAAAAAAATCACAAAAACGCTCCATGAAAAATATTCGATATAAATAAAAAAGGGGGCCGTTTTAGAAATGTTGTTATAGTAGCAGCCGATGAAACTGAAAAACATTTTTGTATGATGTGGTGGTAAATGAGGACAAATCATAATGAAAATGCAATTAAAACTATTGTTTAAAAATATAAAAACAATGTGTTTATTAAAAAGCACGAAAACATTTTATGTACATCATATAAGCAACAACAGCTGTAACAAAATCTACAAAATACATAACAATAACAAATAAAAAAACAATGGCGGAGCACACGCGAAGGAATGGGCAAGTAAGTGCGTCACAGAGATGAGGAGAACTCGTGCAGTTCGCGGCGAACTGCAGCGTTTTGTATGGGATTCGATCAAGACGAAGTGAAAGTACTCCGCGCAGTAATGTCGAGCGACTTCACTTACTGCGGCGCACTAAGCTGAACATAAACGATGAGTTAACACAACGACGCACTCACTGTCCGCACAGAAAGATGGCGGTGAAAGATAAGTCTTTTTAAGGCTAAAGAGTGTCTTTGATGTTTACACTTAATACTTTAAAACCACTTAAGTTTGATGTAGTACCGGCTTTAGACCCTGCAGCGCAATAGGGCATTTTTTTCTAGCGTCTCATTTTTTTTATATTTTAAAAATCTAAGACAGATTAGTTGCCCTCGGCGCCCTTAGCTTATGCAACGCCCTGGGGCACCGACCCACTTCGCCACCCTCTAAAACCGGCACTGGTTTGATGAATATTTTAACGAAATTGCATTCTTTTTTGTATAGCGTTTAAGCGTGTATTAAACATGCGTGATTGTTGATCGATTAGTGATCAGACTTGTAATAATTAAAACATTACGCGAAGAATGATGATAGGAAAATTAGGTAATTGTAAAAACGCCATAGGCTTGAAACGCTTTTTGCAATTCGATAAAATTCATCATAATCGGAACGAAAATACGCCAATACACTAAAAAATTATTATAAACAGGAAATGATTTAATAATACAAATTTTATTTGTATTTTTTCATTAGTGACATCTACGCGATGAAGCGTAATGCTAAACGAAAATATTGAAAAGAAAATAATATTGTATTCTTATTATTTTTTGTGATTTATGGATAAATCAATGCTAGTAAATAAAATTTAAATGCATTTTATTTACTTACGTCGATTTATGTTTTTGGTGGCACTGCTCACGTTTGTGTGTAAAGGCGTATTTCTTGTCCCGATTAGTCAGTGTTTGAATGTGTTTAGTGGTATCCTCCGTGTTCTGCTTGCTCGTGGCCTCCTGAGGCGTCTTGGCCAAAACTGGCGTGTTCGTCATCTCCGCCAGCGCCCCATCCTCCGTGGCCTCCGCCGCCTCCTAGACCGCCGCTGAAACCGCCATCGAATCCTCCATGGCCTCCTCCTCCTCCTCCTCCTCCATGGGGAGCTCCATACGTGTATCCGAGGACCTCGTAGTAGTCATCGCCACCGCCTCCGTGACCGCCTCCACCGCCGCCGCCACCGCCTCCATGTCCGCCTTGATGATGAATGTGCTTGTAGACGGTGTGTGTGTGGTGATGGTGTTTCACCTTGTAAGGCACATGGATGATGAACTTCTTGTGGCCTCCACCGCCACCACCACCGCCAGCCTCGGCCAAGCTCACGAGAATCATGGCCCCAAGAATCGACATCAACTGCAACAACAACAAAAATAATCTTAAATATACGCAATCACTAAAAACGAAATCATAAATAGCATCATCACTTTGTATACATCGATATGCTGTTAGTATACATCAATAAGGCGTTTAACCAATGTATTCTTCCAGTGTTAAGTTATGGCGCAAAGACGTGGAATCTAACAGCAGCTTGTAACCATAAAATAAAGGTCACTCAATGTGCCACGGAGAGATTCATGAGAGGAGTGTCTCTAAAAGGTAGAATCTGAAATGTGGATATTTGAAGAAGAACTTAAGTAGTGGAGGCTACACAAATAATAGGCATACTCTAGTGACAAATATCTGTCGAAGAGACGACTGATGATGGGAAGAAAAGAGTGGCGGCCAAGAATTTGCAAATACCGGGCCGATCAAGATGGGCTGACGACATCAGAAAATAGCAGGATTAGCCTGGATGCGGAAGGCATGATGAGATGCATGGATACTTATGCGGGAGGCCTAAGTTCAGCAGTGGACGGACACAGGCTGACGAAGATGATGCATAAAAAAGATAGCGTCATTGAATAGCCATATGAGATCACAAGGCTTTATTATTTTCTTTTTAAAGTACTCAATTTAATCATCCATTCACATTAATATTTTTTAATGGTTAGATATAATTTGAAGATATGAGATATTTCGGCTGATTATTAGATGAAGATGAACGACTGAATTGCGTGTTATAAATCTTACCATTTGCAGGTGAACGTTTATTAAATTAATGTTTATCTTAATTGGAATAGTTTTCTTTATCACACAGTATTATACAGAATGGTTTCCACGAAATTAATAGTTACTGATATCGTGAATACTCATCTTCAAAAAATAATATTAATAGTTTGACGAAGGCGAAAATAAAAATAAAATTAGTTGAAATGTAACAATAATATTAATCGCAAAAGCACATACAGTTATCTTAACCGAAAAGTTCAATGTTATTTTTTATTTACATAAAATATATAAACATTGTCACTTTTGATTAATTTTATTTTGGGATTAGATAATCAAGATAAGTATGCCAAAATCGCCGCAGTAATAAAAACAACATTATGAAAAACACAAACAATTACATAAATAATGGACATGTAATAAAATTCACGATTCAAGGACGATGTAGTGACGATTCACAAAAAATACATAAATGTTGAACAAATGAGAGAATTCTCGATTTAATGACGATTTAGTAATGATTCACTAGAGATTACATATATTATATGTTGGAAAAGAGAGAAAATTTACGTTTCAAGGACGATTTAAAGATGATTCACTAAATTTTTTGAGCGCGAGATTTAAGCGGAAAATTGTAATATTTGAGATTTTGTGCGTAACTCACCACAAAGCGAACTGCCATTTTACGAAGAGAATTTGGCGAGGGTTTGCGGAGTGAGTGACTGCTACCTGTAGTTGCGGTTGCAGTTGTCAAGTGTGATGTCTATCTGGTGACGGTAGCAGCTTTTATATGAATTTCGAGCGGTTCCCAGAAGGCGTCGAGAAGGGGCTCGTAATACACACGCTCGACTTTCGGTTACGTAAGTCCGACATTCGGTCACGGTACCGGCCGTCTTTCGTCCGCTTACTTTTACCGTCTCTCGGAAGGAAATGGTCCAATTCGGCGCCTTGGCATTCGTTCACCGGAAGGGTATCGCGGATGACGCCGAGTACAACGCATCCTCAAGAGAAACACTCGAGAGAATTCGCTTTCCTACCGAAAATTTTGACAAATATTGTGCATAGTGAAAACCCGAAAATTTTCCATCGATGCTTACTGAAATTATCGTTAATTAAAGTGCTCGTTCATTCCGTACGTTTTGTTCTTAACAGTGAGCATATTATCGGATATTGTACATGTTGTATGTATGTTCGCGATCAATTTTATTTTATCTCTAGTGGTATGTTCGAGAAGATTTTCAATTAATAGATTGACATCTTAAAATATATTTCCCAACTAGTTTCAGTAATAAAATACTACTTCAACGACAATAATTCATTATTTGATATCAAATATAGTAATCATTTTTAATTTTTGTTATTAATACTAAACATTAGAATGAAATGTAAGTATTTGTTAATTTTACAGTTATGCATCTCACGTTACCTATCTGCCATGTAAATGATGTAAATCAAGGAATAGTTGTAGTACTAAAATTGTAGTAAAAAAAATTAAACTTACGACAATTATTTTGAATTACTTTTAATTTAAAAAATTTACCCTCAAATAATTAACAAAAATGCTTGTAGAAAAAGCTTTATTTTTCAACATTAAATAAAAAGTAATCACAATTTGTACATCATCATAAGTTGGGTCTTTTATAAGACATAATTTTATATTAGATCCTCTGACAAATCGATTCGTCAATAAAATAATACATGTCTAACAAGTCGAAGCATTATGTACTTGTTTTGTACTTGTGTGTATATTCATGCATGTTGTTTACAACTGGTCTGTTGGTATTACTATGAACTATACGGTCCATTTAGTAAATATACTAGGCCGCTCCATTTCTTGAAACAAAATCGTACAGAGGGTGTAATGTTTCTTCGGGAGATAGGAAATTATTTCTCGAATTGTTGTCTTACAACAATAGCAGCTTAGCAATAATTATTCATAGCAAGCTTCTTCAATAATTTAAGAGTGATTATTTTTCTTAAATATATACGTCAATGTGGAAAAACACTGATCGTATCTTTGTGAAATTTGATTCGTCAAACAAGAGTTTCATAAAGTGATTTCCAAGTGATTGTATTTATCAATAATATTTTATTTGATTTCCTTTCGTTTTCACTGACTAAATTTAACATTAACGATGTGTCATTGCAAAAATAATGCTACAAAATAATAAATAAAAAATAATAACTAAATGAGTGAGGCAGGAATTCCGTGGATTCCTATTATAAGTTTTATGACTCCAATACGTGGATCCATTATGAACTAAGGATGATCAATGATATAACTCAGGTAATATCAAGATTAAAACACACTGACAAAACGTGCATAAAACAAAGCGGGATAGGTTAGGTTAGTTAATGTTAGGGTAGATAGGGTTAAGTAATTTTAGGTTATATTAGGTGAGGTTAGGTTATGTAAGGATGAGGGGTATAGTTCTCCTGAGGAATGAATCTTGCACAGGCCCATCAGGCCCCCCGTTTCAAGGAGCGACCCTTACAGACAAGGTACGGACGCCGTTTTCAGGGCGTTGTTGGGTATCGTGGTGAAATCATTTAAAGCCTTCCAGTATAATCATAGGAAAATAAGTTACATATGAATAGGTTTTACTTGTAAAACATATATAAAACAAAACGGGTTAAGTTACTGTTTAATAAGAGTGTATTGTTATTAACGCATGCGTATTAGTCAAAACAACCAAATATAGTGAACATGTTTTTACTCATGTACACACTTCTGGAATGGTGTCGCGACCTATCGTTCACAGACAATTCGTTCAGCGACTTTTAGGGTAACGATGTGGGGCGTACTGATCGTCTGGTGCAATTGACATTAGGCATACGGGACAACTGGTGCACTGGATGATTCGCAAACCTAGCCTAACCTGAGTATTTGTCCAGTAATTGTAGAGTCCAGAGATCCATAAGTATTGGTAACAAATTAACTTAGGTAAGGTTAGGTTAAGTTAGCGAGATGTCCTGTGTACCAGACGTCCAGTGCGCCCCACGTCATTACCGATGAGAGTCGCTGAACGAATTGTCTGTGAAAAAAATGCGGCGGAACCTTCTGGAATATATAGCTTTTTTGTATGTTGGGTTAGTTATTTACACATCATTATATTTCTGTTTGCTGTCGAACAATTTTTCACAAAACAATAAGCGCCGCATAAATAATGACATGTGTATGGTATTCCTCATATGATGAATGAACTATTGAGGATATAATGTAAGGTGGGTTATAACAACTATATGGTTTCTCAAGCATACAATTATCGGCAAGTTCTCACGCGTAGGTTTCACATGGGTGTAGGAATTTTATAGACTTTTAAGCAAATGCAGACATATTTTTATTACGCGTCATTATTAATAACAACAAACCTACTAGCTTACATTTTTTTAAGTGGAATATGTTTTATTAGAGAACTTACTATATGGCAGAGGTATACTATTTAGACAAGTCAAATACATTTAATTAAAATTTATTAATTCTATGCTTACAAATCTTATAATTTTTTCATCATCAGCATCAGTCTGTGTCCAATCACTGTTGAACCTTCCCAGGCCTCCCTCGTGAGTCTCCATCCTCTGATGTCTTGGCCCATCTTGCAAGTGGCCGGCCAACGCTCCGTTTACCAGTTCTTAGACACCACTCCAATACTTTTCTTACCCATCGACCGTCGTTTCTTTAACAGATATGTCATATTGCCACTTGAGTGTGCCTATTCTTTTTCAGATATCCTAGTTTCGGACTCTATCTTTTAGAGATACTACGAGAATGGATATCTCCATGGCACACTGGGTGACCTTTATTTTTGATCAAGAGATGTAAAGTCATGACTAGATTTTTTTTTATGTAAGCACATACAGGAGAATACCGACAGATGATGAAAGTAATTATGAAGTCTCTTCTGTGGAATTCTACGACGCTTACCATGACCAAGCGCTGCATGTGGAGTGTTGATCCGCTAACGTCATAGACTACTGCCCGAGATTCATTCGTCATCCTTATTATTACAAGAATTTACTATGAATGGGTGGTCTTCACGGGACGACTTTCGTCTACCACCAATTTTAATTAATAGGCTATGACTGGCATTTTACGGGTTAGGGGTCAAATTCACACTAACCCGGGGTATTTTAGAGCTCAAAAATTGATTAAAAATCGTTTATTTTTAATCTCCGTCGGGGATCGAACCCACGACCTGAAACTTGTCAAAAAATATATTGTGGAATAAATTCTAAAAATTCTTTTATTTATATCTGATAATGTGTAATCGTTACACGCCATAGACAAGTAAAGGTTAACTCTTAAGAATCTATATAATGGGGCACGATTTGAAAATATGTAGTTTTTCAAAGACGCTAAAAAAAGAAAAGAAACATTTTTGGCATTGAATATTGAAACCTCTCGGAGGTTGGTTGCTTATATATTTTTTTCAAATTTTTCCGATCGGTAACGATACGCGGACGTGTTTTTCTCAGTGTTCTTATTTTTGTTATACACAGCTACCAGCTAGAAATGTGCAATTGTCTTATTTCAATGGCTGCAAGTTCACTTCCACGCAGTCGGCTTTACAAAAAATACAGCCTCCGCAAAAGGCGCTCAACAATAGGCATTTTTTGTGATCCGACTTATTTGTAGACAATCGACGCAATAAAACAATCATACACGTACATAGTAAATGAGTTGTATTTGTCTTCCCTTTTTCCATATATTATCTACCAGTTACACTCAAATCAGCTAATCAAAAATACACCCGTATGCTGAGATGTTTCTTTAAATCTAAGGTGAGTCTAAGACTGAGGCTTCCTCACTTCAATCATTCTAATACCCGTATCCAGAGTCATTCCATAGCTTAAGGTGACCAATTTAAGACATGTACAGGTATGCAGATTATTTTTAAACGTAACCAATCTATCATAGCTTTTTTCCTTTAGAATGATTTAAGTGAAGAAGCCTCGGCCCTCGACTCACGTCAGATCTTAAGAAATGTCTCTGTAAATGAGTGTTAAGTTGGTTATCTTAAGTCAAGGAGTGTCTCTGCATATGGGTGTAAAGCTGAGTGGCTATTATAGGTTGGTTACCTTAAGGATTGTCTGCCCATACGTGTGTCTATCTTTACAATAATTGAGAGACACTAACGCTTATAACTCCAGAATTAGAACAGATAGAAACTTACGATTGCAATCGATTGAGAAAAAAACTTATAGCGAGGAAACTTTGAAAATATTATGTTCATTTTTATTCATATATCCGCAGCATTTTCAAATCCATTAGGAAAACTAAAGCTTAATTCTAAAGCAAAAATTGCGCAATAACTTAAAACTAAGGTGTTTAACCAATGCATTCACAGCATTTACTTATAGCGCAGAGACGTGGAATGTAACAGTAGGTTTTACACATAAAATAAAGGTCACCCAAATTGCCACGGACAGATCCACGAGGGAAGTGTCTCTGAAGAATCCGAAACGAGGATATCCGAAGAAGAACTAAGTACCCAAAGAATAGGCACACACGTGGCAATGTGACATATGTCGAAATGACGGTGGTCGATGGGGAAGAAGAGTGTTGGAGTGGCGTCCAAGAACTGTTAAACTGAGAGTTGACCGACCCCCTGCAAGGTGGACTGATGACATCAGCAGAATAGCGGGAGTAGCTCGGATTGGAAGTGCCGAGAATCGAAAAGGATGTAGACTCATACGGGACACCTACGTTTAACAGTTGACAGACATATATGATGATATTCTTTTCATGTCTGGAACATAAGCTAACCACAAATTGCCACTACTCATTTCTGTCAGCTAATTGCCATTTCAATGTAACCATTAGTTACCATTTTCATACATTGTATAGGGTCCGCCATCTAACGTTTTTTTTTCAACTAGTGCTTATTTCGTAAATGGTAACACTTAGCTCATGTCTGATTTGACAGATAATTAGTTTTATCTTTCCGCTAAGCGAATATGGTTGTGTATACGCTTGAACAATGCTGGAAAATATTGCGACATTACTTTGAAAATCATGGTAATGTTGCAGAATGTGTGCGAAAATTGCGTACGGATTTTGGAAGAAGAGAATCACCGTCAGCTCCGTGTGTTCGTTATCTTGTGAAAAAAGTGAAAGAAACTGGCATCCTCATCGATAAACCAAAGCGTGAAAACCCAAAAACAGTGCGTACACCCGAGAATATTGCTGCTGTGGCAGAAAGTGTGCGTGAAGCGCCATCAATGGCGCTTCCATGCGGTGCGGCCATGTTGAACGAATTTTTGGTCACAAAAATTGAAGAGGAGGATATTGGCAACATTTGATTTCAGCAGGACGGCGCTACGTGCCACACAGCCGAAGCTACACTCGATGTTTTGCGCCCTGTTTTAAAAAAAAAGTTATTTGGCGGACCCTTTACAATGTGATTGTCCTTAAAGGCGGCTCAATATAATATTGAATTACTTGATGAAATAATTGCGAAAAAAATAATCTATGAACTTCACGCAATCCACTCGCGTTAATTACCATTCTTAATAAACTATTATTTACTAGTACATAGTATTTTTAAACTGTTCTAAAAACATACTGCGTGCCTCAATGATTTACATTCATCAGTTCAACCGTGAAAGGAAGGCAAAATGTTTTTTTTACCTCGTTTTAATGTTTACGTGTAACGTGATCCATAATAAAACAAGGTAAAAAACTTTGATGGGTGAATGCTTAGAACATTTTGCTTGGAGTCGTGTAGCTCCAATGATCTCGCATGCGTATACAAGTTTCATCTATACTTTTCATTCCTGATATAAGAAGCACTTGGTAAGATTAACTCCTTTTACTTCGTAATAGTTGATTTGTTTTTACAAAACCCGCTTTTAGAACTATTTATTTTGTCTTTAATTGGACGTTAAAATGGGAAAACATGTGACGTTATTGCATTAGTTGCTAATAAGACACGCTACTGTACGAACTCTTGTTATTTCAGTTGTAACTGTAAAATAATACGACGTTACTAATAATATTACTAATGATTCTACAATAGTAACAATTCTGTAACTCTTACATTTCAACTGTCAAAGAACAATTGCAGGGAATTTACGTATCTTTTTTATATAGATAAATGCAATAAAGTTAGTATTTTCCTTTTTTCATGTCTATTTATTATAAAGAGCCACTAATTGCCGTCACATTTCTGTCATATTTCAATATTCATGTCATATTCAAAGACATACTCTCAATGGCGGAAACCTGAGAACTTAATGAGACGGCAGCTGTAGTATTGCATCCAGGAGAGAGTACAGCCGGAATATAAGTATTTATTTATGCAATTTTTGTATATAAATTCGTTGAGTATATTTATTTCATTGAAAGGACCACAAAAGGATTTTGCAAAAACAAAAAAGTACGTTGGAGAAATGCGCATGCCGGCGGGTGTAGCTCAATGGTCATAGCGTTTGCTTTGCAAGCCAAAGGTCGTGGGTACGATTCCCGACGGAAATTAAAAAAAAAGGTTTTTAATCGATTTCTGAGGTCTTAAATTCCTCGGCTGGTGTGAATTTGATACCTTACCCGTAAAATGTCAGTCATAGCATATTTATCAAAATTGGTGGTAGACGAAAGTCGTCCCGTGAAGACCACCCATTCATAGTAAATTCCTGTAATAATTATGGTTGATGCGTGAATCTCGGGCTGTAGTCTATGACGTTGGCGGATCAACATTCCACATGCAGCGCTTAGCCATATGCAGCATGGTAAGCGTCATAAAATTCCACAGTTGAGTCTTCAGAATTACTATCACCATCTGTTTGTATTCTACGTGATATTGTGGCTTTTGGGTTTAGCCGTGTGTGGCGAATTACTTATTTCCGATTTTTCGACCGCAATTGCTTCATAGAACATACCCACCGTACACGATTCTCCCACATGACGCTCGTGGAGGTACGTTAGGCTGACAGCTAAACTACCTCCAGACACAAACTCACCACTAAGTCATCAACCCTGAAGAAGACCCCTGGAATGGCGGTCGAAGTATTGGAAATAAGTAATTCGCCACACACGGCTAAACCCAAAAGCCACAATATCAAATCTGGCCGCTATAACCTAAGAAGATATTCTACGTGCTTAAATTAAAAAAAAATGATCTTACCATATTATTTCGTACTCTAAACGTCTCTCCATTAACAATACTAGCGTGGTTAACATAAAGTGTGGTCAAATAGTAGTAAATATTATTATTAATTTATTAACAAAATTTAAATAAAAAACTAAAACATTTACTTTTTATATGAATCAATAAATTTTAATTGATTTTTTTTTTTACGATCATTTAAGCAATGTAAAAAATCAATAATTGTGTTGACGTTTATGCTTAACGAGGCATGTGCATTAATGGTCCGTGAGAACTTTTAGAACATTTCAATTTTGTTGGTAAAAAATAAGATATTTTCAACATTTGGTATTAAACTATATAACAGACATCGTGCTTAGACGCTTTGCGGAGTTTCAGACATCTCGACGTACAGGTTACTGAGAACGGTGGCCTGTAAAAAGTTCCCACTTCCCGCCTTGGCATCAATGTCCGCACCAACTTGCACTGCTCTTAAGTGCGAAGTGCGGATTTATCCCACGCCCTGAAAAAAACACGTCGCTTCAGTGCGAGAAATTGAATATTGATTTATTTCGTATTACGACATTCCTTCGTTAATCTTTTTTACGATGTGTATTGAGTTGTGGGTCATTCTACACATGTTTCAAATTTGCCTTTTTTTTAAAATAATAATTGATTTATTTAATTTAGTTCTGAAGGTGAATATAAATTCAGCACTGACCAATCAAAACACATTAAAAAAATCGTCCTTAAATATTAAACTTTATTTTTCATTGACTAATTCACTTATTTCGAGACTTTTTATGAAATCTTATTTCACACGTAATTGTGAATACTTGTAATATCTGAGACACGTAGCTTTTCTCGATGAAAACAAAGTACAAATACTTATCTACTTACCTTGTTTTTACATGGATCACGTAAGATATGTTCTCTATTAAGAGACTGCAGTTTTGACTAAATCGTAGCCTTTCTCAATCCATCACTTGTTAAGAGATAACTCAGTTATATTAGTTATCTCCCATTTAAAAACTATACCCCTTGGCTGGTATCGCACCACCAAACATAAGACGCAAAGTCATATGCGCCGAAGAAATTCGTAAGGCAATCAACCAACCGTCCCACTGCTTGTATAATCAGATACCCCCAACACCCAGACTGAAGTCGCGAAGCAGTTTTCTGAGATCCACACATCTCACATCCGGCCCTGAAAATGAGAGACTCCAGCTCTGGCGACAAGTCGCACCAGAGGATTTAATTACTCCAAAGGAAGGCCTCCCAACTGGCAAGAACCTTGACTGGTGGACCTGGAAATCCCTGAACAGATTAAGAACCGGAGTTGGTAGAACAAACGACAACCTGGAGCGGTGGGGAATTCTTCGGCAGGGAAAGACACTATTATGTGACTGCGGAGACATGCAGACCGCCTCACGAAGAAGAAGATCTATCTTCTTTTATGTTCAGAATGTTCGTGTCCTTTCTGATCCATCCTAACACGCAGCACAATTCCTTCTACCATTGGCACAACGTTATACTACATTATGAAACTGTGAGAAAAATGATAAAAAACACATTTGTTCCTTAATAGCTATGTATGAACGTGTGGAGTTATGGTATATAATAAAAGTCGCTTTGAAAATTTAAAATCATCATCGATTGAATCTCTTTTCAATACAAATTAGAAATTGTTAATGTGCATTGCAGTGGACGCGGTATTTACTATTGAATTTTGTTTGTCTTACAGCTTGTGTACGTTCATTCGGCATTAAATTGTAATTTTTAAATTTCCAAAATAATTACAATGAATATGCACATTACAAACCAATACAAGTGTGGCACAGAGAGGCTCTCGATCGTTGTTTCTAATGCTCATTGAGGAATCGCTCATTTCGTGATAATTGTTTGAATGACTGCGCTAATGGCGGATATAATTATTGCAAATTTTCACTCAGTGCAAAAATGCTATTCATGTTAATGCAACACAAAACATGAGATGAATTATACAAAATATAAATACGATTCAGCAACATCATTACATTCACTCTCCTCTAACTGGAGCATATTATTATCATCAGCCTCGCTTGGTGAAAATTCTCTGTCCCGTGCTGTTTTTGGAGACCCAGACGGGGACCCGTTACTGCATGCAGAGTGGCTGAAGGCCTTCCCGTGATTCTAGGTGCATCAGTTAGACGTCAAATAGATCTGAGTTTTAGGCTGCGAAATTAGTATACTACAGCGAGTTGCGAATTGCCTTCTTTGGTTACACGTTGCGAACCACGAAATACGTCGGAATGGATAAGGCATCATCAACCTGTGTTCATTTACTGTTGAACGTGATGTGCATTCTTCTCGATCCTCCACCTTCCGCATCTAGGGTACTCCCGCTATCCTTCTGATTTCAGTTTACTCGTATATTGCAGGCGGTCGGCCAACGCTCTGTTTGGCAGTTCTTGGACGCCACTCTAACACTTTTCTTCCTCATTGACCGTCGTCTCTTCAACAGATATGTACATTTTCACTTGAGTGTGCCTATTCGTTGAGAAGCCTTAATTACTTTACTTCATTTTTCTTCGTCTCTTGGCCGACTGGCATGAAAAGCTCTCGATTTATTACTGCATTAAACATAGTTCAGTACCGCTGTTGAAAGTAGGCCTCACGCCTAGATGTTCATCCTTTTAGATCCTCCGCATCCCAACTACTCGCGCTACTCTTCTGAAGTTTGGCCAACGCCCCGTTTGCCAGTTCTTGGACACCACTTTAACTTTTTTCTCCTCCATCGACCTCTTCGACAGATATGTCCTGTCCATTGCCATTTGAGTTTGCCTATTCGTTGGATAGCCTCCAGTACTTGAGTTCTTCTACGTAAATTCTCGTTTCGGATTTATCTTTTAGAGACATTTCGAGTATGAATATCTCCGTGGCACGTTGGGTGACCTTTATTTTATGTTTAAAATTAGATTCTACGTCTCTGCGCCATAAGTAATACTATACAAAAGGTTATTGACACTAAATGTGTCAATAAATTTACATCGCCACACTTATGGTTGTATCTACTTTAATGACGCATTGAAATATTACCCATTTTGTAACGTCACTTAAGGAAAATAAAATAAACTGTCAAAACAATAATGCATTATGAAGTATAGCACATATATATAGACTGCCGCTATAAAGCTATGTCAGCCACTAGTTTATTTTTCATAGTTTATTCTAGCTTCACTGTAATTTATAAGCTTTATGCTAGCTTAATTACATTAATAGATGTAGTAAAATTAGTTTTTCAATAGGTATATAGACCCATTAAAATGCTTGTAATATCAATCTTTACACATATATATAGGTTGAGTAACATCGTGTTAGGTTATGAAAGTAGTATTAAAAAAAAAATACTATGCATATTCATTAAAATACTTTTAGTTCAGATCGATTTAATTACAGATCCTCAATATCGAAATACCATCCAAAATTGAACAAAATATTGATCAGTAAAATGCAAGTATAAATAAGTGCATATTAGGTGACAATCAATAAATTCGTTAAAAAAATATAATAGGTCAATTAAATATGTAATAATGTTAAATATATATAAAATATTTTTTATAAATATATATATAAATAAAACAAAAATATGAAATTTGATATTCTTTAAGTGAATGCTTTTTTTATTTACGGAATTCGCTTTAGAAATTTGATACGCAAACCTTCGCAGCAGTCACAACATGTGACACATTATGCTATATTGTTGCGCAAGCCAGTTGTACCCAAAAGATGGTGTATTTTTTTACAATTTGCGGTGGGAAAAAGAAATAACATGTTTCATCGCAATTGGTTGAGCGGTATATGCACGCGTACGAGCAAACAAGCATTTCGCATTAAATTATTTTCCTGGATTTGTAAGAAAATATTTCATTATTCTAATATAAATAAATCATTGAAGAATCTAAGTGGTACCTTGACATACGAGTTTAATTCGTTTCGAAACCTTACTCGTATTTAAAATTATTCGTAACTCAAAGTGTCATTTAATATCTCCGATCCGCGACGAGTTGCGACTTTTTCAGGGTGTTTCTTGCTAAGCCGTTTGCTCGTAAAATCGCTCGCTCGACGGCTCGTATCATAAAAATGTCGTATGTTGGGTCACTCGTGTGTCAAGGTACCACTGTATTTATAACACATTCAATATTAGATACACACATACAAATTCATAGCAAACATCATCATGTGACATTAAATTCATCAATATCGGATAAAAATAAACGGCAGACGCTAGGATTCTAACCACGAACTCTTGCAACCATTGTTCAATTATCTTATTACATATAATCACATGCAGGAGAGCACAAGTGGTCGAGACCAGTGCTGAGCCGGCGGGTATAGTTCAATGGTCAAAGCGTTTGTTTTGCAAGCCAAAGGTCGCGGGTTCGATCCCCGACGGAGATTAAAAATAATAATATTTAAAGTGATTTTCGAGCTCTGAAATACCCCTCCCAGTTGGTGTGAATTTGATCCCTCAAAATGACAGTCATAACCTATGAATTAAAATTGGTGGTAGACGACAGTTGTCCCGTGAAGACCACCCATTCATAATAAATTCCTGTAATAATAAGGATGCTGCGTGAATATCAAGCTGTAGTCTATGACGTTGGCGGATCAACACTCCACATGCAGCGCTTAGCCATATGCACCCATGATAAGCGTCATAGAATTTCACAGATAAGACTTCAGAATCACTATCACCATTTGTTGGTATTCTCCTGTATGTGTTTAAAACTCTAAGACAGGTTGAATAGACGCTGTATGCGGGAAACGTGTGCTATGTTTGTATTTGTGTATGTGTGTGGGTTGGGGAGATTGCAAGTTTGTTTGTTTCTTATCTCCTTCTGTTTCTTAAAAAGATCCAGATAAATATACTTTACGGATTTAACCAAGTAATTAGCATCTATTCTTGTCCATGACAAACGATTTTTCTGGTAAAAAATTCGCGTGTGTGAAAATCGACTTTCTCAATTTTTTACCAATAGGGACGAGGACATACTGAAATTACCTTCAAAATGTCAACAAATTATAAAACAAAACGGTGCATATTTGACCGTTTACAGAAGAATTCTCGGAATTTCCTGGAGAGACCACATCACGAACAATGAGGTTCTCAGCTTAATCAAGGAAGATAGGCACCTATGATGTGACCGATCCATCAGGCTCGCCTCTCTGAGATGGTTCTTACATAACCATGTTTCTGTAAGAACCATCTCAGAGAGGCGGTCACATCATGCGCCACGATGGTCTTCTTCACGACATTGTGGAAGGGATGGTTGAGTGTAGAAACTGCAGAGGGCGCCCTAGACGGAAGTATTTGCAGCAAGTGTTCGAGGACATGAGTTGTAGCTCTTCATCATCATCATCAGTCTGTGTCCGTCCACTGTTGAACGTAGGCCTCCCGCATGAGTCTCCATCCTCTTCGATCCTCCGCCTTTTTTTACCATGGCCGCTGCCGTGGCCAGGAATAGCGAAGCTGCTGGGAACTAGGGGCCGGATCTTTTGTTGTGTTTTCATTCGGGGTCGTTGGCTTAAAACGCAACGCTTGCCAGGCGGCTTGGCGAGTTTATGGCCGGTTTAAACCGTGCCTAGTTGAAGCTGGGAGAGTTCTTTTGATAACTCTCTCAGCCCTCCTTTCTCCCGTCAGTTCATCACGTCATATAGCCAAAGGGATTGGTTACCGCAATCTTGATGTGACATGACTATGTAGGGCTCACCACGTACAGGTAAGAGTGGAGTTGGTTGTGAGAGGCTTTAAACTGCTGTTTTAATAGCAGTCGGTAGGTGCGCATCACCACCCAAGAGCCCCTTAGCTCTTATGCTGAGCTAAAGAGGATTGGAGAGGATCGAGATGAGTGGATATCGAGATGTAAGATTTTGTTGCTGCAGACCAATCCACCGGATTGATACTACGAAGAAGATTTGACCTAAATCGGATCATTCTGACTGTAGTAAATAAAACTTGAATTTTAATTTTAAAAATTAAAATTTGAGATTTGAAAAGATTGTGTAGCACTGGCGTAAACACAGTTGCCGGAAATGGTAGTTTTACAATTTGGCGCGAAGAGGCTTACAGGTTTATATGTGAAGCGAACGGAACTGTTTGGTTTGTTTTTTTCCCTTTCCAATTGCCGCCTAAGCGGGGCGCTTATTTATTATTCGTTTTGCTTAAAGCTCCGCCCGAGAACACTCACTTTGTTATCTAACGGAACGGTTCTCAACACTAAACAATGTGGCGAATCGTATCTATGACGGCGAACACTTTGTATCTAAAATCCCATACATAAAAATCAATGTTTTGACATCAGCGCGATGTAGCCCTTGCCGACTGGTACCGAAAACCTCGATACACAATCTTTCGTCTCTTCCTGTTCGCTTATGTGTGTTATAGACATCACAATATGAGCGCTGGGGGACAACCTAAGCGCCGACGAACGCGTCAGTTATGCTTTGACGACCGAGGAGTTAGCATTACGGCCAGCGGCATGTCATCCCGCATGGCCGGAAGCTTGTAAAAAGTTTTAAGTAAATATAATCAATGTGCTTCTAAAAGAAAGTCTTTGTATGCTGACCTGCTCCTCATCCTGCCCTCACGCGATGGAATAACACCCCTTTTGAGAGAGGAGGATGTTAGTTTGCTTGTATTGAAAAGCGCTGGTATGCCGTTCATTCGATTGCGATGAAACTTACATAATTTATTATATATATATATATATTTTCATGAAATATATAAAAATTAGCGGTACTCAGTTCTGTCAGTTGTCTATTGCTCGTCCCAAGACATCTGCACATGAAGATCTACCTGGGAACATAAATGGTTCCCAACGACCTTCAGGGTAAATAACAAAAGAATTGTAGAAACGGCACTGTAGTAGTATCCGAGGCATATTTTTGGGTGATTTTGTAATCCGATTTTTAAGATTGAGAAGAGACTTGGACCATTTGGTCACAAGGATCGGTTCAACCCGGCCAGTGACACGCGATTAGCCACAGGCGGTGTGTGTTAAATCCATGTTTTGATCTGCGTTCAATGTTGGCCAACTATGGTGATCTAATGACAGCCGTGCTAACGATGTCCTATTGCCGATAAAGATAGAATATTCATAGTCATGTAATGTTTCCATTAGCAGTAGATAATAAATTATACAATTTAAACTTAATGTTATGTATGAGTTTATTTACAATCAAAGTTTAAATACTGACATCAACATGATATAGCCCTTGCTGACTGGTACCGAAAACCTCGATATACAATCTTATGTCTCTTATTTCTGTTCGTAGGTCGTACATGCATATGTCGTCATTTAGTAATGCCGTTCGGAGGACTAATTACTGGCGCTGGGTGTCACCGATCACGGCGCCCGAACACGGTCAGTTGTGTGCCGACCGTCAGAAAGTCGTATTATGGCCGGCCCGGCAAGTTATTCCGCCTGGGCCGGAAGTTTGTAAAGTTTATCGTGAATGTGCTTCTGAAAAAGTCTACGTGTTGTTAATCTGCTCCTCATCCTGCCACCACGCAATTCAATAACAAACTTAGAGAGGAGGATGTCAATACTTTGTGTCTGTTAGTACAGTAGATACATTAACACTTATGTTAGATTATACGGGTAAATAAAAAAAAATGTAACGAATTATAAATATGTAGTTTTATTTCCCTTATTTATTTAAAAGATTTTTCACCAATATTTAATTTCACCAATCAGTAAATTATCTTAACTTTACATAGCTTGGACAAATCTTGCCAGAATATATAAGTGCAGATGTTATCAGTTGAATATATTCGGAAGAGTATTGCCATTGATAATATTTTGAGTATCTCTAAAAGATAAAATCCGATACGAGGATATCTGAAGAAGAACTCAAGTGGTAGAGGCTACCCAAAGAATAGGCACACTTGTGTGGCAATGTGACATATGTGTCGAAAAGACGACGGTTATGGGAAAGAAAAGTGTTGCAGTGGCGTCCAAGAACTATCAAACGATGGACCCCCTGCAAGATTGACTAACGTTATCAAAAGATTAGCGGGGGTAGCCTGAATGCGGAAGGCAGAGCATCGAATAGGATGGAGACACATGCGGGACACCTACGTTTAACAGTGGACGGACACCGGCCGACAATGATGATGATGCTTTAATGTCTCCAGGTGTACCTCTAGATGCAAAGATGTCTTGAGAAAATGCTTCAGATATGATATCAGAATGGTGAAACTCATGCGGGAGTTATATGTTCAACAGTTGATGGATACAGGCAGATGATGATGATGAATAGCGGTAAAATTGAATTATGAAAGCGACTAAGCCGAGTATTTGTTTATTACTTTATTGATTGACATGGTTTCATACTCGTACTTATATATAATTAAAATGGATCTTTATATTTTGACAATTGTAATAGTTTTTTATCGCTGGCAATATTTGCGAAATGAATGTACTTGAGATGATTCACACAATTAGTTTAATTGACGGGTATTTTCAATTTTACTTTCACCCACCTATGTATTGCGAAATGAGATAATATTCATAATAATATTAGTACCATTCACTTAGATGTACAAGCGAATTTAATCAAACACAGTAGTATTAGTTTTTTTATTATATGTTTTCAACGGGGCGTTGACGCCCCCATGTGGGCTCTTGAGACTAAAGTAGGCAGTAGAAAACCCAGATAAAAGGCAATGCTTGAGATACTACTGTGAGGTCGCAAGCAAATTAATAAAATATAGATATAAATTACAATACGATCACCTGGGATGGCAGAACAAAAAGAGAAGTCAACAGACGCATACATCAAGCAAGGCTTCTTCTTCGTAGTATCAATCCGGTGGATTGGTTTGCAGCAACAGAATCTTGCATCTCGATCTCCAAGCAATCATTTTTTTGGTGATACATGGGATGTCTTTTAGACCTTTAATGTAGTTTTTCCCCTTTATTTCCACATCCTAATGCCGTTGACAATAAAGGTTCATCCTCCTTAGGAGAGCATTTACTCCCTCCAGCACAATAGAGTGCCCTAACCAGGACCTGATGAGGTTAGCTGGGTGTTAGCTTATTCCGGCCAACATTCGGTCCCTGTCTATATTGGCCGACTGATGTCGCTCACCCCCCACCACGAGAAGGAGATAGATCAGGATTTTTAAGTATATATGAGTAAAAAACAATGGCACTCAAACGGTTAAATGCTCCAAAAAGCAAGGCTAGCGTTCAATAAAAAACAACAATTCTTCAGTCAAAAAATATTAGCTTAAAGCTCCCCAAGCAACTTGCCAAAACATTTGTTTGGGACATCTTGATGTACGGCTGTGAGACATGGTGCTTATCTGAAAGTGATAAAAAAGACTAGAGACCTTTGAGATGTGGTCATACAGAAGAATTCTCGGAATTTCCTGGAGAGACGACGTCACGAACAATGAGTTTCTCAGAATAATCAAGGAAGATAGGCATCTAGTAAGAACCAACTCAGAGAGGCGAGCCCGATGGATTGGTCACATTATACGCTACGATGGTCTTCTTCGCGACATTGTGGAGGGGATGGTTGAGGGTAGAAACTGTAGAGGGTGCATTTGCAGCAAGTGTTCGAGGACATGAGTTGTAGCTCTTATGCTGAGCTGAAGAGGATTGCATAGGATCGAGAAGAGTAGAGATAGAGATACAAGATTTTGTTGCTGCAAGCCAATCCACCGGATTGATACTACGAAGAAGAAGACATACATATAAAAGTAAATAAATACACCAAATACATTAATAAGTATGTCAATTTATCAAATGGCTTACTTTTTAAGTCGAATCTACTAAAACGGTTCAGTGTAATTTACAAGTTACGCCCATATGGTAATTAGTGAACACAAAATGCTTGTACTAAGAGTTAAAACAACACATAATAAAACGCGCTGTATACATTTTCACCGTCTTGTTACCATAAATAAACATAAAAATTAAAAACGCCTATTTTATTATCCAACGGTCACACTCGGTAAATTTTGAATGTAACATTAAGATCATTGAAATAGGCAAATAGTTAGAATGCTTGAATTTCATACAATTGCGATAAGTGTAGAATGCCGGCGGTAATGAGACATTGCGTATGAAAAAACAAAGAATGAAACAATCTCGGTAATGTGTGTATCTAAGTAGGCGTTTATAAGTAGAGAAAGCTTAGCTCAAGGCTGGCTAATTAAATAGTGAATTATATAATTTGGTGAATTATGGTGTAACGCGAGAGGCAGTCCATTTTTACATCGAATTTACCTATCCTAGGTTACTTTTTGTGTCAGTTTATTTATATTCTTAATACCTCATGAACCAATGAAAAATATACATAAAAATTTTCAACAATTTATGTACTTATACTTATTTTTAACAATTTTCGCCCCCTAAAAGTACTGGAGGACTCTGCGAAATGCCTTAAGGTCACAGGTTCGATGAAAGGGAAATCCTGATCTATCTCCTTCTCGTGGTGGGGGGTGAGCGACAACAGTCGGCCAATATAGACAGGGACCGAATGTTGGCCGGAATAAGCTAACACCCAGCTAACCTCATCAGGTCAAGCTGGTTAGGGCACTCTATTGTCCTGGAGGCAGTAAATGCTCTCCTAAGGCGGATGAACCTTTATGGTCAACGGCATTAGGATGTGGAAATAAAGGGGAAAATACCACATCAAAGGTCTTAAAGACATCACATGTATCAGCAAAAAAAAAAGATTGCGTCTCAAGTAAAATATCGAAGAATGGAGATCGAGATGCAAGATTCTGTTGCTGCAAACCAATCCACCGGATTGATACTAAGAAGAAGATGTACTTATAAATTCACAGTAAGCACTCTCATCCATAAATCGGAGAAAAATAAACGAAATAATCATTTCCACAGGTCCGCAGTTTATTTTTATTAAATTTATTGTTAAAAAATGTGTAAGATGGTATTTGATGTGAATTGTAAGTGTTTTTTTCATGTAAACACATGCAGGAGAATGACGACAAATGGTGATAGTAATTCTAAATTCTCATCTGCAGAATTCTATGACGCTTACCATGGTGCATGTGGAGTGTTGATCCGCTAACGTCATAACTACAGCCCGAGATTCACGCATCATCCTTAATTATTACAGGAATTTACTATGAATGAATGGTCTTCACGGGCCAACTCTCATCTACTACCAATTTTAATTAATAAACTATGACTGACATTTTACGGGTGAGAGATCAAATTCACACCAACCGGGGGTATTTTAATTAATTATTATAATATATTTAAGGCATTAATCAGTTAGTGAATATTCCACGTAAGTGAATTCAGGGAGTGATTTGATTCATATTTCATTTAAATATCTGTCAAATAAGAAGAAGACTGTTATGTTACATGCCTTTTTGTTTGTAGTTTTTTATACGCTGCTCTTTATTTTCAGTTTTTCATGAAGTTATTTTTAATTATTTTTTTCAACAAAATCACGCTGAAAATAACTCTTTAAATTAGCAAACAAATAATACATACGTGCACATGAAAAACTTGTAATGTAGCAATATATTCAATGCTTATACTACTAGTATATAGCCTCAGTACATTGTAGTGTATTAAGGTAACAATATAGTTCATTGTAGTCAAGTTAGGTAACAATATAGCACATAGTGATATAGTAACGCTAGAAAATTGTACATGGTTAAATAGTTATAAAGTAAAATGAAACAGTAATATATAAATAATGCAGTGTCGGTTTTAGGGGGTGGCGAAGTGGGTCAGTTCCCCAGGGCGTCTAATAAGCTAAGGGCGCCGAGGGCAACCATACTATGAAAAAATAGCAGTATTATATAGTTTAGCTATAACACAAATTGTACATGGTAGTCAAGTAGTGTAGCAATATATGACAATATATTATTGAAATGTATTGTAAGATACTCGTAGTACATATTAGGGAAAAAATCGAGCTATTTCATTTACAAGCCATTAATTCATAAGCGTTTGTAGTAAGAGTCATTAAACAGTAGTGATTAAATGCTTATTTATAAAATGATATAAACAATCCCAGTAATTAATGTCGAGATGAAAAGATGTGTTTTTCTCTCCGTTTTGATCGTCAATTCTGAATAATCCATTAGCGTTTGCACGACTCTATGACGTCTTGAGCATAAACATAATGACTTCGTGGAGCTTGTTTTGTATTGCTTTGTGAAAAGCAAAACAATTCGACCCTCTGTACTCCAACGTTTTTTTGTACTTCAAAACTGTAACATAAATTGAAACCCATTTTGGCAGTCTACTTTTATAGTAGTTTCTGTGTTGTTGTTTCTGTAGTAGATTACTTAGATTGCCCCGAAAGAGGACCTAGCCCCTGGACACAATCATGGGTGGAATATATGGAGGTCCCTTAACAGACTTCGGACCGGAGTATGCAAGACGATGACAAAAATGAAAGCCTAGCAGTTTTACAGCGAACCGACTGAATGTGACTGCGGCGTGGAGCAGACCCTGTCACACCTTCTGGAGTGTGCGCTGTGTTCGAGTAGCTGCATCCAGCAAGATATGATGATGGCCGGAAGTAACGCCGTGGTTTATAGTGGTTTCTAGTTAAAACATCTCTAGAGTTTCAAATGGAAAGTTTTCTAGCACCTGAGGCATTTATCGGTTAAGCTGGTTGAACCGCCCTTTAGGTCCAAACAATCTAAGCTTATGTCCAATGGTCGAAACTTAAGTCCTAATGGTCGAAGCGTTGGATTGATCACCCCGTATTCCTAAAAAGTCCGATTAACAAATCTATAAACATATTTAAAATATGCCTCAAACACCACCTCACCATCGTTATTCGTAAGTACCCAGGCTCTCACGACGGAGACATTATTACGGAATTATATACATTTCGTGTTATTTGGTTTCCTGGTGGGTGCAGAGATGTTAAGGGACTAAGCATGAACATTTTGTTAAAGTCAGTATTCTCAGCCATATAAAGGGTATTGATATTGTTGAGGGTTTTGGGTATAACGAATAATTACTTTGAGTGACTCTGGAGCGACATTTTAATTTAAGTCTTGGATAAATGACAATCATGAGAAAGGGAAATTATTTTCACTCTTTTCCCGATTACAAAACAAAAATAATCATTGCTATTCAGTTTAGTTTAATGATATAAAATGGTGAATTGATTGCGTTGTATATAGTATTTTTATTTTCACTACTTTTTCGTACTATCAATTCGGCGGATGGGTTTGCAGCTACAAAATCTTGCATCTCGATCTTCTGCAAACTCTTTAGCTCAGCATAAGAGCATATTTTCACTGTTACAATTAAAATTGCTTTTAGGTATTCAAAGGCTTGTAGAAAATGTATTTGTAAACTTTTTGACATCAGTATACCACGCTGACTGGTACCGAAAACCTCGATATACAATCTTTCGTCTCATATTTTTATTCGCTTGTCGTACATGTATGTGTCGCCATATTGGCATTTTGGACAAGTCCGGTCACGGGAGTGACGTTAGTTATAGAGATTGCCACTTGCGGCGCTGGGGTTGTCCCCCGACCGTGACGAGAGTCCGATTGAGGTTGGCCCGGCCTGAAATGCGTGAGTAGGTCCGGGCCAGAAATTTGTAAAGTTATCGAAATATATATGTTAATGTGCTTCAGAAAAAGTATTTGTGTTTTTAATCTGCTCCTCATCGTGTCACCACGCAATTCAATAACAAACTTAGAGAAGAGGATGTTACTTTGAATGCGTTAAAGTAAAAATACTGATGAGTAACTCGACGCTCCCGTGACTTGACCATTTGGTCTTAAGAGGCGGCTCAAGCGAATTATAAAAGCGTCAGATTAATCAACTGGCTTCTTTTATATAGCTATATTTCTATATTTCAACTAAATTTTCCAAAAATCATTCCTATATGCCAACGGTAAGCTTTGAAATGCTCTGCCAGGGTCTGCGTCTCCGCCTTTATACAATCAGGATATCTTCAAGAAACAGATAAACATACAGTTGCAATCTCCCCAATCCAAACACAAAAACAATCAAAACACACGGTTCCAGCATAAAACGTCCAGTTACTGAACGTTGTAGACTCTAAGTACACTGGTCGCGACCGGTTGTGCTCTCCTGCATGCGATAACATACAAAATACGTGCAACTAACACCTTGACCTGCATGAAATAAGTACCAAGTATCTTCATCTAAATCAAGGGTGGCCAACCTCTTCAGAAGCCGGGCAAGATTTTGGAAATGAGATTTCCTACCGGGCCGCACAACAAAATTTCTTCTATTATTCAATGCAAATAAGAAATATGTATATTTTTTAAGAAGATATAACAAAAATGAGAGTCAAACATAGATTAAAGTTACAATACAAAAAATAGCAATCCAAAAAATTAACACAAACAAAATATAATAAATTTTATATACCGTTTGTAACATTTCTGGCAGGAAATTCACGTCGATGGAAAATGGCGTTGCAAATGCAACAAAAAGCACACGATGCTTTTTAAAATCTTGAAATCGGCCTTCAAATTCCAGGTTCAAGTCTCAAGTATCAATGAAGCGTATTTATCCGCCGCCATTTGTGTGACGTCTGTCTGCAATAACAATGTAGGAAAGGGAGTGAAGATGTTTGTCCTTAACTGTTGTTCCCAAAGCCCAAGTTTCATTTGGAATGCGGAAATAAGATCATACATGTTATGAATTAGTTGATCCTTTCCTTGTAGACAAGTATTAACTACATTTAGGTGGCTAACTATATCAACCAGAAATGCAGTCGCTAACCCACTCCTTGACTTCAAATTCTGGGATACTTTTTGACTTGCTTGCGAAGAATGATTGTATTTCTTGCTTCAAATGAAACACTCTTTTCAACATTTTGGCAAGGGTCAGCCATCTTACTTCTGCATAAAATGTAACGTCATTATACTCTGAATCCAAAGAATTGAGAAACTCTTGAAACTGGCGGTGATTCAACCCCTTCGACTTAATAAAGTTCACTGTTTTGATGACCACCTTCATGACATGATCCATTTTAAGGGACTTGGCACATAAATTCTCCTGATGAATAATGCAATGAAAATTTAGCATCGAAGTATTACCAACTTAGCAGGCCTCATTTTCAATCAATTTTACTAAACCTTCGTGTTTCCCAATCATTGCTGGAGCATCATCTGTTGTTAAGTCCGATAGGATGTTGAGTTGTAACGAAAAGCGATTCAATGTCGATGTAACAGCTCCTAACAAATCTCGTGAGCAAGTAGGGTCCTTAAGTGGATACAGTGCCGCTAATTCTTCTATTTTGTTAAAACTGACATCAACCCCCATGATAAAAATCGCCACTTGGGCGGTATCTGTTAGGTCTGTGCTTTGATCCAATGCTAGAGAATGAACTTGGATGAATATACGAACTTGGATGCTCGATTTTTCAAATTATCATCAATATGTTTTCCAATGTCGTCCACACGCCTAGTAATAGTTTGACGAGGCAGGCTTATTTTTGAGAAATCCGTTTTCTTTTCTGGGCACAGAATTTCAACGATACTTTCAAAATATTCCTTAACCATTTCACCGTCTGGATATGGCTTCGATTTTTTTGCTAGTATCATGGCTACTGCATAACTAGCTTTTACATAGCATGTTGACTCTTGAGCCGCCCTAGTAAATATCCGATGTTATGCAGAAAGTTTTCTTTTTAATTAATTTACTTGGTCTTGTCGAAATTGCCCTTTGTACTTATCAAACTTATTTGCATGTTTAGTATCGTAATGCCGTTTAATGTTATACTCTTTCAAGACAGAAACAGAATCATTGCATATCAAGCATATTGGCTTTGTTTTAAATTCCACGAAAAAATAGTTTATAGTCCATCTGTCTTGAAAACTTCTCAGTTCTTCTGTTACTTTTCTCTTTGGTCCAACATGTTTACTAGTGTTCGCTTTACCTACCATAGAAGAAATTGTGACGATAGTTGAATCAATGTACTGAGATATTTTCATAATATGGGATATGATACAAACTATGCACGATGGAATGTTCTTTTGGTGGTTTTATGTACACTTATAGTGTATTTAATAATTTAATAAATTTAATAAATCACCCTTGAGGTATATATATACGAAAACGGCGCTAATTACATTATCCATAATGATAATAATATTTATTTATTTTTTGCACTATATGCTCCGCGGGCCATTAGCAGACACCCAGCGGGTTGCATGCGGCCCGCGGGACGCGGGTTGGCCACCCTTGATCTAAGTAAATGTACTACTACGCTACAAGTGCAGAATTAACATTGATTAAAAAGTGTTTTTTGATCGAATCTCAGGGTTTGCCGTTTATTTTTCTCAGATTTATTAATGAGAGGAATGTCATATAAGGTGATGTTTCTTGTGACTGCGCATGTAGGAATCAATTGTTGACACAGTCTTCTTCGTAGTATCAATCCGGTGAATTGGTTTGCAGCAACAAAATCTTTCACCTCGATCTTCACTCCTCTCGGTCCTCCACAACCCTCTTCAGCTCAGCATAAGAGCTACAACTCATGTCCTCAAACACTTGCTGCAAAAACTCCCGTCTAGGGCGCCCTCTACAGTTTCTACCCTCAACGATCCCTTCCACAATGTCGTGAAGAAGACCATCGTGGCGCATGATGTGACCGATCGCCAGATGGTTCTTACTAGGTGCCTATCTTCCTTGATTATGCCGAGAACCTCATTGTTCGTGACGTAGTCTCTCCAGGAAATTCCGAAAATTTTTCTGAGATACTGTTGATAACAGTATATACTCGTAAAAACTATAGCATAATAGTTCAGCTCTCATCTGAAACACTGGCGAGTATATAAAAAAAAATCTTTTTTTGTTATCTTTTAAGAGATCGTCAATGGAATTACATTATTTTAAAATAGAAGCAAAAGTAAAAATAATAAGTCCAACACGTTCACGGACAGTGAACAATACAATAGAGTAATAGACGGTAGAAATCGTAGCATCGCACTTTTGTATCGGAAGTGACCGAAAAAACGGAAATTGAACAATTACGCTGTGTTGCCGATTCATTTCCGAACTGTTCACTGGAAACTAATAAAATGTCTATCAGTTAATAAGAGCTGAAACTAAAAGAAGATGCCTCAATGAGAAACGGAAAGTTTCCTTAGCGTACTCTGGTGAATTTAAATTGGTGCATTTTTAATAGAACATATTGTTTTTATGTTTAACCTGTACAGTGTACACATCGGTAGCCGATATGTGCCATGTAAGATTCCCCTACCGTTTACATCGGTAGCCGTGATATATCATTTTGATACTTTCTTAGAATAGTTTTTTTATGCATCATCTGATAGCTAAAGGATACAAGAACCAATGTGATATGAGAAAATATACCAGATAAGTACATTTTTGCTTCAAATACTAGTTTTATAATTTATAGTATAATTTGTATTCCACTGAGCCGTAATGAAAGTGTTAAACATGGATCACATTGTCTAGTAGCTTTTGTTTGCATACAAATAGTATGTAGTTTTTCGTGCACTCTGCGCACTTTCTCAGTCATTCACTTATATAAGATCTCCATTTCATATATGTTAAAAACGGAAACGGGAAATCAGGAATGAGTGATAATCTGTTTGTTCTTTATGCATTACTACACCATTTATCCGATCGACGTAAATTTTTCAGGAATTATTGCATTTATTGCCATCGGGTATAGCTTAGTGGCGTTTGTAAGCCGAATGTATTTTCTTCGATCGTCGACGTAGATTAAAAAAACAAATTTTAAGCTCTACAAATACTTGTGTGAATTTGATCCCTAATCCGTAATATACCAGTCATTGCCTATTAATAAAAAATGGTAGAAGACAAAAGTCGTCCCGTAAGCACCCCCCCACCAATCATAGTAAATTCTTGTAATAAATGGGTTATACGTGAATGTCGCCTGTAGTCTATGACGATGGTGGATCAACAATCAACATGTACATGATAAGCGTAGAATCATCACATGAGATTACAGCATCACTATCTCCACCTGTTGATATTCTTCTGTATGTGTTTACGTGACAAAAAAAAATGCGTCAATGCCATAGATCCCGTGACACCAAAAATAAATTGAGCTCTTTAACCCTTTCATTGCGGCTCGGTTTGAATACAAATTATACTGTCAATTATAAAACAAATATTTGAAGCATTAATGTACTTATCTGCTCTATTTTCATATATCACATTGGTTCTTGTATCCTTTAGCTATCAGATGATGCATAAAAAACTATTGTAAGAAATTAGCAAAACGATATTTCACGTCAACCGATGTCAACGGTCGGGAAATCTTATGACGGCATATGCCGACAACCGATGCGAAAGGGTTAATAAATATACACCTAAGTGTTCACATCGTACTTTGACAGTTTGAAAATATTCTTTGATACCAAGAATCAATGATTTCACGTATTAATGTGTTCATCAAATAACTAAAACATATTTTTAAATCGCTTAATAAAACATAGCAATAATAAGAAGAACAGTTTGAATTTTGCAGGTAAACTTGCACAAGATTATTTTATTAAAAAAAAATGCTTACCTTAACTGACATGTTAAATTTCATCACAAGCAGTTAAAAACACAGTTTTTTTTGTTCACAGATTTTAATTTAAGCAATTACACACTTATAATTATTATAATAGTACCTAGCATGGCTTTAACAATACAAAGTATCTTTTATATAAAGCTTCACATCTGTATTTTGCAAATATATTTTTGTATTTGTTGTTAAATTTGTTGTATTTATTGTTGAATGATAAGAGCACCAGTTGGCTCAAAGGCAGTTGTTCTACAGAAAGAGCCTCGTTCTCGTCTGGCCGATATATCGGTATATAAATGAATATTCCACCAATATATAAATATGGAGCATAACACTTATTCAATTACTGTGGCGTGTGTATCGAGTACACGCAATATCGGTTTTTCTCTTGAGCACTTTCGTGCGATGAAATGGAATTGGGTGTTTGGAATGCGAGAAGAATACACTTAGTTGTGTTCTAATGTGGCCCAAAGATTTATTTAACCTTTTATGATTACAGGCGACGGAGAAATGTGAAATCACACGTCAGTAATAAACTGTAATAGTAAATTGATAACTACATTGTATCAATTGATAATACAATGCTTACATGATTTAATGACACAACTGTTGTTTATCATTTATTGATACTGTAATGTATAATTCTATGTATAGTTTCTTAAGGCTTTCTAAGATGACACGGGCTCAGGGACTTAAGGCAACTATAGTTAATGCTTTCCTGCGGAATCCGTAATACTCGTACATGTTCTATCGGCGAAATTTCGGTAGGCAGATGTTTAAAGGGGTTGGAGAATAGATGCCTGCGTAGTATGCTGGAGGTATGATGGTTAGAGAGCGGACAAGGCAGCATTCAATACTACAGTCGGTTAAGAGGCGTAGGTGAACATCTATTAAGGAGAGCATAAACTACAACAGCGTTTTGGAGGCTTTTGCCTCCGTCGGGAACTATAAATATAATGTACTCGCCGGAGGTGCGGGAGGCAGAACTAACATGGGATGAGGCGAGGATCAAGATGTGGCCCGTGATGTCCGTATGCTACAGTTAAGGGAGCGAATATATAAATTCTTCTTCGTAGTATCAATCCGGTGGATTGGTTTGCAGCAACAGAATCTTGCATCTCGATCTCCATTCCTCGCGGTCCTCCGGGACCCTTTTCAGCTCAGCATAAGCGCTACAATTCATGTCCTCGAATCCTTGCTGCAAATATTCCCGTCTAGGACGCCCTCTACAGATTCTATCCTCAACCATCCCCTCCACAATATCGTGAAGAAGACCATCATAGAAATTAATGAAATTGTAATAGACGTACGAACACTGGCTGATGACGACGACATGACAGGTGCTTCGTATTATGATCTTTTCTGTGCATTAGCGTCATCTGAACGTTCACGTTGCTATCTGCTTAACGTTCACGGAAACGTTCAGACGCACGTTCAACAAACAACAATGGAAAACGCTAATTATCTCCTGAACGATTACGCGCTCTTGGAGATTGGTACGCACAAGATTTCCTCGTTGGAAGAACTTCATTTAATTATGTTTATCACAACACTTAACATTTTGACAGCTTTTAACCCTTCGCTGTTATATTTTAGATCGTTATCCTTGTACTTGTACTTTACCTTACCTTACCTTGTACCTTACCTTATACTTCTCTTCGTAGTATCAATCCGGCGGATTGGTTTGCAGCAACAGAATCTTGCATCACAATCTACATTTCTCTCGGTCATCCGCAACCCTCTTCAGCTCAGCATAAGAGCTACAATTCATGTCCTCGAACACTTGCTGCAAATACTCCTGTGTAGGGCGCTATATATAGGGTACTATACTAAATACATGTAAAGTCACTCATTAAATATATAGGCTACATTTTTTAGCAGTATTAAATTCAATCAATGGGGAGTAATTATTTAGCAAACGGTCAGTAATTTATTTGTTTAGTAAATAATTTAAGGTTTTGGCAGTCAACAAAATAAATTGGCATTATCCAATGTGTCAGTATGAATGTGGTCAGTTAAAAAATTAGAATGGAAGTAATATGTTCAATATTGCTAAAAAATAATTTAAAATTAATGAATAATTAACTGATGAAATGGTTACCTAACCTAAACAATTTTTAATTTTTATTCATTATTTATTTCCTGCCAATTTATTACTTTTCTCTCTCTCAGAGAGGCGAGCCCGATGGATCGGTCACATCATGCGTTACGGTGGTCTTCTTCCCGACATTGTAGAAGGGAAACAGTATTTGCAGCATGTGTTCGAGGACATGTTGTAGCTCTTATGCTGAGCTGAAGATGAATGCAGAGGATCGAGAGGAGTGGAGATCGAGATGCAAGATTTTGTTGCTTGCAAACCAATCCACCGGATTGATACTACGAAGAAGACTGACGATTGATATTTGTCTACTGATATATGATTATTTTTTACTTACCTTTTTAAGTATTTATTACTGACCGTTTGCTAAATAATTACTGGCTATAAATTGATTTTAAATATATATAGGTGGAAGAAATTGGCTGGTGGCCGAGCGGTATAATTACCTGGGCAAAATGTTGGTTCCAAAAGTCCGCGGTTCGCATACCGCTTCCGCCGATATTTTTTCTGAATGATTTGACTCTATTAAGGATTTTTATGTATAGTATATGTATATTTAATTGCTTATGATTTAAATATAACTAAAAAAAAATTGCCTCTAATAAAAATAAGAGATTTGAATAAATTTCACTTTTTATAAAAAAAAGTTCTTCTCTAGCTGTTGAGCTTTGGAAACTACGTAACTTTATAAGTGTGGAGTAGTGGAGTGTCGCTACGAATATTGAAAAAAAAACGGTCGCTTTCTCAGAGACAAAAAATGCATATTTTCGCCGAAGTGGGTAATTTGCATCTCCGTTATGTACTCCAAATCCGATGTATATAATATGATGTAATAACTATTACAAATAAATCGGATGTAACATCGACCGGTTGCTTGCTAAACGTATCTCAATTATGCAATGGAATGGGTACCTGGTAAAGATATAAGCACCGGTAGTCAAAATCTGCGATAACTCATATACATCTCTCCATATTTGCTCCATATCTTGCCGACGGGTATAGGTCAATAGACAAATCGATTGGAAGGCTCGATCCCCGACTGAGATTAAAAATAATATTTTTTTAATCGATTTCTAAACTCTAAAGTATTGGAATTGGAGTGCATTTGATCCCTCACCCGTAAAATGCCAGTCATAGCCTATTAATTGAAATTGGTGGTAGACGAAAGTCCTCCCGTGAAGACCACCCATTCATAGTAAATTCCTGTAATAATAAAGGATGATGCGTGAATCTCGGGCTTTCTCTATGACGTTGGCGGATCAAAACTCCACATGCAGCGCTTAGCTATATGCACCGTGGTAAGCGTCATAGAATACCACAGATGAGAATTCAGTTTTTCAACATGAATTACACTGAGCACTGTTTCACTTGATCGAAGACTGCACTTTCGCGATCTATGAAAGCTTCATCAGTTCCAACGTGCACGTATGAACGGCACATATTGCGGTTGTACACATTGAAAATGATTGAAGCTTTCAAAGAAAGCGTAACTGTAGTCTCCCACCAAGTGAAACATTGCTCGGTGTGATCCATGTCAAAACAAGGTACGTTTTTTTTAAAAACTATTTTTTTATAAATAAAATGTTTTTTTTTTCGAATTAAAGATCAAGACGAATCCAACAAATCAAAGATCATGAAAATCAGTCCAGCCATTCTTGAGTGTGTCTGGCTTACATAAATTTAAGAACCGGAGGTAGTAGAACAAAGGACAACCTCGAGCAGTGGGGAATTCTTCGGCACGGAGAGTCACTATTGTGCGACTGTGGAGACCTGCAGACCGCCTGACACCTGAGATCCTGCTCCATGTGCCCAACAAGCTGCACATCTCAGGACCTAATGCTGGACAAAAATAATTTGACGTCGCTGACACGAAGAAGAAGAAGACATAAATTTATAGCGGCAGTTCGCACAAAAGCGGAAATAGAAATTATGTTAAAACAAAAAAAAAATATTTGTTCAGTCTTTGCGATGTTGTCTAAGAGGATTTATATCTGCGCTCTCAGAGAAATCTCTTTTTAATAATGGCATCTCAAGAAGAGCAAAAAACTACTACTCTAGTCTATTTGCTAGTGACTTCCTGATTATTACTCAGCTGTATTTGAAGCGGCAAGCGTTCGTTATTCGCGACTCAAAGTGGACTTTTTGTCGCCGACAGAACGATCACTTCATTGAATAGATCGACTCTGTGGAAGCTCAATGGACCGGTGACTTTGAGAGCTTTTCATAGACTTATTTCTATACTCAACTAACCACAAAAAAACTGTAAAAAATTGCGTATTATAATTATTGTAATATTATTTTTGTGTTGTGATTTGATAAAAATATTTATTTCTTTTATATTTATTACATTAAATGGATTAATTTATTTTAATCTAGTATACAAGAAATGCCGGGCGGCATAGTCCAGTGGTTTGTTATTCAGACGCTGTCGGTTCAAAACCCAACCGAGCTTAATTTAAAAATAATAATTTAAAAAATCAATAAATTATGGTCATTGAACACACAAATATATTTCTGATACTACAGTCGCAGTCTAGACAAGTTCGCAGACTCTTGCCCTGGATTCTCTCGGGAATCATCAATGTTTCCATGTGGACCTCAAGGTATACAGGTGTTCTGGGAAAAGGCATAGACAATCTGAGCTTACATAACTGTGAAAACGCCAATTTGCGGTGTTCATATGCTCCAAATATGAAACGGATATGGTAAAAATAAAATATAAGAAAACATTAAAGATACTTTTAAAATATTCAAAATATTAATTGACTTAAGAAATGTTTGTATTAGTAAATATATTTTTTTTGTTTAATATCCAGGTATCATGCTAAATGTATTGAATTTTTCCTTGGGAATATGTGGTCTAGACCTTGGAATCGTCGTAATAATTATTCGAATGATTAGTAAAGAAAATATATGATTTAAAAATCACTCTTTGACACTAACTATAGGGTCCGCCATCTCACGTTTTTTTTCCACTAGTGCTTTTTTCGTGAATGGTAATACTTAGCTCATTTCTGATTTGACAGATAATTAGTTTTATTCTTCCGCTGAACGAATATGGTTGTGTATACGCTTAAGCAACGCTGAGAAATATTGCGACATTACTTTGAAAATCATGGTAATGTTGCAGAATGTGTGCGAAAATTGCGTACGGATTTTGGAAGAAGAGAATCACCGTCAGCTCCGTATGTTTGTTATCTTGTGAACAAAGTGAATAAAACTGGCATCCTTATCGATAAACCAAAGCGTGAAAAGCCAAAAACATTGCGTACACCCGAGAATATTGCTGCTGTGGCAGAAAGTGTGCGTGAAGCGCCATCAATGGCGCTTCCATGCGGCGCGGCCATGTTGAACGAATTTTTGTTCACAAAAATTGAAGAGGAGGATATTGGCAACATTTGGTTTCAACAAGACGGCGCTACGTGTCACACAGCCGAAGCTACACTCGATGTTTTGCGCCCTGTTTAAAAAAAAAAGTTATTTGGCGGACCCTTTACATCTGCTCTTTTTTAAGTCCCCGGGCTTTTGCCCTGGAGGTTGTCGGGAACTATGTATATTCCCAGATGGACCTCCTGATGCAGAGATGTCTCGGAACAAGAAATGGACATTGGAACCAATATAATTGATTTGCGCCAATTTGAAGTGATTATATGCTTCTTTTGAGACGTCCAAAGTTAGGACAAAATGGTCCAAGCCTCGGGAGCGATGGGCTGATAATCCGATTTCCTTAGAAAATCGATTAAAAAATCACCCAAAAATATGCCTCGGATACTACAGATCTACAAGTAAAGGCTTTTGCCAAATTAGTGATAAGAATATTATGTAAAATAAAGAGGATATCCTAAGAATAACGCAATTAGTGGAGGCTTCTCAAAGAATATATATTCGTATCGGAAACAACAGGATCAGATCCTGTCTGCCGAGATTCTCGGCTGAGAAGTGGGCGACGTCGATGGCGTTACTCCCGGCCATCATCAGGTCTTCCTGGGTGCAGCTTCTCAGACACAGTGCACACTCCAGAAGGTGTGACAGGGTCTGCTCCGCGCCGCAGTAACATTCTGTCGGTCCGCTGTAAAACTGCCAGAAAGTCCAGTCTTTCATTTGTGTTCTAGTCTTGCATACTCCATTCCGAAGTCTGTTAAGGGACCTCTATATATTCCACCCGTGGGCGTGACAAGGGGGGCTAGGTTCTCTTTCGGGGCAATACAAGTATTCCCATCGATTTTTTGGTATTCGTTGTAGATTCCATTGCGTTTTAATTAATTATGATTATATTATTTTGAAAAGGTTTACATGTTGTTTGTGATATAATTTTCAATCTTAATCTTCTAAAGAAAAGATCCTACAAACAGATTCATGCATCTCAAATAAGAAAACTAAAAATAAATCGATCACAAACATATCGCGATCTACAAACCTGCTACGGCATATAACGAAATAAATTTCTACCCAGGCGTACGCTGTCATCTCTTTTTGTTTTAAAATCAAAGTACCACAGCATAAATTCTAAAGATATATGTGTCCTTTAGTTGGAAGATGAGATTGATGGGATAAAAATATGACGTCCGATGCAATCGCACGATGTCAAGAAACATCGCAGGCTTATATTGATGTCTGATCATTGATAATTAGGGCTTTCCAATAAGCAATAAATAAGCAGAGTTGAAAAATACATTAAGAAGAAAAAAAACATTGAGGTCTCGAATTAAATTCGGTCGGAGGAGTTTTATTTATAATTCAGTTCGTGGCAAGAGGATGCCTTTGTATGACTGCGATAAGGATCGATGCCCTCCCACTTTAATTATGTAAGTTGTAACTGAACTCATTAAAAGGTTCCGAAATGTAAAAGGCCGATCTCCGGAAACAGGTAAAGTGCCTTTCTCAATTTTTTTAAACATTTTCTTGTTCCAACTTTAAGGATCAACTTGCGAGTCCATCAAGTGCACCTTGAGTAGAAAGTTGAGTTTCCGGTTATCATTGTTATTGATTGTGCAATAAATTTGTGATCAATACTATAATGTGAATTTTATGGTTATTTTCTGTCACTAATTAAGATATATAACTCAACGAATTACGAGATATTTGTTGATAATTACTTTATTTATTTATTTAACAGAACCGCAGTTCTAATGTACAAAAGAAAAGAAAGATAGAGTATACACAAACATACAATACATACAATAGAGAAAAAAATATAAAATAAGAAGAAAATGACATGTTTCAAAGATCATAGAGATCTAGGATAACAATACAATCGACAAAAGAGGAAAATGATGTAAGAAAAGGATCGAGGTGTGCTGGCAGGCCATTTAGGAGCGCCATTGCCGTTGTACTTAATTGAGTGCTCGAAGCACCACAAGTATCAACTGGGATCAAAAACGTAGAAGTTAAAACATTCAAGAATCCCAGGGTTGCATTCTCATTAATGGCAGAGGATCTTTTAAAAACTATGTTTTAAAAATCGCTCTTAATACTAAAACGCTTTAAATTAATTAATATGTTTTCATCATGAAGCATATGGCATTTACGATCTGCCGCCACAAAACTCTGTCAGCTGCCATGGTTTTCGCCTCATTCCATGTCAGCTCTGTCTCCAGTAGCTCCACATAGGTACATTCTATGTGTAATAACGGTGCGAGTCAAAGAGCTTTAAGAAGTCAGCTCTAGTTTATGTTCTCCTGCGGCATCCGGAATATGCCCCAATAAGGTCCTCCTTCGCTTCTTGTTTGAATTTAATATAGAAGGCTTCTTTCACCTCGTAATTTGTCACAAAGTCCAACAGTATTCCACATTTGTTTTTGCTGCGATGCCACGATAAACAAATAAAAGAAGAATGGGGACGATACATGCGCTGTATAGTCGGCAAATTGGATTATCATAAGTCAACTAGTTCCTAGCTCTCGGACGTCCAAGAGCTGGCAAACGGAGTGTTGGACGACTCCCTGAAAGATGAGAGACTCATGCAGTAGGGCCACGTAGGCCTCCCGCTTGAGTCTTGAGAGAATCCTTTTCGGTCCTCCACCTTCCGCGTCCAGGCTACTCCTGCTATACTTCTTATGTCTTCAGTCCATCTTCCAAGTGGTCGGCCAACGCTTCGTTTGCCAATTCTTGGATTTCTACTCCAACACGTTTCTTCCCCAACGACCGTCGTATCTTGGACAGATATGTCACTTTGTCACTTGAGTATGTCTATTCGTTGGGTAGCCTACACTACTTGAGTTCTTCTTCGGATATCATCGATTCGGATTCTATATTTAAGAGACACTTCGACCATTGATCTCTCTATGGAACGTTGGGTGACTTTTATTTTATGATTAAGACTTGCTAATAAAAGCAATCAATTTGTAATTAAATGTTTATTTTTTGTAATCTTTTACTTGTCGAACTGAATAAAGAAAAATTACATATTTAAATATTGGATAAACCTGTTTGTATCAGTGCTATATCAATTTGTGGCGCTGACTGTTTATCTTTAACTTAACTTTGGATGGGTTCATTTTATTTTTATTGAGCTAAAGTATCTGTTTACAGCTAGAACTGTGAGCGCTTTGTGACCATTAATGGATACTTTATTGCTAATGATTGTGGGAAGGTTGGATACACGGTCCTTAAGATGACACAGGTGCCTGCAGGTATGAATTAGTGGTAAAGCGATTGCTTACCATACCGTAGGGTGTAAATCTGTAGATCATGGGTTCGATCCACGAAAAATAAAATAAAATTGATTTGTAAGCTTTATCTCTCTCTCTCACCTCGGGTGGTGTGAATTTGATTTCTCACCCGTAAAACGACAGTCATAGCTTATTATTTATTAAAACTGCCCTGTATTCACCACCTATTTTGCCGTCAGATATAGTTTATTGGTAAAAAATCGTTTGCTTACCGTATTACAAATTTTAGGTTAGATTCCCGAAAGAGACTAGAATAAAACTGTTTTTTAATCGATTTGAAAGCTCTATAAATACGCCTTGGGTTGTGTGAATTCAGACAGCGTTTAGCCATGTACACCACGGTAAGCATCATAGAATTCCACAGATGAGACTTCAGAATTACTATCACCATCTGTCGGTATTCTCCTGTTTACATAAATAAAATGTCTCAAATTGACGCTAAACAATTCTGTCACAAAAATTCGGAAAAAACTTATTTAACCTAATCCTAGTTCACATTCTTACATTTGAATTTTTAATGTAATATATTTTAATAATACACGGTGAAATACAGGAAAGTATTTACCTGACACATAAATCGTACTGTCTGACGTATTTCTTGTACATGATGATGAAGGAAGTGTTGTTTCTGTCTGAATAAACACGTTGGAGAAAGTCATTGCTCTCCATTGAGTTGTTTTCCATGGTTCACTGTTCTATGGTGTGATTATTTACTGCAGCGAACGTTTCAGGATTATCACTAACAGTTGTTTGCTTGAGCAGAGCAATGCACTGAGATTACGTAAATTACGATGCATCATAGACTAAGGCGTATACAACTGAGATGGACAGCATTTTGGAAAACTTAAGTACATTTATAAAGCTAAGGCCGATGTACGAAGAAGGGGTGGTTGGGCTCCCAGTGAGTATTGGTCAGTTTGCGGATGGTTTGGTGTTGCTGCAATGACTCCTGAAGGTGAGGGTGCCATCAAGCTGCACACCTCAAGACCTAATGCTAGGCAACACTAGTGAGATCGATTCACGGAGTGTTTCTAATATTATCTGAAAAGAGGATATCCGAAGAAGAACTCAAGTACTGGAGGATATCCAACGAATAAACAAATTTAAGTGGCAATGGATAGGACGTATCTGTCGAAGAGGTCGATGGGGGAGAAAAAGTTGGAGTGGCGTCCAAAAACTGGCAAACGGAGCGTTCGCCAATAAAACTAAGACGTTTAATCAATGAATCATCACATTATTAACTTATAGCGCAGAGATGTGGAATCTAACAGCAGGTATTACACATAAAATAGAAGTCACCCAACGTGCCATGAAGAGATTCAAATTGAGATCGTCTCTAAAAGAGAGAATCATGATGTGCGGTGATTTTTCACATAAGGGTTATCTAAAGATGTTAAAACTACATCTCTTTGGACTGATTTTACTTAAAATGTTAATACTATCTTAAATATTAATACTTTATATCGTTAAAAAACTGGAAGTATCATATTATTCATAATGTTATTAATTTGAATAATATGCGAAAACAAACCTTTCATTTTTATTTTCGTCAGTTGATCTAATTGAATTTTAAAAAGCGTGCTTTTCATGTCATACATCAGTACATCATGAAGTTTTCTTTGTACACAAAAATAAAACATTATAATACAAGTAAACATAATGAAGCTAATGATTGAAAGTTGGGTAAGCTTTGAAGGCATTATTTTATTTTTGGGTCTCTTTATTGATATCAATTAGGTGCTTACCTAAATGAAACCTTATGCCTTTTATTTAGGGTCATAAAATGTATTGAAAGAAAAAGGGTCCTACGATGGGTGTTTTGGTACCTAAAAGGCGGTTCGCCGAAGGGTACGGCTTACATATAAATCGCTCGATTACAATGCAATAGGTCGCGTGATTAATTCCCGATAAAACTTAATAAAAAGTTTATATTTTATACATTTAAATACTGGTGTAGAATTCATTTCTCACTTGTAAAATGACTGTCATAGTCTTTCAATCAAAATTGGTGGTATCAAATGTATTTTCGTAAATAAAAATATAGGCTGTGGTGTGCTTGAAGGAATAATGCGAGCCTATTGTTAATTTGATGCAGTACAAAGACGCCCTTGCTAAATATTAAAAGATGTCATAAAACGTATGAAATCAGTACTTAACTGAAATTTCGATAGATACTAGTAGTTTGTATGTATTGTAAAACAATTATTTTAATTTAATATTATATTTAATATAATAATTTAAAAAATAAGTTATCCCTGGAACGTCACGAAATTAATCTTGATTTTATTAAAGCCCATTGTTAACGTATTGGAGGTTAGTCGCTGTGTGGACATAACCATTGAATACCCTTAAAAAATAATGATTCTTATTCGTAATTTACGATTCGATCTCAACCTAGTCTAATGACTAGACCGTTATCATATGGTTGTCACGAGCTACCGACACAAAGCTCTGTTAGCCGTCATCTCAAAATCAGCGCTTAGATTTCATTAACCCTTTCATTACGGCTCAGTGGAATATAAATTATACTGTCAATCATAAAACTAGTATTTGAAGCATAAATGTGCTTATTTGGTCTACTTTTATATATCACATTGGTTCTTGTATCCTTTAGCTATCAGATGATGCATAAAAAACTATTCTAAGAAAGTAGCAGAACGATATATCACGGCTACCGATGTCAAAGGTAGGGGAATCTTACACAGCATATATCAGGTACCGATGCGAACAGGTTAATGAAATGTTACACAGGGGAAGTGCTTCAGAAGGGAGACTGTGTGTGTGACTGTGGAGACCTGCAGATCGCCTCACACCTAAGATTACCAGCTGCTCATAAAAACCTAATTGTACTAGGCAGTACACGAACCATTGATGTTGCCAGATATTGAGATACTCCAGTTTTGGCAGAGAGAGGCACTGCTGTGTAACTGTGGATACTTACAGTTCGTCTGACACCTTAGGTCCTGCGCCATATGCCCGACTAGCTGCAATAGTAGACGAAAGTCCCGTGAAGACCACCCATTCATAGTGAATTCTTGAAATAATAATAAGAATGATACGTAAATGTCGTCTATGACGTCGGCGGATCAACACTTTACATGCATCGCTTATATATATATGCGGCATGGTCAGCGTCATACAATTCCACAGATGAGTTTTTAGGATCACTATCACCATATATCAGTATTCTCCTCTAGAGAGTAAGTAGATTACTACTGAGCACTCCTAAGATTATAGTATTTTTTTTAAATTATAGTTTGTATGTGTTCTTTTATATGTGTTTATATAAAAATAGACTGCTGTTGGGGGTCATTGGCCTGAGATGGTCACTCACCTGCGCTGCTCTCACCCCCACAATATAAAATGACATCGGAATGCGGTATTTGTAGAGATAACGAAAGGGACCAATGACCCCAACGTTTTAAGTGTTCCCATAATACGCTTATGCCTTCAAATGCATTCCTGATAACACACGAAATGTTGAATTAATTCGAGACCCCGGGTTCGTAATATCTACTTTGAAAAATCAGGAACCGCAGCCCGTAACGTATAATTTACATCAGTGCCTCCCGAACGTTCACAAACTCAAAACTATAACGGTATTGTTATAAAAAATAATGCGATTTAATCACAATAATACGGTTCCGCCGCATCTCAGACCATTTGGTCAACGACTCATCGGTAACGACGTGAGGCGGACTGGTCGTCTGGCGCACGGGACATTTGGCGCACTGGATGTCTCGCTAACCTAACCTAACGTAACTTAATTTACTTCGTTAACGAGACCTATGGATCTATGATCACTGGACTTTAAGATCACTGGACAAATCATTAGATTGGGTTAGGTTAGGTTAGCGAGACAGCCAGAGCACTAGTTGCCCCGTGCACCAGACGTCCAGTGCGCGCCATGAGTCCGTTGATACTTTCCTGCCCCACCCTGTAGTATGAATATATCTGAGAGATTTACAAACTTTGATTGAAATTGAACGATTTTTAGCCATGTTCTAATTCTCTTATATATTTTCAATTACAAATCAGCAAGCTTGGAGATGTCCCCTGCATTGTAGAAGAAATCGACACACACGGCTTAAGCCGAAAGCCACAATTACAAATTTGATGAAAATCTTCTAGGTGGGAGGTGAGAGAGCGACAAGGCAGCCTTCCATAGATAAAGGTGGACCTGATGGAACACGTTTTGCGAATGCTGCAGGAGAGAATATATTATAGCCGCCTTTTCTGCAAGCCGCCGTCCTGGAGGGCCATCGGGTACTATACATATAATATACTCAACAGAGCTGCGGCGAAGCTGACTTGGGATGAGGCGAAGAAAACTGTGGTGGATAACAGAGTTTTGTGGCAACAGTTTGTGAAAGCTATATGTTCCAGTTAGGAGAGCGGACATGATATGAAGATGCTAACGCCACGTAATGTTTTTAATGCATTCGACTGAGAGGCGCCACATAGGTCACATTCAATGTTAAAATTCCGTTGAAATGTAACCGCTGGTGTACAGGGACTGTTTGTTCGAAAAAAACGTCACCGGTGATGTACGTGGCGCCCTTTTCAACAACATCGTAGGTCACCGTGACCTACGTGGCGTGAAACGTGTTAACGATGGGACGCCACTGCACTGAAGGGTTTCAAATGTTGAGAAGCGTTCATTGAAGTCCAAGTCTTGAGCAGCACTTAAACGCGCACTCATTGGAACCAAAACAGGATTCATCCTTGGCATTAATTCATCGTTAATTGTACCACTACAAGATGTCTATCAATATGAGGAGATGATGCCATTTGAATAAATACCTACCTTCTCCTATGCTTCCAAGAACTCGCATCAAATTAAAAAGAATACACGCCCGTAATTAGTGGAACACTATTACACCTAGTCCGCACTATCAAACCAATCTAGAGAATATTAAAATTAATAATTTGGGCAAAAGCTTTTTACGTAACGCATTCTTTATTCAGTAACTGGGGTTATATGTAATAGCATTGTGGTTCTTTTGTAATTATTTTTTTAAATTAATTAATGCAACACACTGTTATCGTCTGTGTTCTTTTTTTAGGTAGACATTAGCATTTAATGTTCATTTATCTTACATATAGTTAAGTTGTCAAGTACGTGCGCCTGGAGAAACACAACATTTCTTAGAATTATATTATTGGTCCTAGTTTAATTGTCATATAATATGCATATGTTTGCTTCTTAATGTAACAAAAAATAATATAGCTCTATCAAATTGTACATAGTGACATCCCCGTTTATTTTAAATACAGGACTGATAAACTTCAGTATTCTGCCCGGGTCCAAGCAATGAATTATCTGACGGTGCCCGGGCAGGAAGTGACGCGCAGAACATTAACGGCATCCGAAAACCACATGTCAAGAACTGTCAGTTTCAAAAGTTTTTTCCTTAATTCTACCGGGAAGGTTTGGAATGCTTTTTCAGCGTCTGTGTTTCCTCCTTCCTACAATCTAGATCTCTACAAAAAACAGATAAATATACACTTGTAATCTCCCAAACCCAAACCCACAAACAAACACAAACACAACACACGTTTCTTGCATGCAGCGTCCAGCCTTCCTGGCTGAGCATCATAGAGTGCACTGGTCTGGCTGTGTTCTCCTGCATGCGATTACATGTTATTTCGTTAAGGAGATCTATGGATATCTTGACTTAACGATCACTAGAAAAAACCTTAGGTTAGTTTAGGTTAAGTTAGATTAGGTTAGCGAGACATCCACTGCACCAGTTATTCATATCGCCAAATGTCCCGAGCACCAGACGTCCAGCGCGCCCCACGTCGTTACCGATGAGTCGTATAACGAATTTTCTATGAACGATAGGTCGTGGCACCCTTCTTAATAGCTCGCATATTAGCACATACATTCACTCATTATTCTTTACAAAATCAAACCATTGTACTTTCAGTATACATTTCATATTTTTTTTTTCAGTTATTCTTTCATTTTCATACAATTTCTTCTCGGTATAATGTAAGTAACAACGTAGTCTGGCTCTTGAATAACCATTAAATTAATTTGTCTAACCTTCTTCGATTTGAATTCAAAACCACGCATCATAAAAAGCCTACATATGGAGGGCAGGATATATTTTTTATTGAGAGTATCAATGAAATAATAACCTTGCATCTCCATGAGATCGCGCCTACATATTAAAGCCATAGATAATAGTCATGCCTGCTCGACTAAAGTATTTATTAAGCCGAGCCTTGTGACTTAAGTAGAGTATGTAGACTATAAGTAGATAATATGATTAAATAAGATTATCTTTTAGTAGAGCGGATGTAAATACAAAGAAAATGATATGCTTGATGCCCTTACATATTATACGAGAACAGCTTTTTTAAAAAGTACTCTATCTACGCACATAAAAAAGAATGCACACAAACAAGCCTGCCGATAGATGTAGGCCTGTGTTTCTTTGTTCAGTAACTAATTCAAGGTTTTGGCTGTAAGTTAAGTCAATCGGCAGTAAATACAATCAATCGGCAGTAGACTAAATACATTGGGTGTCACGACCAAGACATGTCGTTCAACGACTCATCGGTCACGACGTGGGGCGCACTGGACGTCTTGTGCACGGGAAATTTAGTACACGGGACAACTGGTGCACTGGCTGTCTCGCTTTCCTAACCTAACCTAACCTAACTTAAGAATTTGTCTAGTGATCGTAGAGTCCAGAGATCCACTGTGTCAGTGTGAATGTGTTCAGTTATAAAATTAAAACGGCGGTAATATATTCAATGTTGATAAGAATTAATATAAAATGAATGAATGATTAACCCATAAAATGGAAACCAAACCTATTATTAATAACCATTCACTAATTATTTCCTACCATTTTTTTTCTACTGCCGATTGATGTTTTTGTACTTAGGTATTTATACATATATATTTATGTTATCGCATGCAGAAGAGCACAGCCGGTCAAGAACAGTGCACTCTATGACGCTCAGCCAGGGAGGCTGGACGCAGCAAGCGGGAAACGTGTGTTGTGTTCGTGTTTGTGTGTGTGTTGGGGAGATTGCAAGTGTATATTTATCTGTTTCTTGAAGAGATCCAGAATGTAGGAAGCAGGAAACGCAGACGCTGGAAAAGAATTCCATAGCTTAACGGTGGCATTTAAGAAGGAACTTTGAAAACTGCCAGTTCTTGGTCGATCCACATCCGTGTATGGATGTTTGGCAAGTGTAAGACGAGTTTGTCGGTTGTGGGTGCAGGAGGAATTAGTCCTTTAAGTTACGAAGAGCAGCGACCGTAGTGATAACGGTATAAAAGACTAAGTGAACGAATCAACGTTACCGTTTACTTAATAATTAATGCCCATTAATTTAATTAAAAACTGCAAAAAAATTAGTTGCCATGTATATAATTTGAAGTTTGTTTTGTCATTACCATTTTTGCCTAAGTACTGAAACGTGAAACTCTCACTCATTGGAACCAAGTAGTGTCAGCTATACATTTGCCTTGCTCGACACACTATATTGTAGGTGGGTTATATAATCAGGAATGTGATTTCAAACTATAATAAAATCCTTTGAATTAGCCACGCATATTAAGTGGGTCAAAATAAATAAAACATATAAAAATCAATTAATCCAACGCAACAAGTAAATTACAAAGCAAATGTAACACTTTGAAATTCTTCTTGCTTTTGAAAGATCTAATGCACATGTTCCCAACCTTTTTCGGATGGCGACCCTTTTTGTATATAAAAGCCTTGTGACCCGCGACCCCCATACAATCAAAAATACATTTAAAAGGTAATTAAAAAACAAGGAAATATTGTTTCTATTTTTTTTTTTTTTAAATAATGGATATTCAATGTCTTGCAAGATGGACTGACGGCATAAGAAGAATAGCGGGAGTGACCTGGATGCGAAAGGCGGAGGATCGAAGAGGATGGAGACTCATGCGGGAGGCTTGCGTTCAACAGTGGACGGATACAGGCTGATGATGATGTTCAATAATTCGTTTGTTGAAATCATCGTTATATATATATATATAATCGTGTCGGAAACAACAGGGTCAGATCCTGTCTGCCCAGAAGTGGGCGACGTCGATGGCGTTACTTCTGGCCATCATCAGGTCTTCCTGGGTGCAGCTATTCGGGCACAGCGCACACTCCAGAAGGTGTGATAGGGTCTGCTCCACGCCGCAGTCACATTCAGTCGGTCTGCTGTAAAACTGCCAGGCCCTCATTTGTGTCCTCGTCTTGCATACTCCGGTCCGAAGTCTGTTAAGGGACCTCCATATATTCCACCCTTGGTCATGTCCATGATTATCATCGTTAAGAACGATAATAATCATTTCCTTCGCCTTAAGCTTCAGGTGAAGCCTATTTTGCTGTACTAATATATCATTTAGATACGCTACTCTTTACAACCAAGCTTAGTCGTTAAAGTATAAACCAAAATATCCTCTTTTACTCGCTTTTTAATCTAATTTTAAATTTATTTCAGCTTTCAATTCAAAAACACAATTCAAAGCATTCATTTTCAACAACCTGCGTAGTGCAGTGTTGTAAATAAGAATCTCGTCATCAGAATCCATTTTCTTGCACAGTTCTTTAAACACACGAGTGTTAAGAGAAACAAATTTGATGCAATTTAGGTTTTTTGATCACCGAATCAAGTACCTCTTGCAAAGCAATTGGATTAAAAATAAAAAATAAAAATTGCATATTATATGCGTATGCAAGAAGACTGTAATGAATCCTGTGTCTTTTAACGGTTGTTCTCTTCCAAAAGCAAGCTCGATCAATATCCTTGAAGTTTCGATCTCGAATAAAGTCAAATATTACGAGTCAATTTAGGATTCGCTTCCAAAAAACTAGGTGTATTATATAGATCAATTCGGTAGTTCAACGATAAACAACTTCTTCCTCTATATAAAAGACAAATCTGCCCTATCCTTGAATACGGCAGTCACCTTTGGATTGGAGCCCCAAAATACCTCCTAAGCTTGATAACCTTAGTTCAAAGAAGAGCAATTCGTTTGACAATGCACTCTTACATCTAACCAGTAATCAATGGAACAAAGGCATAAGGTTGGTTCACTTAGTCTTTTCTACCGTTATTGAAAAGGTCGCTGCTCTTCGGAATTTAAGGAACTAATTCCTCCTGCACCCACCCACAACCGACAAACTCGTATTACACTTGCCAAACATCAATACACGGTTAATGTGTGTCGACAAAGAACTGGTAGTTTCCAAAATTCCTTCCTAAATGCCACTGGTAAGCTTTGAAATGCTCTTCTGGCGTCTGTGTTTCCTCCTTCCTACAATCTGGATCTCTTCAAGAAACAGATAAATATACACTTGCAATCTCACCAACCCACACACAAAACCCAACAAAACACACGTTTCCCGCTTGCAGCGTCCAGCCTCCCTGGCTGAGCGACTTAGAGTGCACTCGTCTTGACCGGCTGTGCTCTCCAGCATGCGATTTCTTATTTATCTATTAATTTTATATTATTAAGTTATGTCGTTGACGAGGATACACTATGGATAATAGGAGGATATCCTATGGATCTCTGGACTCTACGATCACTGGACATATCCTTAGGTTAGGCTATGTTAGGTTAGGTTAGGTTAGGTTAGCGAGACATCCAGTGTTTATTACCGATGAGTCATTGAACGAATTTTCTTGACCGGCTGAGCTCTCCCGCTTGCGATTACATGCAAAAATAAAAATATTTGTGAATATTTTTTATGTTGACTCTATAAGTTGGCGACCCCCCCAATAAACACGCGGTCCACCTGGTTGGGAACCTATGATCTAATGCGCCAACGCCACATAAAAAACGCGATCCAATTAATAAATATTACACTTTTACAATCGAAAATAATACAAGTAGAGAGCGCTGAGATATTATCTGAATAATGTGCGTATTATAATATTACATTCAATGAATTAATTCAACATTCAATAGGAAAAAGATGACTTATATTACAATTAATTGGTCGCATGAAGAAATAAATACAAACGTTAAGCATTGGCGGCATATTCCAGTGGTTAAAGCGTTTGTTTCTCACTCGGACGCTTTCGGTTCGCATGCTGACCGAGTTTGATTTTATTAAATCGATTTAATTGAATCATAGTCAATTCTTGTAATAATAAATGTCGGGCTGTAGTCTATGACGTTGCCGGATCAACACTAAAACATGCAGCGCTCAGCCATATGCAGCATGGTAAACGTCATGGAATGTCACAGATGAGACTTCAGAATCACTTTACACTTTATTGCCAACAAACGAAATTACGCTGCTTTTGAGCGCTTCTGTGCGTCCGTCTGCAAGAGTGCAGACGCAAGTAATGATTCCTAACTGTTTCTGCTTTTTGTAGAATCCATTTCCAAACCTTACCATTTCCTTATCCATTCCCACGTATTTCGTGGTTAGCGTCGTGTTACCAAAGAAGGCAATTCGAGACTCGCTGTATTATAATAATTTCGCAGCCTTAGACTGAGGTCTATTTGACATCTAACTGATGCACCTAGAATTACGGGAAGGCGTTCAGCCACTCCCTAACAAGTAGCTTTTTGCGTGCGTCAGTAACGGGTCCCCACCTGTGACTCCAAAAGCAGGACGGGACAAGGAGGGCTTTCACCGAGCTGTAATGCCCAAAAAAATTCAGTCCTTAGATTATATTTATGACTTCCAGGTAACATCCTAAAACACTGAAGTGTAAGCGGCGGAAACTTCAAATAAGAGTCTAACCGTCTGTTTAATTTTTATTATATATATATTTTTTATAAATGACTCTTAGAAATTGTAATAAACCCTGAAGGATTCAAGGAATTTCACTCACGTGTGCCTTGTCGGTTGGTCATGGCGTGGGAATACCAACATCTCAACGCTTTAAATTTGGCTTTGTAAATCCAAACTCCGAGTATTCGGGGCTCTCAATCACCCGTACCTACAGTATTGTTCTCATTTTGTGTCTCCTGTTGTACTGCACTTTACGCGTTAATGATATAAAAGTAAACTGATATTCAAGTTCTTTGATTCAACCCAAGTATTAAAAGAGATCCTGGCGAACGAGCTTGTTATCATATTAACCTTTACGACGTCTATGATAGAAACAAATCATAATCCGAAGTGTTGAAAGGGCAATTCTTTCTCACTGCACTTTGGGTTATAACAGAGCGATCTGTCGGTATTCTCCTGTTCGTGCTTACATAAAAAATCTCACTTTTACTATTATTCGTCACTCTCGCACACTTACTGTGTATGTTATCTATAATGTATGTTGTTTTTTATGTCTTGATTTATCGAATCACAGACACGCAAATGCTCTTATTTCTTTCCTCTTATAAAATTAATTGTCGGATGGCCACTCGAGCATAAGAATGCTTACCTAACATAAACGTTACTCTTGGCTGTCCATTTTTTTTATGTAAACACACACAGGAGAAGACTGACAGACGACGATAGTGATTCTAAAGTCTCATCTGTGTGAATTTTATGACGCTTACCATGCAGCATATGGATAAGCGCTGCATGTGGAGTTTTTGCCAACATCATAGACTATAGCCCGACATTCACAACTCATCCTTATTATTTCAAGAATTCATAATGAATATGTGGTCTTTACGGGACAACTTTTTTTCTTCAATTTTGATTAATAGGTTATAATGACTGGCATTTTACAGGTGAGGGATCAAATGCACACCAATCTGGTGTATTAGAGCTCAAAAATCGATTGATCAATAGGCTATGACTGGTATTTTACGGGAGAGGGATCAAATTCACAACAACCGAGAGTGTTTTAGAGCTCAGAATTCGATTGAAAAAACATTTTTTTTTAAATCTCCGTCGAGGATCGAACCCACGACCTTCGACTTGCCAAGCCAAAGCTTTAATCACTAAGCTATACCAGCCGGAAAACTAACTACGGCCGAACTGAATATTTAAGTTCTGCGGTCCATCACTAGGAACGTAATCTTATTCTTCCTGAATCTTATTTAATAATCCGACCAATCTCTGTCATGCAAGGGCGACTTTAACAACGTATAACGGTGGTGAATCAAGTCTTTTTCCTTGTTTCGTAACTAAAGACTAAACACTATTCCATAAATAATATTTAAAATATAAATTACATAATATACCTTGCTTTAACATGGATCACATAATCATCATCATCATCATCATTAACATGTCTGCTCCCCTTACTAAAGTATATGCTATCCATGCCGCCACTAACCTCTGTCAGAACCATTTCAGAAAGGCGAATCCGATGGATCGGTCATACCATGCGCCACGATGGTCTTCTTCACGACATTGTGAGAAGGTTAAGAGTAGAAACTGGTGAGGGCGCCTTAGACCGGAGTATTTGCAGCAAGTGTTCGATGACATGAGTTGCAACTCTTATGCTAAACTAAAGACCGTGTTGAAACAATATTGGAGATCTAGATGCAAGATTTTGTTGCTGCAAACCAATCCACCGGATCGATACAACGAAGTAGATGAATTCTATTATTCGCAATAATAAACGATTAATCTAATTAGAAAGCAAAATCAGAAGCAGCGGTGTCGATGCAAGTACATCTATCAGAATATATCGCTTAAATTTATCGCACGTAACAATGTGTTATGGTCTCGAATAGGCTCTAAAACACGGTACTTGCTATTACGAGAAATGTAGCCAAAATCACGAAAACATCTGAGAAAATGTATCAAAAAGAAATACGATATTTGTGACACAGACATCCGTATTCTGAGATATTTATAATGATTTGATGTAAGGCGAGGAATTAGGCTTCCTCACTTTAATCGTTTTAATGCAGAGTAGTCTGCATTAGGGAACTTTAAAATATTACATAATTTTTTGTACTGATCTTACAAGAGAATACAAAAATCATCCACCGTATTTAACGGTGCTCTCTTTGAAATGTAGGGTACATAAATTTATTTAACTCTACTACTGAACTGCAAATTTATAAATAGGAAAAATCACTTATATGACATTTCTTTGATTAATTAATATGGTAGCTTTCTGAGATCCACAGAACCTCTCACATCCGGCCCTGAAAATGAGAGACTCCAACTTTGGCGACAAGTCACACCAGAGGATTTCATTACTCCAAAGGAAGGCATCCCAACTGCCAAGAACCTTGACTGGCGGACCTGGAAATCGCTAAACAGATTGAGAACCGGAGTTGGTAGAACAAAGGACAACCTGGAATGGTGGGGGATTCTTCGTCAGGGAGAGCCACTATTGTGCGACTGCGGAGACCTGCAGACCACCTCACACCTAAGATCCTGCTCCATGTGCCCAACAAGCTGCACACCTCAAGACCTAATGCTGGGCAACACACGGGCTATCGATGTTGCCAGATACTGGGCAAAAATAATTTGACGTCGATGACACGAAGAAGAAGAAGAAGGTAAATTATACGTCAGATGCGGGGATTCGAACCACTTTCCACACTTTACTGAAAAATGAGGCTTTTTGTATTTTGAGGATTATATTCGTGGTAAATATTGAAGGAACACTTTTATAGGTCCTTATTATCATACGATTCCAATCACATAAGTTAACGTATTGATATTTTGATGTTATTTATGAATGATATGTAATGTATGCAGAAAAGTCGGTGTTAAATAAAAAGTTAAATATTTAAATTTTCATATTAAATCGATGCTTATTGTTCAATGGCCGAAGTTAAGCAATATTATATGTGAACAGTAATAGAATGGTGACCGTTCAGTGTCCACTAAGAGTAGTTGAGTCGCTGCTAAAGGCCAAACGGTTCAAATTTTGGGAGCATCAAAAATAGCATTTGATATATATAATCCTGTCGGAAACAACAGGGTCAATCCTGTCTGCCCACGTTGGCGACGTCGATGGCGTTGCTCTCAGCCATCATCAGGTCTTCTTGGGTGCAGCTACTTGGACACAGGGCACATTCCAGAAGGTGTGACAGGGTCTGCTCCACGCCGCAGTCACATTCAGTCGGTCCGCTGTAAAACTGCTTTCATTTGTGTCCTCTTCTTGCATACTCCGGTCCGAAGTCTGTTACGGGACCTCAATACATTCCACCCCTGGTCGTGTTCAGGGGCTGGAATTATTTGATTAAAAATGCTGATTGAGAAGCATTTCAAAATTATGCACATACCGTTTCATCAATATTACAGAATTTTATCCAGGAAACTGTCAAAATAAATACAAAGGTATTGTAACATGTATTATGTATTATGTATCATACAAATATAGTATGTAGGTTTTCAGGTAGAACTACAGACACAGAGGTGAGTGACTTGAGACAAGGAATGGAGCAGACAGAAAGATGTGGCGGCATTTTGTGGTGATTATTTTATTTATTTATTTATTACACATAACCGAAGTTTCAAGATACAAAATGAGAGCATACATAAATATACAAAAAGATAATATAATATAAAATTAACATAACAGAAGAAGATGACACATGTCAAAGATCATAGAGATCTAGGAGAACAATACCATCGACAAAAGAGGAAAACGATGTAAGAAAAGGATTGAGGTGTGCTGGTAGACCATTCAGGAGCGCCATTGCCGTTGTACCAAATTGAGTGCTTGAAGCTCCACCAGCATCAACTGGGATCAAAAACAATGGATGGCTACGAGCACGGGTGTACTTATCTGGAACGTAGAAGTTAAAACATTCAACAATCCCAATTATATGCTTCAGCTAGTTGTGCAGTGTTTTAGTTACGGGCTGTGATCTCGTGCGCAGGGGTTCATTGTGCGCAGGTGACGAACGTTCAGTCGGCACGCGATCGCCAAATGCGGTGAAAAAGTGCATAGATGCCAACGTTGCTCACGCAGTGCAGTGCTAGCCACGACCGGCCACCAGGCACCGCCATCACGTGCAAGCAGGGCCGGAGCTACACCAACACTCGCTGGACTTAACCTGCCTCACACCCGAATCACAACGGATAACAGTTGAGTCTCCTTGATGATGCGTTTATTCAGAATTTGATCAGATAGCAACTGAAAGTCCAGGGGGAGTCCCCTTTTAACAATTAAGGCCACTGAAGTACTAAAAGTAAAGAACTTATGAAAGAGATAAGAATCGCATTCACGGGTTCACCTTCGCATTCACCGATACTAACTATGCACCGAAATACAAAACAATGTATATAATTAACTAATGTATCCTCTCAGTATTAACTTATGGGGCAGAGATGTAGAATCTAACAGCAGGTTTAAGTCATAAAATCCATACTCAGAGTGTCATTAAAAGATAGAATCCGAAATTAGGATATCCGAAGAAGAACTCAAGTTCAAACTCTATCTGTCAAAGAAACGACGGTCGATGGGGAAGAAAAGCATTAGAGTGGTGTCCAATTACTTCCAAACAGAACGTTGGAAGACTCACTGAAAGATGAACTGACGATATCAGAAGAATAGCAGGAGTATGCGGAGGGCGGAGAATCGAAAAGGACGGAGACTCATGCGGGACGTCAACGTTCAACAGGCTGATTATCATCAAATCATCAAACATATAATATTATAAGTAGTTTACGATTTAACTACTTATACAAAAAGTCTCATTGAACATTTATTTATAGTCAATCCTGAGGATTCGTTTTAACAACAAAATCTTGCATCTTGTTTTCAATTCTGGTCTATCATCTTTAGCTCTTCTATACCATACCTTCACCAGTCACCACCAAGAAGGAGCTCTCCAAAGCAACCCACAACACTGTACCTTATGTTTGGATATCAAAAGATGACCACATGGCTCTAATCCAGAAGGAGTTTCCTACAGTCGACAACGGAACTGGTGATACCTGAAGTCACTCTGCGGCTGAATATGTGGAGAAATGCAACTGAGGGAAATACTTGGATTGCCCCGAAAGAGGACCCAGCCCTTGGATACAACCAGGGGTGGAATATATCGAGGTTCCTTAACAGACTTCGAACCGGAGTATGCAAGAAAAGGACAGAAATTAAAGTTTTACAGCGGGCCGACTGAATGTGACTGCGGTGTGGAGCAGATCCAGTCACACCTTCTGGAGTGTGCGCTGTGTCCGAGTAGCTGCACCCAGGAGGACCAGACGGTGGCCGGAAGTAATGCCATCGACGTCGCTCACTTCTAGCAGACAGGATCTGACCCTGATGTTTCCGACACGATTAAATATTACCTTAACAATAACATTTGCAACGGTGGTCGAAATATCGAAGATAAACTAATTATATTAATAAATATATGTATATAGATTGTTTCTTCCCAATATAAATCTTATGATCTAGGACCCTCGACTATTTGACATATTCAGAAGATATGTTACAAGAAGATTAGGAGCAAACAAGAATAGCGGGAGTGACCTGGATGCGGAAGTCGGAGGATCGAAGAGGATGGAGACTCATTTGGGAGGCCTACGTTCAACAGTGGACGGACACAGACTGATGATGATGATGTCATTTGGCATAAAGATGATGTGCTTGCCTGTTGCGGCCCTGGTGAGTGGACTGCACTTGACGTGACGTGAGCCCACCTGGGTGCGCGTACATCACGGTTGGAAGTGATTTCGCTGATGGAACCTTTCAGGCGTATAGGATTAGATGTTATAAATATTGAGCACCGATTGCAGTCCAACATTCAAGGTTGAGCAAAGCATCGGATAACAAGTGCATCCACGTTTTTGGTTTTAGTTGCGCCACCGTCTACACAAGCAATGGATTGGTTGACACTGGTGAGTACACCAACTACCCTTAAACCAATAAACCTACATTACAATCCAGTGCTACAACAAAATCCTTTGTAATAACAATCAGTAACATCCAGTGCTACAGCAAAACATAAAGCATCAAGTGTAGAGTGATACATTGTTCAAGAGTGACTTAACCAGTGCGAAACTTTTTCATTTTCGTGACAGCGTAGTTCGAGAGGTAGCACCGCGTATCTGGTAGCTTTTATGGTGTATATTACACGTCTTAAAGTTCTGGCCAGAAATCTAGACTGAAATTCGTGATGTGCAAGTGATACCGAATCTTGAAATGATATACATTTTAACAATAAATATTATTTAGTATAATTAATATTTATAAGAGGCCATTTGTGCATTACATGCTAAATGCACTTTAATTGATTGTTCAAAGAACGTATTTTTATATAAATTAGAAAATACATTATATTTCAATAAGCGTTCTTTAAAATTACGTTAAATTTAAATATTTATGAGAAAACATTTGCATACCATTTTTGTATCACGTGATTATATCATAGATTCAATCAGTAATTTTGGGTATATCAAAACAAACACACAGTACCGTATTTTGGCGCCTGTGGCGCCTTCGAAGTAAAATTCAAGCGCTTTCTTTTTCTTTTGAAAACTCCATACATAGCTTACCACTGACATTTTTATTTGTTTTCATTATTCCAAGAACATTGTTTATTATTTATTTTTTATTTAATTTTATAAACATCACTTAATATATTCCTTGTTCTTTAATGTTCTTAAAAGAACAATCATTGCGATTGTGACAGCTTTTTAGATTAATTGTGCCATTCAGAGTATTTCTAAGATTGTAAATCTAAGTACACACTCTACAATTTATTTAGATTTTTTACCTTCTAAATACAATTGCATCATTTGAAAATATAACTATAACATTCGTTTCGTACACCTGTGCACTTAGTTTAGATTTTCTAATATATTTTTTAAATTCAATATATTTTTAAGGCGCCTCATTTTACATGCTTTGACGCCTTAATTTATTCGTCGCCCTTAGGTGTTGTTTTACATTTCCTTAAACCGACACTGTCAAAACAAAAATGCTTTAATACGATGATCTAATATTTGATTGCGACAGTTAAATTCATAATATTGTTTATTTTTTCAATATTCGGTTATGTATAATAGATAATGATCGAGTTAGCTACTTACTGATAATTGAGTGTTCTCATGTGCTCGACATGTTCGAGTACATAGCATTTCAACTACGGTTAATGGTACACATTTTAACATAACTGGTAATCATTTCATACGGCGGTACTTAGAAAATAAGTAACCGAGATTAGGAGAAAGGTTTGTATAACGACGTGAGAAGTATCAAGGTACATGTACGCTACTTATTTTTAAACAAAACCAACAAATACCTTACGTAATTATATTAATTTACCATTTACACTTCGACGTTATTTTAAAGCGATCTTCTTAAAAAAAATATCTCAAAACACAACCATTAAATTGATAAGTAAGTAGAATTTTAGAGCGTAGGTAAATCAATCTGTTTATTAAAAAAAAAACTGAATTACTGACGCCAAAATATTCCTTGAATAATAAAGCAGTTATCCCCTTAAAGCTCGATAAACCCGATCAGCAAAAAAATGATTTCTTTTAATATTTTTTATTTTATATGTATTGTTATTAATATTGTGCTTCTTTTCAGTGGTCCGCTTTCCTGATGGTTTTGTTTGTCAGCGGACAGGCTAGTGCGGGAACAAGGTAAATTAATTTTTATTTAAATATATGTATATACATTTAACCCTTTCATTACGGCTCGGTTTGAATACAAATTATACTGTCAATTATAAAACTAGTATTTAAAGCATAAATAATATGATCTGGTCTATTTTATATCACATTGGTTCTTATATCCTTTAGCTATCAGATGATACATAAAAAACTAGTCTAAGAAAGTAGCAAAACGATATATCACTTCAACCGATTTCAAAAGTCGAGGAATCTTATGACGGCATATGCCAACAACCGATGCGAAAGGGTTAAACTCAAAAGTAATGTTTTTTCTGGTTACCTAATAATAACAGTATTACGAAGAAGATAAATATAAGTTTAAGATTCACTTGAGATCATTATTCAGTTAATTGTTGAGTTTGTGTATTTTTAATTAAAACGTGCTTTTTTTAATATTCATTATTTTAAAGCAAAGATTTATTTTAATTCTAAGTAATTGATATTTTGTGTATATACAAGTATTGTACAAACTAATTGTGCTTACGTAAGTAGTGATATATGTGACTATTACTTACGTTATATTACATTTATATTTAACTCAATTATAATTAGAACATTTTGTAAAATTAACTAAATTGATATGATATAAAATTTTGAAATTCATTTGCCTATATACTATATGTGCTTAATGAATGTTTCAATTTGAATAATATTGAACGAATGTTTTCAGGGTTAAGTCATCTTCGTTAATGGTTCGGAGATTGTTTAATGTGTACCCGAGATGTCCTGTTTGGAGTCCAGCTCGGAGCGACAGCTTGGAGCCGATCGAATGACGTGAAAAGATCAATAGAATCTGTCATGACATTATATAGTTTTGACCATTTTTCACATCATAATATGCCTTCAAATGTGTCCCGTTAACGATCAATGTCAGTGTTCGGTAAGAGCTGAAAGGATTGCAAAAAGCGCTGCGAGCTGTTGTCTCCAGCGGCCTCTAAATTAGATAAAAAGCTTCACAATTGACTAAATAAATATAGGGTTTTTGTAAGGTGTGCGTAACTAGAAATAGGTGTTTATAACATTCCATATAATATTAATATGCTCCATATCCTTAAAAAAATCTTAATAAAGTAGATTCTCTTCGGCGCTTCTAATTCATTTGTTGCCCAAGGGTATATCATGTTTTGCCACCCCCTAAAACCGTCACTGATTCATGCTAAAACAGTTACTGTCGGTGGTGTATTCTGAGTTATATGGATTACCCTAGAAATTAATAACAGAGTTAGAAATGTAAGAGAAAAAAATGACAAAATACTTCATTTCAATTTCGTTGACCGCGTTGAATTCGTTGATCATTTTTGTGTAGTTCAACAGCAAGGATCGTTTCAAAACAGAAGATAAAGGCTTTCGCACAAGTAATGAGATCTTTTCGTATCTTCTCATTTCTTTCTTATGATTGTAATAACCAAATCGATCGCAAAAAAGGTCATTGTTCGCATTGACTTCGTTTTGTTTGAGGTTTTATGCTGTGTTAACACGAACGGTGTGTAAAAAAGATGCCGTTCTATTAGCACGCTAATTGTCAAGGTCACACATACGTGTTTATGCATCGATAAAAGTGTGAGTGAACTTAGCAGCTAAGCTCGTGCTTACAAGCATTATGTACATATCTTGTGAAACAAATAATTTCAATAATTTTATCTACATATTCGACAATAGGCCTTCGAGTACGTGGTGCATCTTTGACATCAAAAACACCGGAACGGAATCGACGAAACCAAAATTGTGCATGATTAAATGTTACAGTATCAAGACCATAAGGAATTTTCATATTTTCTTGGCTTGCGTTTTCGCCTCTATCGAAAAAAAAATCTGTAAAATATGGTTATATTCTCATTGCATTCATCAATCAATTATTTAAGAACTTTTTTTAGTATAAAATCTTAATTATTTAACGCCATCTAATGTAACTCGTTTGGACTTTTACAAAGCGAGATACAGATAACTAAAGCTCTTAATTGGAAAAATTACGGATTTATGTTTACTTCACCTTGTATATTTTTTATACAACTACGTTTTTGGATTATTCATTGCGAATCAAGGCAAAAGTGAATCTTATTGGAGGGGATAAAATTCCTCGAACAACACGAGGCTCGTACTCTAATGTATGTACTCTTATTGTGAGTGCTCTTACAAAGCATGATATGTAATAATGTGGTCTTGTGGAGCGAGAAGTGTGCGTGTACTTAGCTTCACGCACCGCTGCTATGACAAACCACCGAGGGGAACGTGCCACCAGCAAGTGCAGCCGTACATTTCTAGAATTATTTTTTTAGACATTCTGTCCGTTATCTACAATAATAATGTGAGTGAAAGTCGTGCACATACTCGAGCAACTACTAACGGATCGCTCTTGACAGTAGGAGTGGCTATCCAATGCTAAGTACACACTCAGGCTGGTCATTTTCTATTATATACTTCGATCACTACAGTGTATTATATATGCAAATACAATTGGGTGAAATATTGATTTGAAAATATCCCGTGGCGACTCCCACGTATATATGAAAGTTGTAAAACGTTCATGTAAATGAATAATATACCATTCATTTGTGAAATCCAATTACACTAAATAAAGTCACTTTTGAAGGCGGGTACGGCTTAAAGCGTTTGTTTACAGTACCAAAAAACGCAGGTCGATCCTCGATTGAAATATAAATAAACATATATTTAATTAATTTATTAACACTTTAAGTAATTATAATAATATACCCATGTTTGGAGTAACCATCAAAGCCAAGAGCAAATTCGATTGAACAAGTTGTCTTTAAAACCCGTATGCAGGGTTAATCTTAAGGTAACAAACCAACAATACAACTCTACTTTAAAAGTGAGGAAGTCTCAGCCTTCGACTCATCTTAAATGATGGGTTGAGGAGTTTGCTAGTGTAAATATATATGTTTCTTGATACAGATTGTATGATGGAGGAAACACGGTTACTTATTATTAAGTAACCATGTATTCCAGAGCTATATTTCAAATATATTATTACAGAGCTTACCGCTGGCATTTAGGAAGGATTTGGAAATTGTTTGTGGATGTGTTAATTCTTTGAGTTCAGGACCAGCGGCCATAGTAAAAACGATAGAAAATTCCTGGGAAACCAACATTCCAAAAATGGTTTATAAAGATATATGTATATATCTAATTTACAAAATGTTAAAGTATCACTGAGGTTATTCCGGTTAGTCAATATTCTGAGGGATTAATTCGACTATAACATAACAATATAAGAATATTCATAGTTTTTTTCAAATCGTCAAAATATATTTTGTATCATTTATGTATGCGAAGAAGTATTCACAGTTTATTATTAGATTATTCTTATTGAAATAAACAATTCAAATATTAAGAAAAATAAAACTGCTTAAATAATCCGTATTTATCAAAAAATTTAATCAATTTATATGAACTTTTATGTCGCCGTATATTTACCTTCAAAGGAGCTGATTCGCTATACGCTTAATGTATTATGAGACAGTGAAATTGTGATACCATTTTCTTTACTAATGAATTACTGTTTCCTGCATTTGCGACTATTTACATGCTTATGCGTAAATATATTAATTTAAAAAAAATGTGAACCTAGCGAGCGTGTTTTAATGGCGATATTATTAATGTCAACGAATCGCATTGGTGATGGATGGTTTCTTTACGGACTTTTTTTGTTTATTTTTTCAGAAAGAAAATTCGCATCCACATCCCTCAGAAGGTGAAGCACATCCATCACCACAAGAAGATCTACATCACCCAGCATCCCACGCAGATGGCCGGCGCCGAGCAGTACGCGCCTCAGTTCGCGGGGGCGGAGTACCTGCCCGTGTCGCTGGAGGCGCTGGCGCTAGAGCCGGTGGCGCTCATGTCGCGCCCCGAGGAGCGCCGCTCGGCGCGCCCCGCGCCCAACCTACAGCCCCAGTACCGCGCCCGCGGACACTACGGCCCGCCCTCGACCAGGATGACCGTCAAGCGCGTGCCCAAGTCGCAAACCGAAAAACGCATCCGAGTTATCAAAATCACCGACGGCAAAAAAAAGAGAATCATCAGAAAAAAACCGAAACGCATCATCGTCCAAGACGGAGACGCCCAGCCGGGACCTTCCTACCACGACGACTTCTATTCGGACATCAAAACCGAAAACGATCAAAACTTCAAAACGGTCCGCAAACCGAAACGCGTCGAAAAATACATGGACGGCGACACCGAACACATTCACACATACAGCGAAGAACACATTCATCAATACGTCTACGACGATCCCAAAAAAGCCAAACCCGAAGCGAGCGGATCGACTCACGCGCTCCTACCGCTGGATGTCGCCTTACAGCACGCCATGCGCGCGCCCGTCGTGCTGCCTGCACACCCGACCTACGTCAGCGCGCCACACCCCACCGTGCACGCGCACTTACACCCCGTGATGTCCTCCCCGCATCCTTACTCGGTCCTGTACGACTCTGCCGGTCAGTCCTCTGTACATTCCCCGCCTCCCACCGCGCACCACATCCATTCTTCCCCTGCACCGGGCATCACCATCCAGTCGACAGCCTCCACCAAGCACCAGACCATCAACACGATGATCGACGGTCTCGGCTCCCTCGGCACTCCGCCCCACATGGAGTACGCCGGCTACGACGCGAACGACGCCACTCACGAACATCTCTTCCACGACCACGGAGAGATCATCCACAACATGGGCTTCCCCAAACAGCCGGCCGCAAACAAAGCGCCGCAAGTGAACGCGCCCTACCACACGCGCCCTTACAGCGGCAAGCCCGCGTGGGTGCCACAAGACAACGGCGTCAAGGCTAACGCCCACGGTCACGACTATTCTTACGCGGAGCCGAGTCATTCTACCAAACAGAAAGCTAAAAAGAATCCTGCAAACTATGGCGGAAAATACATTCACGCCGAAGAGACTCGAGTGAATTCGGAGGTCGGTTACGAAGACGTCGAGCAATCTGATCCTCTTTCGGGTTACATGTCCTCGAGCACTCACTACGGAAACAACAAACATAAATCTAAAAGGCTGCACGTATCGGACGCTCACTCGAATCAAAAGGTCCCAAAGAAACCAAAGCAGACGGTGCAAAGTTATTTAAACAAATATCATAGCGGTCAGCCGCATCACAATAAACATCTCAACCCGATATTAGATGACAAGCCTTATGGCTCCATCGCTCATCACAGCGCGGATCCCGATTACTACAAAAGCACCGCAAGTAATATCAGAGACACTAAGGGCGAATATGCCGAATCCTACAAGTCGTATGACGTCGCCGACTCTTACGCCGTGTCACCTTACTCTTCGCCGGACGCCTTCGGATCCTCGAGCACGGAGCGCAAGAAAAATAAAGAGTTCGTTCCTCCGGTCAGTGCGTGGCGAAGCAAGAAAAATAAAAACTCTAAAAAGAAGTCCATTTCCACGCAGAACATCAGCTTCGGCGGCCAGGACCACAAGACGGTCGTCGACCACTTCGCGGACAGCTCCGAGGTCTCTCCTACAGTGGCGACCTCACCCTACTCAGGACGAGGCTCTGAATACGATCCGATAGCCATAGATTTCACATACGCGCCCTCGGAAAGTTATTACAGTGTGATGGCTTCCAAAGCGTTCGAAGGGCCCAGCCCGATACCGGAGGCGTCGTCCAACAACTTTCGCATTGTAGAGGCTCCGCAAATGCGGCACAGCGAAGCGCAGATGACGGATCGGTCAATTGTCGTCGAACCTAGCACCACCGTTGCAGCACCGTCAACTCAAGCTCCTATCCATGTAGTAAACCACGGAGCTACCCACGCTTCTAATCATCTTGCGGGACACACGCCTTCTAGCACAAAGCCCCCTCGCCGAGTAAAGAAAAAGACCAACGAGAAGAAGAACAAACCTTCGCAGAAAGAAGTGCGGCCTCAAGCGCAGCAAGATCCTCGTCCAAAACCGCCACAAGAAGTACGCGTACAGATGCCTCAACCCTCACAACCCACACCTGTGCCAGCAGCATCCCCTCCCAAGCAAAAGCATCCTGCAGCAGCTCGCGCGTTAGGCCGGGGCAAATACAAATACGGTGATCGTCTCCAAGACCGGTACGACTACGAGTACGACGAATTAATATTTGTATGACCTGTTTCGAATAATCGTTTAAGGAAATAAATGAAAAGGCCCTCAGTTAGTGTAAAGAGTAGCATCAGAAGAACCGTGCCGAAGATATTACGAGTAATATCTGTATAACGAGGAATTTCAGTGCTTTAACACCCTTGTCCGCCGCTAAAGAACTTTAAGCCCATTAAATATTAAGTGCCTCGATATATTTTATTATTATCATCTGATAGTCAAGTGATTATATTCTAAGTTAATGATTGTTATTATATACTATTAAATCTGTTTTTATATAACCCTTAGTCGTTAATAACTGCATACCTGATTACTTTTAATGTAAATATGTCTGTTCATTGATATTTTTTGTTGTATAACTTTGTATTTAAAATTATTATATGTATGATTATAAATTGTAGCGTAATTAGTTTTATGGTTCATGTTAATTTTTCTGATCAGCGCGATAACCAGTCTATTTATGATACATCGTATAACTCTGTTAATTCTCGTGAATGTTAAAAGCCCACGATTGAACATTTCTAGAGCAGCTAGAAAGTGAAAAGTCGTTATTTACCTCTATTAAATGTAATTCAATTCAATTCCAACAAATTGACAAGGAAAGAGTTTTAGGTTTGAAATTTAAATACAATATGTATCGAAAAGTATCACTTTATATCTTGAACATTCAAGATCTGTACCATTAAATGAAAATATTCATAATTACATTAAATTTGAATAAAAGAGTAATAAAAAATGCAACAATGCTTGTAGTTATTAATCATACCCCAAATACTCCAAGTATAAAACAAATTATATTTTAGAGTTTCATTTATAAGTCATGAAAAGGTTTTAACGAATATTTTTATAATATAATCTGTGTTCACATTAACATCCTTCTCTCTCTAAAAAAAAAAGGTGTTATTCAGTCGCGTGGTGGCAGGATAAGGAGCAGATAAATAACACAGACTTTTTCTAAAGCACATTGACTTATATTTACGATAAACTTTACAAACTTATGGCCTGAACCTAGTCACAGCGTTCGGCCGGGCCAAAATACAATATGCTCTCGCCGACGGTCGGCACACGACTGGCGCACCCGTGTTGGGCTGTCGCACAGCGCTACAAGTGACGATCTCCGTAACTAGTCCAAAATGCCAATATGGCGACACATGCATGTCGAAAAGCGAACAGTAATAGAGACCATAGATTGTATATCGAGGTTTTCGGTACCAGTCAGCAAGGGCTATATCATGCTGATCTCAACATGGACAAGTAACTCACTCAGTTAACAACTCGTAAACATGAAGAATTAGTGTATTTTTTTTACTCCGGTTAGCAGTTAATTCGTGTGATCAATTCATGTGAACTATATAATTAGAAGAGTGAATAGTCATAGAAAAAAATACAATATCAATAGTTTTTGTCATCATCATCACTATGTCCGGTCCCTGAATGGAGCATGTGGTCGTTACGAGCTGCCGCCATCGAGGTTGATCCTGATTGTTTTTAATCTGCGAAAATTCCGCAATGTATTAAAACTAAGGCGTTTAACCAATGCATCCTCCCTGTATTAACTTATGGCGCAGAGACGTGGAATCTGACAGCAAGTCTTATCCATAAAATAAAGGTCACCCAGCGTGCAATGGAGAGATCCATGAGAGGAGTGTTTTTCTGCGACCCAAAAGGTCGCAGAAAAACTCAATTAGTGGATGCTGCCCAACGAATAGGCACACTCATGTGGCAATGGGCAGGACATATCTGTCGAAGAGACGACGGTCGATGGGGAAGAAAAGTAATGGCGCCCAAGAACTTGCAAACGAAGCATTGGCCGACCCCCTGCAAGATGGACTGACGACATAAGAAAAATAGCGCGAGTGACCTGGGTACGGAAGGCGGAGGATCGAAGAGGATGGAGACTCATGCGTGAGACTTACGTTCAACAGTGGACGGATACAGACTGATGATGATTTAAGGAGATCCAGTAATTAACCCGATGTTCCCGAAGCCATTCTGTCATAAGGGGTGGCTCACCCTGATTTTTTTATGTGGCTTAAATATAAATTTATAGTCAAAATAGATGTTCCAATAAAACATGATAAAAAATGTATGTATTATCAAAAATTAGACTTAACCCTTTTATTACGGCTCGGTGGAATACAAATTAAACTGTCTGTTATAAAACTAGTATTTGAAGCATAAATGTACTTATCTGGTCTATTTTCATATATGACATTGGTTCTTGTATTCTTTAGCTATAAGATGATACATAAAAAACTATTGTAAGAAAATATCAAAACGATATATAACGCCTACCGATGTCAACGGTAGGGGAATATTAGACGGCATATATCGGCAACCGATGCGAAAGGGTTAACAGTCTCCCAAAAACTTTGAGAGTAATCTATAGCTCTTGTGTTGGCAGCATAACAACAATAAATACTTACTTCAATGGATTATTTACGTTTACATGCAATTGAGAATACGTTAAATCAATATAGAATTAAAAATTTACACAATTCAATTTTCAATTAGAAATTATAAAACCGAATTCAAAAAAATTCTAGAAATAAAATGTAATACCCTTTTTTGAAATACAATTTAATTAATATATTACTTAGTAAACAAATATTAAATACATTTAAAAAATATATTTTATACTGCCATCTAACGATGTTTGTAAACAGTTGTAAGCAAATTTATTAGTTCGTAGCGGAGAATTCAAATTGCTTAGTCTCAGCCCCGAAGGTGAGATGCTAACTTTAAAATCTATCGACAGAAAATAAAGAGGTACCTTTATCACTAATATATTATTACACTCATGGAGATCATTACAACTGTGAACGAAGAAAATAATTCACAGACCACGGCAGAAAAAAAACAAATTTAACCGTTAAAATCTTCGAAAATTGATAAATTGTTTAAGTAGCTTGTAGAAGTGCAAGAGTGCAGTTGCAATATATTATTTATATCTGCAATTTATATACATTATGGGGAGATGTCTGAGTGATGCAAAAGAGATAATAGTACGATGCTTAAGGTTTCTTTCTGTTCATCTACAATTGCAGCAATAAATGTCTTTAAATAATCAATTTAAAGCTTCGCAAGCAACTTGCCAAAACATTTGCTTGGAGCATCTTGATGTACGGCTACTAGAGGCCTTGGAAATGTGGTCATACAAAAGAATTGTCGGAATTTCCTGGAGAGACCACGTCACGAACAATGAGGTTCTCAAAAAAATCAAGGATGATAGGCACCTAGTAAGAACCATCTCAGAGAGGCGAGCCCGATGCATCGGTCACATAATGCGCCACGATGGTCTTCTTCACGACATTGTGGAAGGGATGGTTTAGGGTAGAAACTGCAAAGACCGCCCTAGACGGCAGTATATCCCGATGATTATGTAATATAAAACCAATACCAATTGAAACTAAAATTGTATTATTCTATCCGATCACCTTTAAATATCTGATATATAATATTTTTGAGGTTTTCTTTACATGATGGTGTATGGATATTATCCGTGGCTGTACCCATCTAACTTTATACGGGGTATGTTGGGATACAATGAGTTGAGAACTAGAAGAGATGTGTGCTTGAGTATGCATTTCTTTCGGCTAGTGCGCGGCGTGTTCGGAAATCCTGATATTTTTTTGGAAATTTTATTTGTCCCTGACAATTATTTCGGGATAAGGAGGCACATATTGTTTGTTCTTCCTAAAAGTATTGCTAACCTGTCAGAGACTATGCCTCTTGGGCGAGTGATCAGACTGTTCAACCATATCGCCTCGAATATTGATATATTCCACTTGAGAGATGTCCAGTTTCTACATGAGCTCCACGAATTTATTTGTCAAAGTAATTTCGTGGAGTCTTCTGCTTAGCGAGCTTCGGGACTTTTTAATAATTGTTGTTAATAATCATTAATATCTATATTTTTAAATTGCTTTCTATTATATCTTATTTCAGGATCGTATTAAATAAAATTTGTAATGTTCCTGAACGAAATAAAAAAAAAATGACAAATCTGATTACCAAATTACCCAAAAATATGTCTCGTATACTATAGCTGACGTACCTACAAGTTTCCAGGCGTCTTGAGCGTCGTTAGCAACTATATATGTTCCCAGGTGGATCTTTGGATGCATCGATGTCTTGGGATGAGGCATAGATAATGGCAACTGGCAACTGTATGGCGGCAATATGAAGTGGCCATATGTTTCACATATAGAACATATATGAAACGAAAAAAAATCGCCACAGGATTACTTTGTGAACGTAATATTTAAAAAAATACATATATGGTGATATATAAGTATGTTTTATTATTTAAAATATTTACACTATTCGAATTTCTTGTTAATTGAATTTTCAGATGCGACCTGTGGGTCAGAGTCCGAAGCTCCGCAAAATACACGATCGTAAATTATTGCCTTGAGAAATAAAAATATATTTACGTTTAAACTAAGACGTAATATAAATGTGTATTTAATGTCACTTCGATGTGAAATAAATATCGTAAATCAAGATGAATGCTTTTGAACACTTCATAATTCATTTACATATAACATTTGTGAAAAAAATATTTAAGTGGGCAGATATTTGTTTTCCCATTTCATAATATATATGTATTACAGTATATCAATAATAATTTATTTTACGGTTTATTTTTTCGTGTATATTTCAGCAGTCTTTTCTTCAAGCCCCCAGGCTCTCGTCGTCCTGAAAGGCTGTCTAGAACTATACATAGAATGTACTCGGCGGAGCTCCAAAAGGCAGATATGATATGGATGTGGAGAAGACTATGACTGTTTCAGACGATTATGGCTAAATTCCATTTATATACTCGTAATATACGTAAGGATAAGGGATAAAGATAAGGATACGGAAGTAGTAGTCCTGTTCGGTCCTGTTTTTGGTGACCCAAGCGGGACTGGACGCACGCAAAAAGCTGCTTGTAAGAGAGTGGCTGAAGGCCTTCTCTTCTAGATGTATCTTTTAGATGTCAAATAGACCTCAGTCTAAGGCTGTGAAATTAGTATACTACAGCGAGCCTCGAATTGCTTTCTTTACGCGGGAATGTATGAGTAAATGGACAATAATGACAATAAGCTGTAGCTAGAGATCGGATATGGAAAGTAGAAATATTTACGCAGTTCTTGTTAGATTACCGAAGTTAAGCAACTTTAGATGCGGACCAAAATTTAGATGGATCACCGTCTGTTCCTAAACGCGTGTCTCTGGTCAGATAGCTGCTCTATAAACCAAATGTTACAAATCTCAAGAGCAACATGCTAATCATACGATTTCTTTAAAAATATCCGATTAAGAATTCGCAGAAAAATATGCCCCGGATACTACTGCCGTCTCTCTGCATCCTCGGGCTTCTGCCCTGGGGGTAGTCAGGAACCATAAATGTTCGTAGGTGGAGCTTCGGGCGAAGAGATGTCTTGAGAAAGTGGCATGGACAACGGCAACTTATAGAAAGTAGTGGCGGCAATTTATGGTGACCATATCTTTCAAATATGAAACGAATATGAGAATAAAAAAGTTCTTTGATGTATTGTTCAGATACAACTGTATATTTACAGTTTGAATGATGGAACACTGCCAAATCCACTCCCTGATCTCGTCATTACTCACAAATTCAAAACAGTCGTGCTCTTAGCATATTTATAAAATAAAAGTGAAAGTCTTAAAAAGGTGAAGCGTCACCTTGATCTTGAATACATTCAAATTAAATTAATTACATTAATTTGCGCTTTTTAAATTCATTTAATGATTATTAGCTTCATTAAAGCGATCGCTTTAAGTCAATTAGCGCTTATTCGTTGATGATTTTAACGCTTACTGGTAAATTATTTACAAATTCTATGCGTACTGTATGCGATACATTTTTCGTGTGTGGGCTCTCTGAATATCAGCTTAATTATGATTTTTATCAGAATGTAATTTTATATTCAAATGACGGCATGTAAACGACTCTGAGTCAAAAAACAACACGCAGCAAGGAGTACATTTCGTTGGTTTCAAAGCGGTTAAACTCCTTTCTCTTGGATTGATTTCATTTTTTTTAGAAATGCGTAAGGTATACATATATGTACGTACCCGATGCTTTCAATATGTCGTTCGTAATACCTCTTACGATTGATGTAAGTTAACGAGCGCTATAATATGATATTCAGGGTTGCCAGTTGTCCGGTTTTCCACCGGATATTTGTAGCAAACATTAATATATTTTTAACTGTCTATTCAGTGGAAACAGAGGTACAGGAGGTACAACGGTTTGACTTTTTGGTAACGAAGTGAGGGAACTAAGCATCTTCTCATAATAACATGTTTAAAGAGACTACCGTGTATAGATGTTCGGCAAATTTAAGACGAGTTTATCAATGGGTGTAAAAGGAATTAATTCTTTAAGTTCAGAAGAACAGCTCGCCGTAGTAATAACGGTATAAAATACTAAATGAACCAATCTTCATTGAGTTTTTATTTGTAGGCTTAATTTCAGCATCTTCTATCGTAGTCAACGCGATAGTCGGAGTGATGGGACCGGACACCCAAGTGCGAGCACTGGTTCCACTTGAACCATTAACAATTAATAACATTGATGAATCGCAGGGGACAGACGAGATAGTCAGCGCACTCTGCAACACATACGGTGAACTCAAAAAAGAAGAAGTAACGGTACACTACCTCAAACCCGGGAAATAGGGCACTCAGCTAGATATCGTGGCTATTCCAGCCAAGCACGCGACTCCAATCATCGAGGCCGGAAAGGTCAAAATAGGGTGGGTCAGATGCAGAGTGCGCCGCAAGATCAACCGGCTCAGATGCCACCAATGCCGTGGCACCGGGCACCTCGCAAAAAACTGCAAGAAGGAGCCAAGACACCCTAGGTGCCTCGAAAAGAGCCACGAAACAAAAGAGTGCCAGATATCGTGCGCACCAAAAAAAAAACCGAAAACAGACACAACGCCCAACCTGCCAAACAATGTCTTGGAAAATCCTACAGATTAACCTAAACGGCTGCCAAGCTGCACAGGACCTTCTGATGCAAGCAGCTGCAGAAAAACGAACGGACATCATTATCGTCTCCGAGCAGTACCAAGACGTCGCAAAGAAGTGGCACAAGAGCGTTGGATCAAGGTCAGCTATTTTCCTGCCTTCAGATCGATTAACGGCCTCAAACTCCGGAGCAGACAAAAATTGGGCAAGAGTGGAAGCTGCTACTTCTCTCCCAACTCCACCTTAGCCGAATTCACTGATGATCTGAAGCGCCTGAAGACGACATCAAAATGTCAAAATTAACAGTAATAATGGCAGGTGACTTCAACGCTATGGCACCCGAGTGGGGATCTACCACTACAGACAGAAGAGGGATAATCCTTTCGGAAATAGCAGCATATCTCCACCAATACGTCTGCAATGTAGGAAACACCCCAACCTTCACACGTGGCCACAGCAACTCCGTCATAGATATAACTTTCACGGGCGAAGCAAATGTCAAGAAGATACGAAAATGGGCGGTCTTCAACATATATTCACACAGCGATCAACGATATATCAGCTTTGAGTTTGCTGACGACTCAAAGCAAAGCACCAAAGCAGCAAGCACGACAGGCAAAGGATGGTCGACTCGCAAAACAGATACATCTGCTTTTGCGGAGGCAATGGTCATTCGGCGAAAGGACCTGGAATCAGCGACTCCCAATACTGCGGAAGAAGCTGCGAAATCGCTCACAAGCCTATTGCACTTCTGTTGTGAGGCAGCAATGCCTAGGCGAACTTGCAGACTCCATAAATTGAATGTCTACTGGTGGACGGAAGAGACAGCGGATCTCCGCAAAAAATGCACTGCACTCCACCGCAGAGCCCAACGACGGCCTGACTGCGAAACCAGGAAGATGGAATACTGCGAACAAAGAAAACAACTCCGCAATGCTATCAAAAACAGCAAAGCCAAATGCTGGGACGAGCTCTGTCTGGAAGTAAATTCGGATCCCTGGGGAACGCCTTATAAATTGGTCCGGAAAAAACTAAAAAACATCGAGCCGGACGCCTACTTAGAGAAACAAGAGAATATGGAAGCAGTTGTAAGGACTCTTTTTCCAAAACATCCCCAAAGAACCGAACTACAACTGCACACTCAGGAAAACGTCGACCCTGCCATTGACCTCTTTACCTCCGAGGAACTGAAAATCGCTACCAGACGAATCCCAAATAACAAGACCCCAGGACCCGATCAGATACCAAATGAAGCAATAAAAATTTCCGCCAGTCTCGACCCTTGAGATATTACTTGTCGCGCTGAACAAATGCCTCTCAGAAGGTACCTTCGCATCGGCCTGGAAACGCCAAAGACTCGTGCTGATACCAAAAGGCAAAAGCGGGCCTCCCTCATCATCATCTTACAGGCCTCTCCGCATGCTGAACGGTTTAGGCAAACTGTACGAAAGATTGATCCTGCAAAGGCTATCACCCTACATTGAGAACAGCATCTCGTGCCACTAATAAGGATTCAGACCAAAAAAATCCACTGTACATGCTATACTCAAGGTGGTGGAAGTTGTGCGCGATGGATGGCGAGGCAGCGTCAAGGCAAGCAGCCATACTGCTATGATAGCCCTCGACATAAAAAAACACCTTTAACTCAGCGAACTGGGAGAGAATACTAAAATCCCTGGACACCATCAACACCCCACCGTACCTCACGAGGATCATATCTGACAACCTGAGTAATAGAACCCCCATGTACAGTACCGCTGGCAAAAGCAGAGAGATGCGAGTAACGGCGGGAGTCCCACAAGGCTCAGTACTTGGCCCATAGCTTTGGAATATAATGTACGACAGCCTGCTGAAATTGACCCTACCTACAGCAGCACAGATAGTGACTTTTGCAGACGATGTGGCTTTGCTCGTCACCGCCAAAACAATCAACACAATGAGGTCTGCTGCTATGCAAGCACTGGCAGGCATCACAGATTGGCTCGCTGACTTTAGCCTCGAATTGGCAGCACAAAAAACGGAAGCAGTGCTATTCACTCGACGTCGCAAAAAAGAACCGCCGCAAATGTCAATAGACGGCCACAACATCGCCTTTAAAAGAAGCATAAAATACTTAGGAGTCATCATAGATGACAAACTAAAGTGCACCAAGCACACAGAAGCGGCAGCCGCTAAGGCAGCGCAAACAGCGGAACAGCTCGCAAGACTGATGGCAAACATCGGAGGGCCCAGACTGGACGCAGAAAGCTATACAATGAGGTGGTTCACTCCATCCTCCTGTATGGACCTCCAGTGTGGGTAGAAGCCACAAAGATCCAACGCACAAGGCTAAACCTGGCAAGAGTTCAAAAGAGGAGTGCGATTAGGGTGGCTGCGGCCTATAGAACGGTGAGCGAGGACGCAATACTCGACATCACGTGTATACCGCCCATCGATCTCTTGGCCAAAGAAAGGACAGCTTCGCACAAGGGCACAAACCGAGCCGACGTCAAAGAAGCTACCATGAACGAATGGCAAAATCGTTGGTAGGCATCAAAAAAAAAGGCCGCTGGACATACAAAATTATACCGGACCTAAGAGCATGGTGCAACAAAAAATACGGTAAACTGGACTACCACTCCACGCAGCTCTTAACAAGCCACGGTTGTTTTGGCACCTATCTTCAAAGAATAGGAAAAGAAGAACAAGCAAAGTGTCATCACTGCGACGCCAAGACAGATGATGCGGAACACATGATCCTAGCGTGCGAGGCATGGGATGAAGACCGAGCTGTCCTCAAAGCCGAACTCGGCGGAACCCTTAACCTAGCATCAATACAAAACGGAATCACAAAACATAAAGATCTGTGGAAGGCGTAGACCAATTTCGCAAGAAAAGTCATGGCTGCTAAAGAGGAAGCTGAAAGGGAGAGCAGAAAGCGCAGCAAGTGATAAGTAAATATCACCTGGCTGCCCCTCACGAGCAATACTTAACTAGTAGCCGGGTGGCAGCCGAAGAGGAGGGGCTTTAGCCGGTAGGAGTCCGGCACTACCCAGGAAGAATTCCTGGTGTGTTCATGAGAATTTCCCCTCCAAAAAAAAAAAAAAAAAGGTTAGGTTAGGTTAGGTTAGAAGTAAGTGTGCCATTATTTATCACAAGAACTGTTCATTTATGAACCGAGTTGGAAGGCATTTTGGGGCTCCAATACAAAGATGACTGCCGTAGTCAAAAATAGGTCGTATTTGTGTGATGTGAATGGGGAAATACACGCTCTCAGTGTCTCTAAAAGATAAAATACTTAGACGAGGATATCCGAAGAAGATCTCGAGTAGTGAAGGCTTTAGAAGAAATATGCACATTCTTCTTGGCTGCTTCTAAGGATTGCTCGCCTAAGTTCGCCCAGCTGCTATTGCTCTCACGAAGCGCAGTACTTGTTCGGACTTTTACTTTCGCTTCGGACTTCCCTCACTTTCATTTGACCGCCGCCCACTCGACAAGAACTGCGGGTCAGACCACAAGACACCGTGACGGGACCGTCTTTCGGACCCGTAAAAAACACTGCGACTGATCGGAAATCGGCAATATTTATTTTTAATTTTTTTATGTAAACACATACAGGAGAATACCGACAGATAATGATAGTAATTTTGAAGTCTCATCTGTGGAATTCTATGACGCTTACCATGGTGTATATGGCTAAACGCTGCATGTGTAGTGTTGATCGGCCAACGTCATAGACTACAGCCCGAGATTCATGCATCATCCTTTATTATTACAGGAATCATTATATACCTTGACTGCGGACCTGGAAATCCCTGAACAGATTAAAAACAGAAAGTGAAACCAAAAATAATAATGCTGAAACGTGTGTAAGCCAATCTAAAATGATATTTAAAAATCCATTACATACTCGAGTATTGCTAAAATACTCATAACAGATAATATGCCATTTTCTCCGGAGCAATCTGATGTGATCGTATCGGAACATAAGTTCATCAAACTTCATTTTCTGATGAGTCATCGTCCAAATTATTCTGATGGAACTTTTATTTATTAGTTGTGTGTGCGTTTATTTCATTGGATCAAAAAATACATCACGTAATATTACGGTTAACGCACTATAGTCAATGGCATCTTGTATAATATAATTTACATAATTTTATTACTAAGCAAGAGAATGTGAATGATTTATTATTATTAAGTTAATTGGTAGACCAAAACAGGAAATTGGAAATAACTTTTCGTATTGTTAGAGAGGTATTAGTTAGAAAAACTACTCTGTACTAAAGCATCATGTAAACAGTGGTATTAATGGACAAAAACAGTATGATTTGGTAAGATTCTGGTCATTTTTTAAAGACAGTGCTACGTAAAATGCTGGATACTAATAATTATTAAGAAATAAGGTTTATTATACATATTAAAAGGCTGTACAACGTAAATTAGGCTTCCAAGCTTAACTTATAGTATCAAACTAAATATGCTTAGATACCAATTGATGTAATACCTTATATGTCATTTCTTAATGTACGCCTGTGAGACATGGTGCTTATCTGAAAGTAATAAAAATGACTAGAGGCCTTTGAGATGTGTTCGTACAGAAGAATTCTCGGCATTTCCTGGAGAGACCACGTCATGAACAATGAGGTTCTCAGGATAATCAAGGAAGATAGGCACCTAATAAGAACCATCTCAGAGAGGCGAGCCCGTTGGATTGGTCACATCATGCGCCACGATAGTCTTCTTCACGATATTGTGGAGGGGATGGTTGAGGGTAGAAACTGTAGACGGGAGTATTTGCAGCAAGTATTCGAGGACATGAATTGTAGCGCTTATGCTGAGCTGAAAACGGTTGCGGAGGACCGAGAGGAATGGAGATCGAGATGCAAGATTCTGTTGCTGCAAACCAATCTACCGGATTGATACTACGAAGAAGATGTCATTTCTGACATCAATAAATGGGAGAAAAAATAAACGCCGTCACTGGGATTTTAATCACAAACCTTTTCAAACCATTGTTCAGTCTTTACTTAGCACTGCCACTTTTTTCCGAGTATTGAAATATATTCTAAAAATTCACTATATACTTAATATTCAATAACTTATATACAATATCAGAGGCGGGTAATGTAATGATAATAGTTGCAAATGTTCGTGGTTCGAATGCTAGCATTTGCCGTTTTATTTTTTTCCGATCTGTTGATGAGACAAATGTCATATAAGATGTTGTTTGACATGAATTGACATAAATAACGTTAACTTGTGGCGTAAAGATGTGGAATCTAACAGCAAGTCTTACCCATAACATAAAATTCACCTAACGTACCATGGAGAGATCCGTGCTCGGAGTGTCTCTAAAATATATAATTCAAAACGAGGATATCTGAAAAAAAACTCAAGTAGTGGAGGATACCCAACGAATAGGCACATTCATGGCAATGTGACATGTCTGTTGAAGAGATGACGGTTATTGAGGAAGAAAGTGATAGAGTGACGTCCAATAACTGAAAAACAGAACGTTGGTCGACTCCATGTAAGATGAACAGACGACATCAGAAAAATAGCGGGAGTAGCCTGAATGCTGAAGGTGGAGGATCGAAGAGGACTGATATTCATGGAGGAGGCCTACGTTCAACAGTGGACGGACACAGGTTAGGTTAGGTTAGGTTAGGTTATGTTTGGTTTGGTTATCAACAGTGTACGGACACAGGTTAATGATGTAAATATGTTTATGATATGATTTGGATGAATTCACAGGACTCGGATTGACTTTCTTCATATCGCACTCTCTCCAGGGCACTTTTTATTACAAGTTATTATTTGTTATTGCAAGTACGGCGAGGTCTTCTCATCGTGGGAACATAAGTAATATCATGTACCTCTAGAAAGTTGTTCACTGTGCTTCAAATATAGCAGAGAGCATATTTATTAGTATAATATGTTAATAATGTTTATTGTAATGGCATATAATAACAGCGGTGCGTGAATGAGACATTGCCCTGGCATTATTTCTTACAAATAGCGAACAAACAATACGGCAGTAATTTACTTCAATGGGCAAGTCTTTCTGCTTACTTTGTTGATATCGTAATGCTGCTTGTAAACACAATAATTATTTAAAACGTACGTAAAGAAAAAAACTCTTTACAAGTTACTTAACATCATCATCATTATCATAATTGATCGTAGGCCTATCGCATAGGAGTCTCCATCCTTTTCAAACCTCCGCCCTTCGCATTCAGGCAACTCCCGCAATGTCTATATTGTTTTCATCAGCTTACATTGCAGATGGGTCGGCCAATATTTGCCAGTTCTTAAACGTCACTCTAACTCTTTTTTCCCCATCAACCATCATCTCTTCGACAGATATTTCTTGCTCATTTCCACTTGAGTGTGCCTATTTTTTGAGCAGCCTCCACTAATTGAGTTATTCTTTGGATATCCTCTTTATTTTACATAATATTCTTCTCACTAATTTGGCAAAAGCCTTTCTTTTTTTATTGACTTTTTAAAAATATATTTGAACTTGATTTTGATGGTATCCGTCCATCTGCAAGGTTTTCTTCCAACGCTTTTTTTTCAGTTCTTGGACGCCACTACAACACTATTCTTCCCCATCGACCACCGACAGACATATATTTGTGAATGTCATATGCTCCAATAAGGGGAGCGGACAAGTGACATACAAACTGCCGCCACTAAGCTCAGTCAGCCGCCACAGTCTTCATCATTGCATGTCAGCTCCGCATCCCGCAGCTCCGCCGAGCACATTCTATGTATAGTTCCCGACGGAGGCAAGAGAACGGGGACTTGATGAAAGGGCACTGTAGTTTATGCTCTTAATACGTGTCCCAACCAGGTCCCAACTATGGAAGGCTAGAACTAATCCACCTGCACAATTTGCCTGCAAATTATAATTGTTAAATGTTATTGAATTATATTTTATTTCTTTTACGTTTAACTTCAATTTAGATTTTTTTCTGTATCAGGTTTCAATTAGTTTATGTAAAATTTTAATTGTGGCTCTGGTGGCTGAATAAATAAATAATTATTATTATTTAAAAATATACTTTTTATTTAAAACTAGGTGTATGTAATATATAGATCACGTCGGTATTTCAACGATAAACAACTTCTTCTTCTATATAAAGGACAAATCCGACCTATCCTTGAATACGGCAGTCACCTTTGGATTGGAGCCCCAAAATACCTTCTAAACATAATTGACTCCGTTCAAAGAAGAGCGATTCGTTTTTTAAACAATGACACTCTTACGTCTAACCTCCAATTAATGGAACACAGGCGTAAGATTGGTTTACCTAGTCTTTTATACCGTTATTACCACGGTCGCTGATCTTCGGAACTAATTCCTCCTGCACCCACCCACAACCGACAAACTCGTCTTACAACTTGCCGAACATCCATACACGGTTAATGTGTGTCGATCAAGAACTGGCAGTTTCCAAAGTTCCTTCTTTAATGCCAGCTTTGGAATGCTCTTCCAGCGTATTTGTTTCCTCCTTCCTACAATCTGGATGTCTTCAAGAAACAGATAAATCTACACTTGCAATCTCCCCAAACATACACACAAACACGAACACAAAACACGTTTCCCGCATGCAACGTTCAGCCTCCCTGGCTGAGCGTCATATAGTGCACTGGTCTTGACCGGCTGTGCTCTCCTGCATGCGTTTAAATAAAAATATACATATATAAAAAAGGCTGCCTTGTACGCTCTGTCACATTATCATTCCTCACACAAGTCAAACCATTTAAGATTCACAGCCATGTAGAAGAATAGGAACCTTAAAGGCGCTGTATAGACGGCACATTGTTTTGATCGAGTAATTCTGTGAGTCCCAGATATTGCGCATAGAGTGAAATGATTGATGAAACATGAAGATATTTAAATTGTTAATTGATCAGTATTTCCGCGTCATTTGTCAATGTCTTCTGTGGAAAGTTCGTCAGCGTAACTATCAGCAATGAGAGGTCATGATGCTAACTTTGCTGTTGAACACCTTCGCAGAAAACACACTACCATATCAACGCAGGTGGGTATAGCTGGATGGTTAAAACGCTTGATTGGCAAGCCGAAGGTCGTGAGTTTGAAAAAATAATAATCTGAGCTCTAAAATACCCGCGGTTGGTGTGAAATTGATCCCTCACCTGTAAAATGCAAGTTTATCAAATTGGTGGTAAACAAAAGTTGTCCCATGAATACCACCCATTCATAGTGAATTTCTCGAATAATAAGAATGATGCGTGAATGTCAGGCTGTAGTCTATTACGTTGGAGGATCAACACTCCACATGCAGCGCTTAACCATATGCATCATGGTAAGCGTTATAGAATTCTACAGATGAAACTTCAGAATCACTATTAAAGTCTGTCGGTATTCTTCTGTATGTGTTTACATAAAAAAAGACGAAAGTCATCCCGTGAAGACCACCCATTTATAGTAAACTCCTGTAATAATAAGGATGATGCGTGAATGTCGGTCTGTAGTCTATGACGTTGGCGGATCAACATTCCACATGCAGCACTTAGCCATATGCAGCATGGAGTGTCACGACTTATCGTTCACAGAAAATTCATTGGATGACTCATCGGTAAGGACGTGTGGCGCACTGGACGTCTGCTGCACGGAACGTTTGACGCAAGGAAAAACTGGTGCACTGACCATTTCGTTAACCTATCCTAAGTAACCTAACCTAAGGGTTTGTCCAGTGATCGTAGAGTCCAGAGTCTCGTTAACGGAATAATTTAGGTTAGGTTAAATTAGGATAGCGAGTCATCCAGTGCACCAGTTGTCCCGTGCAACAAACATCCCGTGCACCAGACGTCTAGTTCGTCCCACGTCGGTAATGATGAGTCGTTGAACGAATTCTCTGGGAACGAAATGGGGAAGAACCGCAGCATGGTAAGCGTCATAGAATTCCACGGACGAGACTTCAGAATCTCTATCACTGTCTGTTGGTATTCTCCTGTATGTAAACACATAAAGGAGAATACCGTCATAAAAAACGTACCTGCTGCGCAAGTAAAATAAAAGCTGGTCGACTTTTGCTTTATAAGCATTCAATGTGGGTCAACAGCGCCATTAAGCGTCATTTAAATACGTACTCGTAAATTGACTTAACTTTTTGTCATAGTTATACTCGTATTTACACACAACAGCACTATCGCTAATTGCGATAACGTGGTGTAAATGCCTTCCGCGGTTTTTTTTTATGTAATCACTTAAAGGAGAGCATAACCGGTCGAGACAAGTGCGCTCTATAACGCTTAGCCAGTGAGGCTACACGCTACTTGCGGGAAACGTGTGTTCGTGTTTGTGTGTGGGTTGGGAGATTGCTGGTGTATATTTATCTGTTTCTTTAAGAGATCTATATTGAGTTAGTTGCCCGTATGGCGCCCCCTTCTAGGCCTCAGAGCACATTCTCCGGGACTGTCAGTTCCTCTCGTTAGAAAGAGGAGTCCCTTTCGATGCAGTTCGAAGAAATCGCCTCATCTCTATCGGGCATGCAGACATTGTGGCCACTAAAAAAAATTCCACGCATTTACAATTTTTGCTCGTATTTTCGGTGAGAGAATCTATCTTCCATCTTCATCTCTTTACAACCCATGAATGCGATTCTAATCTCTTTCACGGGTTCTTTCTTTTAGCACTTCTGTTCACAACTGTTCAGAGGTGACTCCCACTGGACTTATCAGTTGCTGACTGATCATAATCTGAATGAGCGCTTCATCAAGGAAACTTAACTGTCCTCCAGTGTGATGCGGGTGTGAGGTAGGTGGGTAAAGTCAAGATCTATATTGAAGGAAGGAGATAACACAGACGCTGGAAGAGCATTCTAAAGCTTACGGTGGCATTAAGGAAGGAACTTTGGAAACAGTTCTTGGTCGACACACAATAACCGTGTATGTATTTCAGCTGTCCAAACCTGTCGAGGTAGCTCCGGAAGAATCCATGTCCGGTTAGCAGCTGGCTCGTGTAGTGAGTGGTTCGGGACGAGCCACTTTGCGGCCATTCGCTCGCGAATCGATGGGAAGTATCCTCGTAGAAAGCATTTATAATTGTTCCACTTAAGCATCGTACATGACTACCGAAGATGTACGTTATTATGACAACTACCTCGATAAATCAACTCAATATAAAATCGCCAACCTCGAAGATGACCCCTGAAATGGCGGTCGAAATATTGGTCAGAAGAAATTTACCACACACGGCACAACTCAAAAACTACAATTCCAAGTCTGGTAATAAAAATCTTCGATGTTTCGAGAATCAAACAATTTTCAGCACATGTCTAAACAAGACCAAACAACAACACTCTTACGTCTAACCTGCAATCAATGGAACAAATGCGTAAGATTGGTTCACTTAGTCTTTTCTACCATTATCACCACGGGCGCTGCTCTTCGGAACTAAAGAACTAATTCCTCCTGCACCCACCACTACTGTGCGACTGTGGAGACCGCCATGTGCCCAACTAGCTGCACATCCCAAGATCTAATGCTGGGCATCAGACGGGCTATCGATGTAACCAGATAATGGGCAAAAATAATTTGAAGTCGCTGACACGAAGAAGAAGAAGAATTATACTTTAGTAAAGTATTAGCGATAACAGAAGCGAATTCACATGTCTACCTTGTTCCTCCGAAAATAAGACCGGTATTAATTTCGGTCTTATATGACCTTTTTCACCATAAAAGTAATATAAGACCTGGTCTTATTTTCGGAGAAACACTGTAGTAAGAAATGTGTAACATATTCGAACGCTTACATTTTTTTACATCATTTTTATTTGTGTTTATTATTTATTTACGGAATCTTCTTCCAAATACATAGTACATACAGACATTATATAATGTCAAAATAATGGAATAAATAATATAGAGACGTTACATAATGAAGACAAAATGACAGGCAATATAATATGGAATAAAGACAGACATGAAAAATAAATATAAATAATAACAGACAATATAATACAGAAAAACGACAAACAAGGATAAGTAAGTAGAACAGATTAAAAGTCAGTGGCAAAGGAGGATACAGTATTATAAAAAGATTCATGGGATATAATAGTTTTTTTTTTTTATGTAAACATACAGGAGAATACCGACAGATGGTGATAGTAATTTTTTGAAGTCTCATCTGTGGAATTCTATGACGCTTACCATGGTGTATATGGCTAAACGCTGCATGTGGAGTGTTGATCCGCCAACGTCATAGACTACAGCCCGAGATTCACGCATCATCCTTTATTATTACAGGAATCTACTATGAAGAATGGGTGGTCTTCACGGGACGACTTTCGTCTACCACCAATTTTAATTGATAGGCTATGACTGACATTTTACGGGTGATGGATCAAATTCAAACCAACCGGGGTATTTTAGAGCTCAGAAATAGATTAAAAATCATTTTTTTTAATCTCCGTCGGGGATCGAACTCACGACCTTTGGCTTGCTAAGCAAACGCTTTACCATTGAGCTATGACCGCCGGCTAATAGTGCCATCGTACAGACAGTAATTGACAGAAAATCTTATAAAGTAGTGTTAAACAGGGAGTAATAGGATATAATGTATTATATATTATTTATTTAACAGAACCGCAGTTCCAAGGTACAAAGAATAGGAAACATATGGAGTATACATAAACATACAATACATACAAAAGAGAAAAAATATATGTAAAAGAAGAACGACACTTTTCAAAGATCACAGAGATCTAGAGGAACAATACCATTGACAAAAGAGGAAAAGGATGTAAGAAAAGGATCGAGGTGTGCTGGTAAGGCCATTTTGGAGCATAATATAGGCATTATAAAACAAGATAATTAATGCCCTCAAAGAGTGAAAAGTATGATATAAAAAAAGGATCAGGATAAGCTGTAAGTCCATGCAGAAGTTTCATTGCAGTCGATATAAAACATTGAATAGCTACGGGCACAGATGTACCTAACTGGAACATATAGCCTGAAATACTAAAAAAATATCAGGATTGTCGCACATAAGAAAAAAAAAGCATGTTTCAGTCAGTTAGTATGCATTGTATAAGACAACTAATGATTTTTTCAGTGATTAATTCAATTAATGAGCAGTTATTATTTCCGAAATGTTTGTAATAAATGCTTAAAAAATTACAGAAATTAATAAATTGGCTGTATTAAAAAAATATTAGTAATAATAATTAATTAATGGTAATTAATAATAGGTTAGGTTTTTCATTTGATTTGCTGATTATTCATTCATTTTACATTAATTACTGACAGTATTGAATATATTTCTGCCATTTTAATGTTATAACTAATCACATTCATGCTGACACAGTGGATACTGACAATTTATTTTATCCACTGCCTATCAATTTAATTTCCTGCCAATTGACTAAATTACTACCAAAACCTTGAATTCATTACTGAAAAAATAAACACAGGCCATTGTATATTACGAGTATAATAAACTGAATTGCATTTTTTTTGGCAAATAAATGGTGTTGTGGTGTTTTGTTGCTCTGCTGTCCCAGTGTCAAGGTACGGCACGGGTTATTGAACCACAGAAAGTGAATGTGGTCCATGAACCAAGTCTGATATATTCACTACCAACACTACCAGCTAAACCACACCAACTGAAGATAAACCTAACATTTATAACGAACTCCATACGAACGATTTCGCCAATTTTCGAAATACTAAAAAAGCCTCGAAAAAATATGTGATGGGAACACTGACAGTTGGTACCTCTGACTAGACCACTATATATATAAGAAAATATTAATCAAATTATCTTTATTAAAGTACTTATATTATTGATGTACTTCTTGTATTTGGTTTTCCCACTATTTAAAGCATCACAGAAACTCAAATAATTTCGTATGTTTTCACGGCAAGATTTAGAATTGTGGCTTTTGGATTGAGCCGTGTGTTGAGAATTTCATCTTCTCTCCGAATAATGGCATTTCACCTAACCTAACCTTACCTAAGGATTTGTACAGAGATTCATAGGTCTCGTTAACGAAATAACTTTAGGTTAGGTTAGGTTAGCGAGACATGCAGTGCACCAGTTGTCCCGTGGGTCAAATATCGTCGTTACCAATGAGTCGTTGAACGAATTGTCTGTGAACGAAGTTTCGAAATCAGTAGTGAGCACAAGTATAGGAATACTATATATGCACTTCAAAAACAGGATGCATTACATCGAACATCGTGTCCAGCTGGCATGTAAATATTTGCCTGCATTGACATTGATTAAGAATTACATACTAAATTAAAATGATTTTTTTTGCTAAGCATACGAGTATTTTTAAAATCGTATGTAAATAATCAAATTAATGTGTAATATGTGAACAACTAATGCGTACATAATTATCACAACAAACGTAATCTTATATGACGTTTTTCTCATTAATAAATTGGAGCAAAATACACTGCGTACTCTGGGATTCGAACCACGAACATTTGCAACAAAGTTTCAGTCTGTACCCAATGTAATCCCACAACTACTTGCTCTTGCTGTATCAATTGTTGAAAATTGGTAAGAACTCCCAGTGATTTATTATAATTAGAGTATTGAAATATTATCTAAAAATCCACCAAAAATAATTATACATGTGATATTGTGGCGTTTAGCCGTGTGCGGCGAATTTCTTTTAACCAATATTTCGACCGCCATTGCAGGGGTCTTCTTCAGGATTGATGACTTAGTTGTGAATTAGTTGTGAGTTTGTGTCAGATTATTTTTTACGAGCGTTATTACACGGCTAAGCCCAAAAGCCACAATATCGAATCTGGCCGTGAAAGCCTAAGAAGTTATTTTAGTTAATTATACATGCGTTAATCAATCGATGATTCGTTGAAAGCGTGACAGTGTAACGACTTGTTAATTATGAAATTTTAATTATATTGTCATGTTTTTACATTTTTCTAATCCGCAGTAGAATTTCTTTGTAATTCGGAACACCTGCAGTGAAAATTAATAATAATCGGTAAACACAAACGCAAATAATAAACGACTTTTGCGGTGCATTTCTAAACTAAACATATTTGTTCCCGAGGTAAACACGATTAGAAAGTGCAACTGCAGAAATCTGCTCCATATGGCGGCTTTATTGGAGCATATTTGCTTGTGCTTTTGCTATTATTTAGCAAAACCGATTTAATTAAATTCATGAGATTTGTTTAGAGCGAAATCAGAGATGGCGCTATAATTATTTGTATAAAAATAATTAATTTACAAATAAAATATATTTTTAGACACAACAATTCAGTTTTTATATATTGTATGACAATTTAAAAATATTGCTTATTTAAAAAAAAATCGCGACTAAAATGAAGGAAAGTGTAATACTAAAAGATGATAAAATATAAACTTATAATAACTCCACGATTTGATTACATTTATTAAATATATATTTTTTTAACATGGATCACACTGAGCAATGTCTAATCACTTGCTGGAAGACCGCAGTTACGGGTATAGCTCAACTATCAAAGCAATTGCTTGGCAAGCCAAATGTCGTAAGTTCGAACCCCGACGCAGATTAAAAAAAAATATTTTTATCGATTTCTGAGCTCTAAAATACCCCGGTTGGTTTGAATTTGATACCTCATCCGTAAAATGCCAGTCATAACCTATTAATTAAAACTCATGGTAAACAAAAGACGTCTCGTGAACACTATCCATTCATAATGAATTCCTGTGATAAAATGGATCATGCATAAATGTCGGGCAGTAGTCTATGGCAGTGCTCCGCAACCGGTGTGCCGCGGCACACTGGTGTGCCGTAAGTCGATACAGGTGTGCCGCGATCAAATAAGGCAATTTATAAATAAATAATTTTACAACGGTTCTCAAGCTCCCAGCGGCTATCGCCTATTTATGTAGACATATAACGACATTCTTGCTTTATTAAGTTCTAAATGATATTTAAAAAAAGTGAAATTGATCAAATTAATAGCTATTGTTGGCTTTTGGTGTGCCGCGGTATTCAAGGTGAGAACTTTGGTGTGCCGTAGAATCCAAAGAAGTACTTTGGTGTGCCGTAGATGTGAAAAGGTTGTGGAGCTCTGGTCTATGGAATTGGCGGATCAAAACTTTACATGCAGCGCTTTAGCCAAATATAACATGTTGAGCGTCATATAATATACTGATGCCATTTCTACATTACCAACAAACTCTATCGGTATTCTTCTGTATGTATTTACGTAAAAATAAACTAGCCATACATGCATCAGCGTTACTAACGTTCGTGCCCGGAAAATCACCCCTTCATTGTTTTATTAACCCTTTCGAATCGGTTGTCGGCATATGCCGTCATAAGATTCCCCGACCGTTGACATCGGTCGACGTGATATAACGTTTTGCTACTTTCTTAGAATAGTTTTTCATGCATCATCTGATAGCTACAGGATACAAGAACCAAGGTGATATATGAAAATAGACCAGATAAGTACATTTATCCTTCAAATACTACTTTTATAATTGACAGTATAATTTGTATTTAAACAGATGAAGTAATGAAAAGGATAAAAGTAAAAATATATATATTTAAAAATGTAATTAGGTTTACATTTTATTTTACAGTGACGCCACTGTGTTCAATAGTATAAAGCAGGAATCATAACCACTGAAAATAATTACAGCAAAAAAAGCACACAAATCGCACATCTGGCCGCGAAACATGTCTCGACATTCTGCGAAGCTTTCGTCGGTCGCTGTTAGCGAAGAGCGCGATTGTGTTTTTTTTATGTATAAAGGTGAAAGTGCTTTCTTACTGCATTTCCAGCTGCTAGCAACTAATCGTTATTATCCTGGTTATCGGAACACCTAGCTTCATCATCATCATCATCAGCCTGTGTCCGTCCACTGTTGAACGTAGGCCACCTGCATGAGTCTCCATCCTCTTCGATCCTCCGCCTTCCGCATCCAGGTCACTCCCGCAATTCTTCTTATATCGTTAGTCCGTCATGTAGAGGATCGGTCAATGCTTCGCCATTTCAATAATTTTCTTTCCCATCGACCGTCGTCTCTTCGACAGATATGTCCTGCCCATTGCCACTTAAGTGTGCCTATTCGTTGGGTAGCATCCACTACTTGAGTTCTTCTGCGTATTTCCTCGTTTCGGATTCTATCTTTAAGCGATACTCCGAGCATGGATCTCTTCATAGAACGCTGGGTGACTTTTATTTTATGGGTAAGACTTGCCTTTGTGTGTAATGATTCCTAACTGATGCTTGCTTTTTGTAGAATCCATTTCCGAACCTTACCATTTCCTTATCCATTCCCACGTCATTCGTGGTTAGCAACGTGTTACCAAAGAAGGCAATTCGAGACTCGCTGTAGTATACTGATTTCGCAGCCTTAGACTGAGGTCTATTTGACATCTAACTGATGCACCTAGAATCACGGGAAGGCCTTCAGCCACTCTCTAACAAGTAGCTTTTTGCGTGCGGCCAGTAACGGGTTCCCATCTGGGTCTCCGAAAACAGGACGGGACAGGGAGGGTTTTCACCGAGCGGGTAAGACTTGCTGTCAGATTCCACGTCTCTGCGCCATAAGTTAATACAGGACATTGCGGAATTTTCGCTTTAAAAATTTACTTTAATATTCCAAATGCTGCCCATCCCAGTTGTATACGCTTGTCGATTTCACCTAGCTTAATCAAATTATTATTAATACCACTGAACATAACTGTGTTCGTTGCAAGTTCAATGCTTAAGCTTTTCGAACCTCGTCCAATTGGAGTTGTAATGTTCATAACACTCATGCTGTTGATTTGTCGTTACACCTGCTTTCCAGGTGACTTTTACTCTAGAATATTGCGTATTTCTTAACGACTTATTTACTGATATTCGATTTAATCTGCTAACTGGTCACACAGTGTGCATCACGTTCAATTTCCGTGTTAATAGATCAGGATTCAAATCTCGGAGAAGATAAACATTTTATATACATAAAAATATAATTTCTTGAATAAATGTTCCCATATAGTTCTATAACACATACAGGAGAATACCGACAGATGGTGATAGTAATTCTGTAATCTCATCTGTGGAATTTTATGACGTGTGGAGTGTTGATCCGCCAACGTCATAGATATATATATAATCGTGTCGGAAACAACAGGGTCAGATCCTGTCTGCCCAGAAGTGGGCGACGTCGATGGCGTTACTCCCGGCCATCATCAGGTCTTCCTGGGTGCAGCTATTCGGGCACAGCGCACACTCCAGAAGGTGTGACAGGGTCTGCTCCACGCCGCAGTCACATTCAGTCGGTCCGCTGTAAGACTGCCAGGCTTTGGTTTGTGTTCTCGTCTTGCATACTCCGGTCCGAAGTCTGTTAAGGGACCTCCATATATTCCACCCTTGGTCATGTCCAGGGGCTAGGTCCTCTTACGGGGCAATCCAAGTATTCGCCTCAGTTGCACTTCTCCACATTTTCAGCCGCAGGGTGGCCTCAGGTATCACCAGTTCCGTTGTCGACTATTAACGTCATAGATTACAGCCCGACATTCACGCATCATCCTTATTATTACAGTAATTTACTATAAAGAGGTGGTCATGATGGGACTACTTTCGTCTACCACAAATTATAGGCTATGAATGGTATTTCACGGGTGAGGGATTAAATTCACACCAACCAGGGGGATTTTAGAGCTTAGAAATCGATTAAAAATCCTTTTTTTTAATCTCCGTCAGGCATCGAACCCACGACCTTTGGCTTGCAAAGCAAACGCTTTGATCATTTAGCTATACCCGCCGAAGAGCTATACCTGCCGTTGAACTATACCCGCTGAAATAATGGTGTATGTGAGTCTGTTACGTACGCGGGAGGCAGAGCTATTTTGGGATAACATGAGGACCATGGCAGCTGTCAGAGCTTTGTGGCGGCAGCTAGTGATGTCGTTGGAGTCGACGTGGAGCATATGGCTCCAGTTGAGGGAGCAAACATCGATAAACTGATAAAAATAAATGAATATGCTTTAAGTAATTTGCCCCCGGGTATAGCTCGGTTGGGGACTGCTCGAGACAAAACAACCAAGACAAATAAGAAAAACCTTCAGCCAACAAGATATGCCACCTGGAATGTTCGAACATTACTGCAGAACGGCGCCCTAGACGGGAGTATTTGCAGCAAGTATTCGAGGACATGAACTGTAGCGCTTATGCTGAGCTAAAAAGGGTTGCGGAGGACCGAGAGGAATGGAGATCGAGATGCAAGATTCTGTTGCTGCAAACCAATCCACCGGATTGATACTACGAAGAAGATAGCTCAATGGTCAAAGCGTTTGCTTTGCAAGCCAAAGGTCGTGGGTTCGATCCCCGACGGAGATTAAAAAAAAGGTTTTTAATTGATTTCTTAGCTCTAAAATCGAGACAACCAGTGCACCAGTTTTTCCGTGCACCAAATGTCCCGTGCACAAGACATCCAGTGCGCCCCACATGGTTTTCGATGAGTCGTTAAACGAATTGCCTGGTAACGACTGGCCGTGACACCCAATTTATTTAGTCTATATATACTGCTAATTAATTGTATTAACTTGTTATAAATAATTGCCACAACCTTGAATTAGTTACTGAACAAAGAAATACAGACCTTTTTGAATTGGCTATAGTAAAAAAGAGAAAATTCTCGAAATAATGTATAATATGTAATAATGTAATCAAACGCTGTGTTTTTTTACTGTAAAATTAAACAAGAAGATGTGCCTCTAAGATAAAGTGAGGTGAAATCACGAACAAGTACAAGTATTGTGTGAGTTCTGTGGAAACAAAACTTCACTCTAAAACGCTTTTGATTTTCCCACGACGATTTTTGTACCGTGACTAGAGAACGACGATTGTTCCCACTCGTTTATTACGATATGAAAATTAACACGCAAAGAAAATCAATATTAATTACGCGAACAATTATTAATTTAAAAATTAATTGAACACGTTAAAAGAATACATATTTAATCGATGTTTAATCGTTCCACATTCAACATTGTATAATTATGATTATTTAATACATTTCTTAACTCATTCGTTCCAAATTTGCAGCATATTTGAATCACAAATTTCCGACACAATTCTTTCAGCTGGCATTGCACACGCATCGTAACAGGACTTCGAAAGATCCTGGAAACATATTATCAATATCACCATCAGTCTGTGTTCGTCCACTGTTAAACGTACGACTCCCGCATGAGTTTCCATCCTTCTTGAACCTCCACCTTTCGCCTCCAGGCTATTTCCGCTATTATTCTGATGTTGTCATCTTGCAGGGTTTTCTCACATTTCTTCCCCATCGACTGTCGTCTCTTCGGCAGATATGTCACATTGCCACTTGAGTGTGCCTGTTCGTTGGGTAGCCTCCACTACTTTAGTTCATCTTCGGATATTCTCGTTTCAGATCTTTTTGAGACAGTCTCAGCATGGATCTGTCCATGGCCGAGAGTACTGATATCAACCTTTTTCGAAAGTCCATCTAGAAACATATTATGTATGGTTCCCGATGACCTCCAGATCAGATGCCCGAGAACTTGAAGAGACATCAGCTTTAGTCTCCAAACAAAGTGATTCCTTAACCCTCGCATTACTATGTTAAAAACTTCCGCGCGTTCCGATGGTGTGTACTCGTTACACATTCTGATTTAAAGTGAATAAAATGAGTAGAAATTCGAAAAAATGAAAATATTCAAAGATATCGCTTAATTTTATAATAGTTGATGTCAATAAGCAGTAATAATTGACATTTAAAAGCTAAAAACATGAAAAACATCAGACGAAGACCTCAAACGGCCAGACGCACCTTGTCGCGTGAACTTCCGAGAGCTACTAACACTACTTAGCCTGCCGAAAAATCGATGAGCCGACGCGCATCGATATCATTTCGAACTAGCCGACCAACCGAGGTTTCCCGTCTCGCTCACTCATATTAGTACGTCAGCGAGAGTGAGGAGTATAGATGCCGACGCATCTGGGTATTTTTTAATTTTATTTTTGCACACGCTTCCGACAGGTCGAATGAATACATGACAGTTGACGCGTCTTGAGTGTAGTGGTGAATTTATTCCGGATTTTAGAAAAATATTTCCTGCTCCCGATGAATGCCTATTATAATAAATATATTTTTTTTCAATACGTAAATGTATTAAGGAGGAATACCTTAAATCTGAACCCTGTGTGTATTATATTTACAGAGATATTTAAGTTATTACAAGCAATGTGTAGTCGATAGACATCACCGGGGAGGAGAGGTTAAGAAGATTGGATGATCAAACTGATGATTGTTTTGACTGAACCCAGGACCTGTTTCATATTGCGTTTAGCAGCGGCTCAACTCGACCATTGACCCACGACTTGCAACAGTCGGTGACCCATCTATGTTCTTATCTGCGGCTACTGTTGCTTAACTTCGGGGATCTAACGAGAGCCGCGCTTAGAGATCTAGGTATTTCATTTCATTTGTTAAAATCATTCGATCGATAATTCGTAATGAATCGCATAATAATGATGTGTAAATTAAAAAAATGATTTTTAGTTTAAATCACACCATTTTTCTTACGACGACATGTTTCGACACATAAAAAATAAAAAAATTACACTTGAGAGTGGCTTATTTTCTCACATCCGAATGGCTTCTCAACGAAGCCAAAACACGTCGTAAATAAATATGTATAAATGTAAATACAAAACTTCTATTTACATTGTACTTTAACATAATCTATAGTTTTGATAATCTTCTTCATATTACAAACATAAATACTGTGATTGTTGGTCAATCTATGGTGTGTTTACTTAAAAATGAAAACGTTCAGTCAGTTTAATCATGCATCAAACATCGTCAATATGTGATTACTTGCGGGACTATTGGACCACCGGTAGATTATTTTTTATGTAAGCATATACAAGAAATTACCGACATATGGTGATAGTGATTCTGAAGTCTCATCTGTTGAATTATATGACGCTTAGTAAGCTGCATGTGAAGTATTGATCCGCCAACGTTATAGACTACAGCCCGATATTCATCCTTATTATAACAGTAATTCACTATGAATTGGTAGTATTCCCGGGACGAATTTCGTCTGCCACCAATTTTGATCAATAGGCTATGACAGGCATTTATAGGCGAGGTAACAAATTCACACCGAGAGAATAACATTTTTTTCAATGTCGGGGATCGAGCCCACGACCTTCGGCTTGCCAAGCAAACGTTTTGAATACTGAGCTATACCCGCCGGCTTTGAAGATTTGCTTCAAGTGTTGAGCTTGCACAAGTGGAGAAATGTTCCCAGCGGCGTCTTCTGTTTTCTTCTTGAGCATTAGAAAGTGCCAGAACAATAATGCGGGTGTCTATGCAATATTTTAGCATCAGATAATTAAAATCGTTCCAAGCTGAAAAAAAAATGCAAATATCGCAATTTACATAAATTAGCCAAGCGCTCCTATGGAAGTGATAAGAAATGCCTACGTGGATTATTGCAATCTGTGTTAATTGAATGATAACTAATACCGGTGCTCTTTTTGAATGCTTCTTCATCATTATAACTGAATTTCTTAGCGTTCTTGACATAATTTGCGATGTTTTTATTTGTATGCAGTGGTTTTATTTTACTTATACTTTACACAGAACAGTAAGTTCCGAGAAAAAAGTTTACAAAATAATAAGACACAGAGCATAGAATATCCAATGAATATCCAAAGATAATAAAAAATAAAAATAACATAAAATATGAAGAAGATGACACATGACAATGTTCTAAAGATCTAGGAGAACAATACCATCGACAAATGAGGAAAAGGATGTAAGAAAAGGATCGAGGTGTGCTGGTAGGCCATTTAAGAGCGCCATTGCCGTTGAATCAAATTGAGTGCTTGGTGCTCCAAAAGCATCAACTGGGATCAAAAACAATGGATGGCTTCTTATCTGGAACATAGAAGTAAAAAAATTCAAGAATCCCTGGGTTGTGAATTGAACCGCGAAGAAGAAGGAATGAATGTTTTAGAGCAGCAATTTTTCTCCGGGACTAACGCAGTGCTCCGAAACCGGTGTGCCGCGGCACACTGGTGTGCCGTAAGCCGATACAGGTGTGCCGCGATCAAATAAGGCAATATTATAAATAAATAATTTTATAACGGTGCTCAAGCGCCTATCGCCTATTTATGTAGACATACAACGACGTACTTGCTTTGTTAAGTTCTAAATGAAATTTAAAAAAAAGTGAAATTGATCAAATTAATATCTATTTTTGGCTTTTGGTGCTTGGTGCGGTATTCAAGGTGAGAACTTTGGTGTGCCGTAGAATCCAAAGAAGTACTTTGGTGTGCCGTAGATGAGAAAAGGTTGCGGAGCTCTGCTCTAACGAATGGAATGTAATTATGGGTTTTGAGATCAGGCGCTTACGTAGAATGCTGAGATGGTATGGTTTTGTGAGTAGTGATGAGGTGAGGAGCGGAGAAATCAATGGATAAGGCATGAACAATGAAAGCAGTTTTTTTAGGCTACAATTTGAGGTTCTATCAAAATTATGGCGCTGATTTATTGAATCTAACAGCAAGTCTTACTTATAAAATAAATGTCACCCATCGTGCCATATTTATAGTGTTTCTTAGATACAATCCAAAACGAGGATATCTGAAGATGAACTTAAGTGGTGGCGGTTAACGCAAGAGTAGGCACACTCAAGTGGCAATGAGCAGGACAAATCTGATGCTGAGACCACGGTCGATTGAAGAAATCTATTTGAGTGGCGTCTAAGAACTGGTAGATGAAACGTTGGCCGATGCCTTGCAAAGTACTCACGACATCAAAATAATAGCGGGAGAAGCCAGGATGTGGAGGGCGAATGTTCGAGAAGAATGGAGACTCATGCGGAAGGCCAATGTATAACAGAGGACGGACACAAGCTGATTGATGCTATTGGTGGATGGACTGACGACATCATAAGAATAACAGGAGTCTAAGATCTGGCAAACGGAGCGTTGGTCGACCTCATGCATGCTTGACTGACGATTTCAGAAGAATAGTGGGAGTAACCTAAGGAGACTCATGCGGAAGGCCTATTTTCAACAGTGGAAAGACACAGAATGATGAAAAATGTTCTAGATATGATTTTGAAAAGAGCAAGTTGTTTCGTAATAATGCGATTTTAAGAAGCAAATTTTATTATAATAAATATATTTTAATGCTGAAATTTTTCTGTCAAACGAGTCAAGTTTAAGTCCATTTGTCTACTTGCATCGACCAGTAAATTTTACTACAATATATCTGCATTTTACTACAATATATCTGCATTTTACTACAATATATCTGCATTTTACTACAGTAAATCTTCGCTAATTTGAAATGATTTGAACCTTCATTCTCTTACTATTTACGTGAGCAATGTTTCTCCGAAGATTTCGTTAATTTTCTTCGCTATGTTCCAAATTGCCGCGTTCAAATATTTGAATAAGAACCGCTAAAAGAACCTATAAATATATATATTCTGATTGACTTTTTAAAAGTGAAATTCCGCCGCGTCTCGATTTTTTAAGCATTAAAAACGTAAGAATCTTAAAAATATAAATATAGATATGCAACGTGATGTTATTGACATATAATTGTGATTCTTTTTATTTGTGTATATACTAGTAATTCCAATTACATTGTATAACGACATAGAACATTTTAATAAATATATATTACACGTGATATTCGTGGCACATTAAGAAAATAAATATAAGTTCAATACGTAAATTCTTCATCTTAAACATCCGCTCTATTCGGTGACACGACCTATCGTTTACAGACAATTCGTTGAGCGACTCATTGGTAACGACGTGGGGCACACTGGACGTCTGGTGGATGAGAAATTTGGAGCACGGGACAACTGGTGCACTGGATCTCTCGCTAACCTAACCTAGCCTAAGGATTTGTTCCGCGATCGTAGAGTCTAGAGATCCATAGGTGTCGTTAACGAAATTACTATAACTTAGCTTAGGTTGAACATAACATACCTTACTTAACCGTTATATATATATAATCGTGTCGGAAGCAACATGGTCAGATCCTGTCTGCCCAGAAGTGGGTGATGTCGATGGCGTTACTCCCGGCCATCATCAGGTCTTCCTGGAATTGGTGATACCTATTGTGAGTTAATATTATAGTGAGTCCACCCTGCGGCTGAACATTTGGAGAAGCGCAACTGAGGTGAATACTCAGATTGCCCCGAAAGAGGACACTATACTCATATAATACAATATCCGCCTATTAGTTATATTTGAAAATTCGCAACGTATAGTATAGAAGAATTTTTTAATTTTTATTAGAATATTATTTTATTATTTCAATATTCTAATCTACTTTTATAGATTATTGACTATATTACAATATTATTATTACTTAAATATACATATACTATACATAAAATTCTTTTTTCAACGCGTCAATCCAAGCACAAAAATAACGGCAGAAACGGGATGCGAACCGCGGAAAGTAATAATATTAAGCTTGTGAATAAATGAAGACTGATAGAATAATAATAAAAATATACATACTTTGAATATATACTATAGCGACATCTATCGTACGATGATAACAATGATATAAATACTAGTTTCAACGCAAGTCAGTCTGGGCATAGCAATGGCGCAGTTCGCCGAGCGGTATGAATACCTGGGCATAGTTGGTTTCCAAGGTCCGCGGTTCGCATCCCGCTTCTGCCGTTATTTTTGTGCTTGGATTGAAGCGTTGAAAAAAGAATTTTATGTATAGTAAATGTATATTTAAGTATAGTATAGAGTTTTGAAAATTATAATTGTCATATTAATATCAGAATATAATCTCGTATTTAGGAGTATACATCGTAGTGTGGTGGGATTTCTTTTGCATTAATTGATACATATAAGAAATGAATTAAAATATTTTCATTAACGCTTACTCGCAAGTTCTCGCAGTCGAATTTTCAAGGCCGTTTTCTAAACTTGATTCTATCTGGATAAAAAAAGGCTACTCCGAATTCCGTCCCGAATGTTGGAGCAAAAACTCGATTCATAGTAAAAGTGCGCGGCCAGAACTGATTCCACCTCAATATCAACGTTTTTTTACGCAATTAAAAGTGGCCATAAAACAATTAGGTTTTGAATTCACATGCAGCAGGTATGAATATGCTAACTAGACCAAGAGTCTAACTGTCTAACAGTTAACGAGTTTCTTCTTTAGTGATTTTATACATACTAATACAACACACCTAATGATTTTTTTTAGTACCCTCCCTCCAGAATCAGTTTTATAGTTTAAGTTTTTTTTTGTAATCGCATGCAGGAGAGCACACCCGGTCAAGACCAGTGCACTCTATGACGCTCAGCCAGGGAGGCTGGACGCTGCATGCGGGGAACGTGTGATGTGTTCGTGTTTGTGTGTGGGTGTTGGGGAGATTGAAAGTGTATATTGATATGTTTCTTGAAGAGATCCAGGTTGTAGGACGGAGGAAACACAGACGCTGGAAGAGCATTCCATAGCTTACCGTTGGAATTAAGGAAGGAACTTTGGAAACTGCTAGTTCTTGGTTGACACACATTAACCGTGTATGGATGTTCGGCAAATGCAAGACGAGTTTGTCGGTTGTGGGTGGGTGCAGGAGGAATTAGTTCCGAAGATCAGCGACCGTGGTAATAACGGTATAAAAGACTAGGTAAACCAATCTTACGCCTGTGTTCCATTAATTGGAGGTTAGACGTAAGAGTGTCATTGTTTAAAAAACGAATCGCTCTTCTTTGAACGGAGTCAATTATGTTTAGAAGGTATTTTGGGGCTCCAATCCAAAGGTGACTGCCGTATTCAAGGATAGGTCGGATTTGTCCTTTATATAGAAGAAGAAGTTGTTTATCGTTGAAATACCGACGTGATCTATATATTACATACACCTAGTTTTAAATAAAAAGTATATTTTTAAATAATAATAATTATTTATTTATTCAGCCACCAGAGCCACAATTAAAATTTTACATAAACTAATTGAAACCTGATACAGAAAAAAATCTAAATTGAAGTTAAACGTAAAAGAAATAAAATATAATTCAATAACATTTAACAATTATAATTTTAAATATCTACTGATTCTCAGTGAGTGGAGCACCGAATCACCGCTGGATGCCTGCGTGAAGGCGCATCCAGTGCCCCTCCAACCGGGAGTCCCACCTATCTGCCGACACAGCGACCATTGCGTTGGGACTGCCACGAACGCACGCCCACAGAGAAGCGCAAGGCTTCCTTATTATGGCATGGAACCCATCCACTCGCTCCTCCGTCAACATGCCTGAGGCACTGCAGTAACGCGGCAGACCCAACAACATTCAGAGGGCGTTGTTATACTGGACCCGGAGTGCACTGTAGACCTGCTGAGTATAGCGAGCCCATAGGCCGCACGTGTAGAAAGATTGACAGAAGGATTTTTATTAATAGTAGGTTAGGTTAGATTTCCACGCAGCAGCTATGACGTTGGGATTTTGTATATATAATATATTATTATTACGGCTGCATTTTCTTCATGCTGGAACGCCGTCAGGAACTACAATATATACAAAATGTACTCGGCGGAGCTGACATGGGATGAACATGACATGGCGAAAACCAAGGCGGTTGGACATAGCATATGGCCGTCATACCTGAAAAGATAAGGGAAAACCGCCTAAGATGGGCATGTGACACGGAGAGATGAGGACCACATGGTGAAGAGAGCCCTCAACATACTCACGCTGAGAAGCAGACCTGGAAGACTACAGGCAACCTGGACTGCAACTGTAGACAAGGATACGAAAAATCTGGGCTTGACCGAGAATGCAACGCAGGATAGACAGACTGGCGAATGTGCACAATGAGAGCCGACCCCAAATGATGGGAAATGGTGAGACTAAAGAAGAAGAGTATAAAAAACAATATGTATGTACGTTTTTCCCATGACTTCGGTCACTTGATTGACACTGAACTTAATTATGTAGAAGTCTTACAATGAGAGACGTTTCTTTTCATTTTTTCATAAAAGGCATGTCTTTTTGTCAATTTGCTGAATTGTGCGTCTTTATTGTGCGCAAAGAAATTGTCAAATTTCAATTATGTTTACTTTTACAGTAGTTGGTTACACGAAACGAGAAATGCTTATTGAATTTTTTTTTTAACGTAAAATATCACTTTACAACTCTCGCGTAAGTGAAGTAATGTGAGATCAGGTTATTATAATTTTAAGTTAATTTTAATTAGAAAATTAATAAATTAAAAATATTTAGTTTTGATTCACGTTTATTTTAAGCGATTACATGTTTCCCTGGAGACCATCTTCAATAATGGTATAAATATGAATCAAAACTAAATATTTTTAATTTGTTAATTAATTTAAAATTACAATTATGCAGTTTCACCAAGTATTGTTACTTGATAACCTTAATGTATCAGGTTATTACTTAATTTTTCCAATAAATGTGATCGAAACAATCAAATAAAACAAATCTAACCTCATATAATCTGTAGCGAAAATTTACATGCAGATATCACTTTCAATTACTGTAATTCGCTGGTGATTATGGCCAAGCATTGCAATGTGGAGCAATTACAATGTTGGGAAGATTCAATTCATTTTGAATACTTTTCTTAGAAGCGTCTGCCAATCATTCAATCACCTTAAGAATACTAATTAATATACGCCCAAATATCCATATAATAATACTGCAATTACTTGATTTTCAAGTAAACACATACAAGACAATGCCGACAGATGGTAATAGTAATTCTGAAGTCTCATCTATGGAATTCTATAACGCTTACCATGCTGCATATGGTTAAGCGCTGCATGTGGAGTGTTGATCCGACAACGTCATAGACAACAGCCCGAGATTCACGCATCATCTTTAATTATTAAAGGAATTTACTATGAATGTTCACATTAATAAAAACGTGCGATCTCATGTCGTATAAAATGCGCCACTCATCCGCAGAGTGTTACGAGTTCGAATACAATCGAGTGGAAATCAACGTCCGATCAGTGATGTACTGGAATTGACTGTTACTGAGGAAACCAGTGAAAGTGCGCACCAAGTACTTACCGAGAATATAAATCATTATGAAACGAAACACCACCGCACGGCTTGCGTAACTAACGATGGTCTGACCACAGCTTATCCCGATACATCGCCAAAAGAGCCGCGAGTCGAAGAACAACCTTAAAAGTGAACTGCTCTTCTCATTCACATAGTGAGGGGCAAAAAAGTGCACCCTGATGCTTGATATTTGGTCTACAAAACCCGGATCTTCAACCGATTCTCTAAGTCGATTTAATTGAACATTATTCATCATCATCATCATCATAAGCCTGTGTCCGTCCACTGTTGAAGGTAGGCCTCTCATTTGAGTCTCCATCCTCTTCGATCCTCCGCCTTCCGCATCCAGGTCACTCCCGCTATTCTTCTTATATCATCAGTCCAGTCTTGTAGGGGGTCGGCATCACAAATGGTCTATGTTCCAAAAATGTTATGAATCACTGCAATACCGCATAAACTCTATACTCTATACTCTATGTCTATAAGTCTATATATTGGAGGGATAGAGGATTGCCATAAAAAGTTATGAAGTCGGTGATTTTATCACTGCTTAGCATTACACATCGTTCTCTGCTTCCTTTATAAAATATAAATATGTATATATACCATCATCATCAGCCTGTGTCCATCCACTGTTGAACGTAGGCCTCCCGCATGAGTCTCCATCCTCTTCGATCCTCCGCCTTCCGTATCCAGGTCGCTCCCGCTATTCTTCTTATATCGTCAGTCCATCTTGTAGGGGGTCGGCCAATGCTTCGTTTGCCAGTTCTTGGGCGCCATTGCAATACTTTTCTTCCCCATCGACCGTCGTCTCTTCGACAGATATGTCCTGCCCATTGCCACTTGAGTGTGCCTATTCGTTGGGTAGCATCCACTATAAGTATTATGAGTTCGAAAGTACCTTCAATAATCGTTTTAAAATACTTCCCCTGACAATTATTTGCAAGTACATCATAGCATAAACTATGCCTTATATGCTACTGAATCATGCGCAGTGCAAAATGAGATGCAAGTCGTTTCTACATACAATTCTTACGTTTTTTTTTTGTATACACATACAGGAGAATACCGACGGATGGTGATAGTGATTCTGAAGTTTTATCTGTGGATTCTATGAAGCTTACCATGCTGCATATGGTTAAGCGCTGATGCTTGGGTGTTGATGGCTTGATAGCATAAGCTCAGCTTCGGACCAAGAGTTCGTCAATTCTTATCTTAAATATATTCCAATTTGCTTTTTAAAATGTTCTTGTTGTTCAATTTCAATCAAATCAAACGCTTCAATCACTGGTCCAGTGGTTAAAGCGTTTGTTACTCAGTCAGACGCCGTCGGTTCGCATACCGAGAAAGCTTGATTTTCATCAAATTTAATTGAAACCAAGCTCTTTACATGCCCCCCGGTAGGGTCGACCCAACTCTTAAGGACAAATTTAAAAAATCCAGGCCTCGGGAGCGTCGGGCTGATAATCCGATTTCTCTAAAAAGGTTGATTATTTAACATCCCAAATATTTCTCCGACACTACAGCCGAAGTCATCTATGTTACCATGTTGACTTCCGGGTATACAGGTGTTCTGGGACAAGGCATACACAACCTGAGCTTACATAAGTATGAAACGACGATTTGTGGTGTCAATATGCTCTTAATATGGAGCGAATATTGTAATGAGGGTATATAATACGTTACAAGACGAGTATTCTCGCACACGTCAATGAAGTGACTAAACCGAAAACGAAATAATTTAGTTATTTATTTATTCATAGAAAAAATGTTAAAAACACAAAAACAAATAATGAAAAACGATACGACATAAAAGTATGAAAAATAAGTTGAAGTATTAATACCAAAAAAAAATATGTAACGCTTACTGACAAGGAGTTGAAATGAAAAGTGTTCCGGAACCGAGGTCGCGGTCCCGAAATTACAGCATCAGCTAAATGGTGATGCCGGAATACCATGTATCCGGCACTGAGGATAAGACCAAAGACCGGAGATGAGTTGGTACTAATTTATTTAATACGAGTCCTCTTTTTATACTCTAATTTACAACATGAGTAATCAGTTATAAAAATAATATTAATACATTTGAATGTCATACGCTGCACATTCCTCGATACGGTTTTTGGACCTTGATACCCCTTTAATCCACATAGTGGCAGATTGTTAGGATGGTCCATGCTCCGTATCGATGCGTAATCATTCCTTATTAATATTAATACATAGAAGAACATACTCACGCTGAGAAGAAGACCTGGAAGACCACAGGCAACCTGGACTGCAACTGTAAACAAGGATGTGAAAACTCTGGGTTTGTGCGAGAATGCAAACGCAGGACAGACAGACATGGCGAATGTGCACAAGGAGAGCCGACCCCAGAAGATAGGAAATGGCGAGGCTAAAGAAGAAGAAGTATACTAATAAATAGAATTTCGTAAGCCGCAAATTCTTTGATACATATTGTTTTGGACTTCGATCGTACCTAACTGTATAAATCTAAGATAAAGAGTTTGATTATAACAATTACTTTGAAGGTTTAATACAAATAGTTATGTTCGTCTGTATCGACAAGCGTATACAACTGGGATGGGCAGCATTTGGAAAACTAAAGAACAATTTTAAAGCGAAAATTCCGCAATGTCTAAAAACTATAGCGTTTAACCAATGCATCCTCCTTGTATTAATTTATGGCGCAGAGACGTGAAATCTGACAGGAAGTCTTACCCGCTTGGTGAAAGTCCTCCCTGTCCCGTCCTGTTTTTGGAGACCCAGATGGGAACCCGTTACTGGACGCACGCAAAAAGCTACTTGTTAGAGAGTGGCTAAAGGCCTTCCCGTGATTCTAGGTACATCAGTTAGATGTCCAATAGACCTCAGTCTAAGGCTGCGAAGTTATTATACTACAGCGAGTCTCGAATTGCCTTCTTAGGTAACACGTTGCTAACCACGAAATACGTGGGAATGGATAAGGAAATGGTAAGATTCGGAAATGGATTCTACAAAAAGCAGACATCAGTTAGGAATCATTACTTGCGTCTGCACTCTTGCAGACGGACGCGCAGAAGCGCTCAAAAGCAGTCTTACCCATAAAATAAAGGTCACCCAGCGTGCTATGGAGAGATCCATGCTTGGAGTGTCGCTAAAAGATATAATCCGAAACAAGGAAATACGCAGAAGAACTCAAGTAGTGGATGCTACCCAACGAATAGACACACTCAAGTGGAAATGGGCAGGACATATCTGCCGAAGAGACGACGGTCGATGGGAAGAAAAGTATTGGATTGGCGCCCAAGAATTGGCAAACGAAGCATTGGCCGACCCCCTGCAAGATGGACTGACGACATAAGAAGAATTGCGGGAGTGACCTGGATGCGGAAGGCTTAGGATCGAAGAGGATGGAGACTCATGCGGGAGGCTTACGTTCAACAGTGGATGGATACAGACTGATGATAATGATGATGACGAGTATGTTCAAAATAACGTTTTTAAGATTCTCATGAAAATCCTACGCTCAGCAGTGTACTCACACAGGATGATGATGATGATGATGCATTCTTATGACAGTAATTTCGCCATGGTGCAAGTGCACTCGTCAGCTCTCTCCGCCATTAAGGATGACATTGCAAAACTGCCGGCTAGCGTAACGCCGATAGAATAATATCATTTACCGTCGAATTTCGCAAAAAAAACACACCACTCATGAATGACTCGAGAAAGCACTTTTGCTTTCCGAGATTGCAGATCTTACGAATACAAATAAACACTCTTCTTCTTCGTGTCAGCGACGTCAAATTATTTTTTCCCAGTATCTGGCAACATCTATAGTACGTGTGTTGCCCAGCATTAGGTCCTGAGATGTGCAGCTCGTTGGGCACATGGAGCAGGACCTTAGGTGTTAGGCGTTCTGCAGGTCTCCGCAGTTGCACAATAGTGGATCTCCCTGCCGAAGCTTTCCTCACCGCTCGAGGTTGTCCTTTGTTCTAGCAACTCCGGTTCTTAATCTGTTCAGGGATTTCCAGGTCCGCCAGTCAAGGTTCTTGCCAGTTGGGAGGCCTTCCTTTGGAGTAATGAAATTATCTGGTGCGATTTGTTGCCAGAGCTGGAGTCACTCATTTTCAGGGCCGGATGTGAGAGGTTGTGTGGATCTCAGAAAGCTGCTTCGTGACTTCAACCTTGGTGTTGGGGGACTTTGCGTCTTATGTTTGGTGGTGCGATTCCAGCCAAAGGGTATAGTTAAGAAATGGGTGTTGGTTTGAGGCAACCTGTGACGACTCTGCATGCATCATTCAGGGCAGTATCCACTTGATAACAGTGGGCTGATCGACCCCACACTGGTGCCGCATATTCTCCGGCTGAGAAACAAAGTACTAAAGCTGAAGTACAAAGAAGGGGAGGTTTGGCTCCCCAGTGGGTGTTGGTCAGTTTGCGGATGAGGTTGTACCTTGTTGCAACTTTCTGTTTGGTGTTGCTGCAATGACGCCTGAAGGTGAGGGTGCGATCTAGAGTGACTCCGAGGTATTTTGGATGGTCGCTATGTTCCAGTACTCTACCTTCCCACGTGACACGTAGCTTTCTGTTAGCTTCCCTGTTTCTAAGGTGGAAACAGCAGACTTGTGTCTTTGATGGGTTGGGTTTGAGATGATTGTTTGTGTGATATGATAGTATGACAAGTACGCTTATTATACAGTTTCTATTATTTAATTTTAATTAATGAACAGTTAATTATTAAAAGTTAATTAACACTGCCTAGTTCTACTATGGAATCGTTAACATAAATTAATATAGGGTAATCAAATATAATAAGACAATTGTTAAATATTCACCCAATGGAAAGTAAGACTTTAGTTAAAGTGCTATTAAAATTTATATAAAGCAATAAAGAGAGCCTTTGTTATTGCCACACGATGAACCTTTTATTTTTTGTGAATGGGCAGAAAAATAACTTTGAAATAATTGTTCGTAAAGACCAATTGTCGGTAAATTAAAACATTTTATTTGAGACAAGAATCATTAAAAGCCATTAAAATGGGACAATTAACAATTCGTCAATTACAAGAGAACTTCACGTAAAAATCTCACGATATTATTTTTCTCGTCATTTTCACGACGAAAAGGTTTATAAGTTGTACGTTACACAAAGTGTGTAATTAACGTCTTACAAAAAAATCATTAAAGACGTAGAATTATTTCAATCGACTTATTATTGCTAATTCGTATTAATTAATAAGTAAAAGTAAAATTACTTTGCTTTACTTTTTTATTTTATGTTTACACATACAGGAGAATACCGACAGATGGTGATAGTTATTCTGAAGTTTTATCTGTGGATTCTATGACGCTATGAACATATGGAGAAGCGCAACTGAGGGGAATACTTGGATTGCCCCGAAAGAGGACCTAGCCCCTGGACATGACCAAGGGTGGAATATATGGAGGTCCCTTAACAGACTTCGGACCGGAGTATGCAAGACGAGGACACAAATGAGGGCCTGGCAGTTTTACAGCGGACCGACTGAATGTGACTGCGGCGTGGAGCAGACACTGTCACACCTTCTGGAGTGTGCGCTGTGCCCGAATAGCTGCACCCAGGAAGACCTGATGATGGCCAGAAGTAACGCTATCGACGTCGCCCACTTCTGGGCAGACAGGATCTGACCCTGTTGTTTCCGACACGATTATATATATATATATGACGCTTACCATTTTGCGACATTCAGGAATCATACTTATTATTACAGGTATTTACTATGAATGGCTGGTCTTCACGGGACGACTTTCTTCTACCACTAATTTTGATCAATAGGCTATGAATGGCATTTTACGGGTGAGGGATCAAATTTACACCAATCAATATTTAGAGCTTAGAAATCGATTAAAAATCTTTATAAACAATCTTAGGGTAGGTTAGGTTAGGATAAAGATATTTCTTTTTACGAGTAAAAAATCTTAGGTTTAGGTTAGGTTAGGTAAGCGATACATCCAGTGCACCAGTTGTCTCGTGCGCCAAATGTTCCGTGCACCAGACGTCCAGTGCGCTCCACGTGGTTACCGATGAGTCAGTGCACGAATTGTCTGTGAACGAAATGCTGCGGAACCGTATAAAATACATTGTGTAAAATTCATATTATTTAACATTCCGCACATGTCAAGTAGTCACTTAATATTTTGGTAAAACAATCAATAAAAAAAATCAACTGTTCGGCATTGTGTAATGACACTAAACGGATTACAAATATGTAAAAAATTATGTACATATCATTAGTGCATTGTACCATATGTCAGTTAATTAAGTAGGGTAGTTACTACATACATTTCAGGCCGTTCTATTGTGTTCTTTCAAGCGACCAAATATAATGTTTTTATTTAATTATTTTTCTGCAATCATTAGTCCAGGTGCATTGACCAACTTGGCGACAAGATTGATGACTATTTTTATGACTTTAGCGAATCATGAAAAAATGGCAAACTGATTTGATGGTCAACATGATCATTGTCTTAATTTGAAAAAAAAAAAAATTATTATGTCCTATATTTGAAATACACAAATGTACGAGTATATTTTTTTGACATCCCCCTATAATAAAGCGACTTCGCTTTGCCGGGATCGTTATTGGGACGCGTGGATGTATGGATGAGGAGCAGATTTCCATACAAATAACTCGTCGACAAGCACATTGACATTTATTTTAAATACAAGTATCCCTAATCTAAGGATTTGTCCAGTGATCATAGAGTCTAGAGATCCATGTGTCTGGTTAACGAAATATCTTAGGTTGGGTTAGGTTAGCGAGACATCCAGAGCACCAGTTGTGCCGTGCACCAGACGTCCAGAGCGCCCCACATCATCACCGATGAGTCGCTGAACGAATTTTCTGTGAACGAAATGCGGCGGAACCATTAAAATACATATATAAGTAATTCTTAAATGCACTGCATTTTCCACCAATTAATATACATTTTTTTTTAAATATCTTCTTATATGACATTTATTTCATGAATTAATCATGTAAAAAGAAACGGTGGACGTCAGGATTTGAACCACAGACTGTTCATGTCTAGTTCATTGCTCACCTCGCAGACGACTTAGCCAATTTCGCTATTCCATCGAGTATAGAAATTAACACATATTGTGTGATTAATATGCATTGCTTTTAATAACACAGGTAAATTATACACTATGCATTAATTACTTGATTTCTCAGACAAGACAGGTAATTTGTATCCGTTGCTCCTTAAGCAGCTTTTCAAATAGATTTGTCCAGAACATTCTAGAATCTAGGGTAATAGTACTACGTACGAGTGTACGTGACAATACTCATCTACGTATACCTTGTACTTCTACGTTTCGATATACGTAATACATTTTTATTATGAGATAGTCATCTAAGCCATCAGCCCTGAAGAAGACCCCTGTAATGGCGGTCGAAGTATTGGAAATTAGTAATTCGCCACACACGGCTAAACTCAAAAGCCACAACATCAAATCTGGCCGTGAAAACCTAACAATTTACTTTTTATTATGAGTTTATTTCGTTCTAGAGTAGAGTTGTATACGAGCTTTTGAATGCCCGAGTCAAAAAAAATTGCCTCCAAGCCACGCAGATACCTGCAAACCGCTTCTTCCAGCTCTTATCTATCGCCGAAATGCGTTCCACCCAGGTGTTTCTTCATGTCAGGGAAGAGATGGTAGTCACTTGGGGCTAAGTCCGGGCTGTAGGTTATATAACCACTCGTATATAATATACCGGCTCGTATATAAGCACAGTCTTTACCAAACTGTGAACATAACAATTTGTATTTCATGCAGCGGCGATAGCATGCTGCTTGTTCTGATTCCATCACCGCTATAGTCCGCATGGGGCCAGCAAGAAGTTAAGAGATCATTGGCACTGCGAGTATTACTCGTATCAGGAGTCATGTCCAAGAATCAAGCGACATGAGCGTTTAGAAATGCCATCATTTAATCTAATGTCACGGAACCGACTTGATTTACCGCTTAAGTTTCCTACACATTACACAAAACAGCTTTTACAATTTATTTACTATTAAAAATCTATAATGTATCATCACAAATTATCATCACATTTAATGCGACTAGCTTATTACTGCGTACTTCTGTGCCCATATGTAGTAATCACTTCGGTTGATTTTATTTCGTATTTTGGCCCCAACACACATTGGAGACCCAAAATACCTTCTAAGGATAATTGACTCAGTTTACAGAAGAGCAATTCGTTTTTTAAACAATGACACTCTTACGTCTAACCTACAATTAATGGAACACAGGCGTAAGATTGGTTCACTTAGTCTTTTCTTCCGTTATTACCACGGTCGCTGTTAATCGCAACTTAAAGAACTAATTCCTCCTGCAACCACCCACAACCGAGAAACTTGCACTTGCTGAACATCCATACAAGTTAATGTGGGTCGACCAAGAATTGTCAGTTTCCAGAGTTCCTTCCTTAATGCCACTAGTTAGCTTTGGAATGCTCTTCCAGCGTCTGTGTTTTCTCCTTCCTAAAATCTGGATCTCTTCAAGAAAAAAATATATATACACTTGCAATCTCCCCAACTCACACACAAAAATGAACACAACACACGTTCCCCGCATGCAGCGTCCATCCTCCCTGGCTGAGCGTCATAGAGTGCACTAGTCTTGACCGGGAGTGCTCTTCTGCATGCGATTACATAAAAAAGTCTTTAAAAATCGTTATAATATTATGTAGATACCCATGGTCATGTCATTCAAGGTAAACTTTGCATTTAGACGCTTTTCCGATTGCAATAAGCATTTATTGATGCCTGAAGTTAATTGAAATGATATAACAATCATCATAATCGCTAATCTACCCAGCTCATGACCGGTCATATTAAAATCGTCTCATTTGTATTCAAACCGCGGCAGCTCAACCCAACCAGCAACTCACGACGTTCTTAAATGGTAACCATCCAAATAAGTTCCTATTCGTTTGTTGCTTAACTTCGGTGATCAAATAATGTCCCGTGTAACAAAATAAAATATTGATGACAATTCAGCATTACTTAAATAAAGACAGCTTGTATTTTTCTTATAAATACGACTCCAAACCAATTTAAGGGGGAATGTTTAAATGTTCTTTTACCTGGTAGCCGCATTGAATGAACACACACTTGTATTTTGTTGATTTAGTTAACAATGGTGGTAGAAATGTCGGAGAAGATATCGTATCGCGACACACGGCTCAACCCAAAAGCCATAAATTTCATGGCTTCGTTGTTGTCACCTTGACGAGCTTACACACACTTATAATCTCGTCACTGATTAAGTCATTAAGTTGATTATCAAAGCACTTTCTCAAACCTCTCAAAGACGTATAACTTTAATGAAATATTTAAATCAATAATTAGTTCAATAAAAACAAATATTTATTTATAAATTGTTATTATAATGAAAATTATTTATATTCATAAAGTTAAGTAAAATTTTACATTTGAAGTCCATTGAAATATTTTGCATATTAAAAAGCTTCGCTTGTAAGCTTACATCATCATCATCATCAGCCTGTGTCCGTCCACTGTTGAACGTAGGCCTCCCGCATGAGTCTCCATCCTCTTCGATCCTCCGCCTTCCGCATCCAGGTCACTCCCGCTATTCTTCTTATATCGCCAGTCCATCTTGTAGGGGTCGGCCAATGCTTCGATTGCCAGTTCTTGGGCGCCATTCCAATACTTTTCTTCCCCATCGACCGTCGTCTCTTCGACAGATATGACCTGCCCATTGCCACTTGAGTGTGCCTATTCGTTGGGTAGCATCCACTACTTGAGTTCTTCTGCGTATTTCCTCGTTTCGGAGGGGCTCTTGGGTGGTGATGCGCACCTACCGACTGCTATTAAAACAGCAGTTTATAGCCTCTCACAACCAACTCCACTCCCACCTGTACGTGGTGAGCCCTACATAGTCATGTCACATCAAGATTGCGGTAACCAATCCCTTTGGCGATGTGACGTGATGAACTGACGGGAGAAAGGAGGGCTGAGAGAGTTATCAAAAGAACTCTCCCAGCTTCAACTAGGCACGGTGTAAACCGGTCATAAACTCGCCAAGCCGCCTGGCAAGCGTGGCGTTTTAAGCCAACAACCCCGAATGAAAACACAACAAAAATAAGCTTACATATAATAATACAATTAATTTATTTATTTATTTATTGAAAACTAGCTGACCTGGCGATCTTGGCACCGCTTCAGATTCAATAAAAGTTGTGTTAAGTTATTTTATATAAATTAAATTCATCGTTTCATAAAGTTAAAATGAATACTCAAAACATATTGGATCAAAGACGGCCTTGTGTGCAAAATGATGATGCATACAACGCCATCTTCTTAAGCCGGTGAAATCTAAAAAGCCTTTCCATACAAAATGTATGACATAATAAATTCGTTCATGTTTTTTTTCCGTGATTTTTTTAGATGAGATCGGAATTTTTTAGATAAGCCAGACGTTCCTGAGAATTTTTCTTTGTCCTTAAGGCGTGGCTGAGCCGTACCTTGATTTGAGATTTATATATAGATGAAATAAAATAAAACCGAGTCGATGTACTTCAATTTCAATTCTGGTTGCACCGCGGTTGACACACCACTCCTTCTACAGAATACACCCGTAAAAGAGGTTGATACTTTTAAATATCTCGGCTCTGTGATATCCTTAGACGCCAAAACTGAATCCGACGTGGAGCATAGAATAAACACAGGATGGCTGAAATGGAGGTCTCTCTCTGGGGTTTTGTGTGATTTCCAGTTAGGACCAAAGGTAAAATCTACAAAACTGCTGTAAGGCCAGCTATGCTCTACGGATCGGAGTGTTGGACCCCGCTGAAACGTGACTTGGATAGGATTCATATGGTAGAAATGATGATGCTGAGGTTGGCGGGCGGTGTGACTAGAGTGGACAAAGTTCGAAATGAGCATGATCGGGGTTCATTTCGGGAGGCCCCCATACCTGAAAAGATAAGGGAAAGATGAGACGGAGAGATGAACACCACATGGTGAAGAAAGCCCTCAACATAACCACGCTAAGAAGAAGACCTGGAAGACCACAGGCAACCTGGACTGCAACTGTATACAAGGAACTGAAAACTCTGGGACAGACAGACATGGCGAATGTTCACAAGGATAGCCGACACCAGACGATGGGAAATGGCGAGGCTAAAGAAGAATATAGATGAATTAAAAATCGGTAAGTACTTTATAAAATGCATAAATTTCCCTTTATCTGGCATTGATTCATTAAATGCCGTCAATTCACAGTTAAATGTGCATTTATTAAAGCCATAAATCAAAACGCCGGCTCTATACTAATCACTAGTTTTCTTGGAGATGTAAAACCACGTCCAATTACATATTCCGCTTGTTTATTTATACATGGAGATACATTCACGTGAGGTGGTTCATAATGTGATCTAAATACATAAGAGAGCACCTTTTTATATGAAATAGCATTCCTTGCAAGTGCGGAGAAATGTGGCCCGGCATTTGGAATCACTTGGATTAATTAGATGTAAATGCAGGTGCGTCACATTATAATTTTGGCATATTTTCGAGTGAAACAAAAAGCAGGTAGCGAGACACGCCGTAAAAGATTGTCATCTAAAAGTAACTTGTAGAGAAAAATAATAAATATTCGTAGGAAAAGTTTGCATAAGTGATGGCAATGCTTGATCATTAATATTTACAAGTACGCTCTATAAATATAAATAATCGCATTAATATGTAACTGAAAGTAATTGTTTAATGCATTTTTGTTATCGTTATTTTTTTTAATTTTGACAGCACAACTTTTACAATTTTAATTGTCAACGAATAAATAATCATATAATAATCACGGCAGTTTTACAGCGGACCGACTGAATGTGACTGCGGCGTGGAGCAGACCCTGTCACACCTTCTGGAGTGTGCGCTGTGCCCGAATAGCTGCACCCAGGAAGACCTGATGATGGCCAGAAGTAACGCCATCGACGTCGCCCAGTTCTGGGCAGACAGGATCTGACCCTGTTGTTTCCGACACGATTATTATATATATATCACGATGTTGTATTTAATCAATTTATCATTGGCGTATTTAAGGATAAGCCGCTGCCTAGGACCAAATGGATCTTATTTCGGTAGCATAGGGCTAAGTTGGGTTTAGCCGATCCTTTGGACAAATTAGTCCAGCTTTCGGGAGCGTCGAGCTAAACTTCCGATTTTCTTTAAAAATCCGATAAACAAATCACAAAAAAATGCCAAGGATACTACTCTATAATTCCTCAGACTTCTGCTCTGGAGGTTGTCGGGAACCATATATTTTCCCAAGTGAACCTTCAGGTGTAGATATGTTCTAGAAAGATGAATGGACAATTGCAGCTAAGAGAACTTCTTCTTTGTAGTATCAATCCGGTGGATTGGCTTGCAGCAACATAATCTTGCATCTCGTTCTTCACTCCTCTCGATTCTCTGCAATCCTCTTTAGCTCAGCATAAGAGCTACAACTCATGTCCTCGAACACTTGCTGCAAATACTCCCGTCTAGGGCACCCTCTACAGTTTCTGCCCTCAACCACCCCCTCCACAATATCGTGAAGAGGACCATCGTGGCGCATGATGTGACCAATCCAACGGGCTTGCCTCTCTGAGATGGTTCTTATTAGGTGCCTATCTTCCTTAATTATCCTAACCTCATTGTTCGTGACGTGGTCTCTCCAGGAAATTCCGAGAGTTCTTCTGTATGACCACATGTCAAAGGCCTCTAGTCTTTTTTTATCACTTTCATATAAGCACCATGTCTCGCAGCCATACCAGAACTAAGTGTCGGCAATTTGTAGTGTCCATATATATCAGATATAAAATGGATATGGGAAGAAGGAACTAAGTTATTAGGATCTCCTTAAGAATGCTTATTTATTTGCCTTTTTAAGCTCCCAGTCTCCTATCATAAGGTTGTCAGCTATGATGATGTGATTCAGAATAAGACATGATGAGCTTCGCACGTTGTAAATCCAGTTCTTGTTCAACCACTGACATTAAGCAACATTGTAAGCGGTACGTAATTGGATGATGACTGTTAATGTTTATTCCGTGTCGCTGATTGAGTTGAGCCTATCCGCAGAATTAAATGGTCCACGCCTCATAAGCGTCGGGCTAATTATTAGAAATTATTACAAATGCTGATTAAAAGACGCCTAAATATTTATTTATTTACTACACAGAACCGAAGTTCCAAGACACAAAATGAGAAACAGAGCATACATAAATATACAATATATACAAAGGATAATAAAATATGAAAATAACATAAAAGAAGAAGAAGATGACACGTGACAAAGATCATAGAGATCTAGGAAAAAAATACCATTGACAAAAGAGGAAAAGGATGTAAGAAGAGGATCGAGGTGTCCTGGAAGGCCGTTTAGGAGCGCCATTACCGTTGTGCCAAATTGAGTGCTTGAAGCTCCACAAGCATCAACTGGGATCAAAAACAATGGATGGCTACGAGCATGGGTGTACTTATCTGGAATACAGAAGTTAAAACATTCAAGAATCCCAGGGTTGTAAATTGAACAATATGTCTCGGATAATACAGTTAACTTCAAGCCCGCACTATCTCGTCTTAAAAACTATGCACAGTTTTTAGGCGGAGCTCCTATTGCAGCGATGTCAATGGTATAAGAATAATGGCAGTTGACATAACTGTGTGATGATTAGTTTGTTAGTGAGCTCTAGTTAAGAAGAAGATTTCAAGGCAATATTGATTAAAGCTACAATAAGAAACTGAATAAGTGATAGAATTCCAGTGCTTTAGTCCAACATGATCAAAAAACCTATACATTGCAGCTGCTATCTGTTGAAGCTAAGTAAAGATATGATATGATTAACAAATGTATCCTTCCAGTATTAACTTATGTCGCAGAGACGTGGAATCTAACATCAGGTATTACCCATAAAATAGAAGTCACTCAACGTGCCATTGAGAGATACATAAGAGGAGTGTATCTAAAAGATTGAATTCGAAACCAGGATATTCAAAGAAAAACTCAAGTAGTGAAGACTACTCAAAGAATAGACACTCAAATGGCAATGTATATATCTGTTGAAGAGACTACGGTTGATGGGGAAGAAAAGTGTTGAAGTGGCGTCTAAGAACTGGCAAACGAAACATTTAAAGATTCATGCAAGATGGACTCGCTTGGTGAAAAACCTCCCTGTCCCGTCCTGTTTTTGGAGACCCAGGTGGGGCCCGTTACTGGTCGCACGCAAAAAGCTACTTGTTAGAGAGTGGCGAAGGCCTTCTCGTGATTCTAGGTGCATCAGTTAGATGTCAAATAGACATCACTCTAAGGCTGCGAAGTTAGTATACTACAGCGAGTCTCAAATTGCTTTCTTTTGTGATGAAGAATCAAGCGGGAGGCTAGACTGATGATGATGAGATGATTAGTGCATATATGCTCAGTTTTAATGAAACAAGTGGCAATGGGTGGGACATATCTGTTGAAGAGACGACGGTCGATGAGGAAGAAAAGTGTTGGAGTGGCATTTATGAACTAGCAAACGTTGCGTTGGTTTACGCCTGCAAGATGGACTGACGGCATAAGAAGAATAGCGGGAGTAGCCTGGATGCGGAGGGTGGAGGATCAAAAAGTATGGAGAATCATGCGGGAAACCTACGTTTCACAGTGGTCGTATACAGGCTAATGATAATGATGATGAAAAAGAATTATTAATTTAATTGTTGATTAATCTGTGAATCGCTGAATGAATAAATTCATTGACACCCAAACACCGTTTTTCAGGCGCGCTCAAAGCGGTCACCGAAATACCTCCATTCGTCGTGAAAAAAAAAGATCCCGAGCCCATTATTAATGGCAAAAAGCGGCCCCTTTTTTATTGTTTATTTTCGCTTCTATCCGGAGCAAGTCTGCCCCAACACCGGCCACTGTTATTAGTGAGTATAATATATACATCGGTCATCTGTGCGCATGTGCCGCGAATAAGGCGATTGTGCTGTGAGATCACGCGCCTGTTCGCGTGAAAGGGAAATTGAAGCAACTTTCGTGTCTCGAGTCAGCTGCGAACGTTCCACACCACCATAAAGTAGTGCCACACAACCAACCTCTAGTAACATACCATCAAACGCTAGTAAAGTTATGTGTATAAGCCACCATAAACTAGTCCCATACAACCAAACTCTAGATACATCCAATCAAACACTAGCAAAGTTATGTGTATAAACCACCATAAACTAGTCCCATACAACCAAACTCTAGATACATACAATCAAACGCTAGTATAGTTACGTGTATAAAACACCATACACGAGTATCTGTCTGTTTCCAAAGATCCTTCCTAACTGCCATCAGTAAGCTCCTCCAGCGTTTGTGTTTCCACCTTCATATAATCTGGATCTCTTTAAGCAACAGATAAATATACAAAAATAACTTCTTAAGTTTTCAAGGCCAGATTTAATATTGTGGCTTTTGGGTTTAGCCGTGTGTGACGCATTTCTTTTAACCAATATTTCGACCGCCATTGCAGGGGTCTTCTTCAGGATTGATGATTTAGTTGTGATTTAGTTGTGAGTTCATCTTCTTCTTCTTCGTGTCAGCGACGTCAAATTATTTTTTCCCAATATCTGGCAACATCGATAGCTCGTGTGTTGCCCAGCATTAGGTCCTGAGATGTGCAACGTTTGGAGCATCTTGATGTACGGCTGTGGGACATGGTGCTTATCTGAAAGTGATAAAAAAAGACTAGAGGACTTTGAGATGTGGTCATACATTCTCGGAATTTCCTGGAAAGACCACGTCACGAACAATGAGGTTCTCAGCATAATCAAAGAGGATAGGCACCTAGTAAGAATCATCTCTGAGAGGCGAGCCCGATGGATCGGTCACATCATGCGCCACGATGGTCTTCTTTATGACACTGTGGAAAGGATGGTTGAGGGTAGAAACTGTAGAGGGCGCCCTAGACGGGAGTATTTGCAGCAAGTGTTCGAGGATATGAGTTGTAGCTCTTATGCTGAGCTGAAAAGGACTGCAGAGGATCGAGAGGTGGAGATCGAGATGCAAGATTCTGATACTACGAAGAAGAATACACTTCTTCGCAATAACCTCAAACATCTCCATAGCTGAGATTCCCACTATTCAACAACACTTTCAAAAACTCAACACAATTAATTAATTAGCACTAAAACTCACTTTAATCTCATAGTGAGCAGATTAAGGGCAACAGATTTTTCTGCCCAATCCTCTCCATCAATGGAGTCTCTGGACTTATCATTATAATGCCAGTTTATTATTATTTCGTTTATTATTAATTCCTTTTCTTATCTTGTCTTATAGTCAATATTAATTCAAGTTAAATTTTAGATTCATTTTAATTCAAAATATTGATCTTTTGTGTTTTTTTTTAATCGTATGAACTATTTTGTTTTGGATACGTTTGATTCACGCCTTGATTTTGTTAGCCAAGCCGAGTGAAAAGCCGTTAGTTAGATCAAATATACATACACAGTAATACTTCTTACTCTCACTATTCTGTATCAGTCCCTCCTCAACAAAGGCACTATCGCTTTTCCCACAGGTCAAGAGTCTCGCAACATTCAAGGGGATCGATGCACTTCACATCAATTGGCCCGATCGTTACATAAGCAAAGGTAAAACCCGCTTTCGTATTTCAATTCGAATACAGTATTGCTAAATTTCATATCGAATTACATCACATGTTAATTATAATTATGATTTTAATTTTGACATAGAGATCATATTTTGGAATGGCCTAGAGCACGGGTCGTCAACCTTGTCTGTACCGCCCACTAGTGGGCGATACGGGCTTCTCTGGTGGGCGTTGGGCGATTTTTAAATCTCCTACATTCCTTCTAGAATATTTTCCACCCATTTACTGAAATATAGCGAGGTTGGTGGGCGGTAGGGAAACATTACCATGAAAATAGGCAAAAGTGGGCGCTAGGCATAAAAAGGTTGACGACCTCTGGTCTAGACCATTTGGTCCTTAGGAGCAACTCAATTCTACCATCACGTTATACAGCTACTATATAAAGGACAAATCCGACCTATCCTTGAATACGGCAGTCACCTTTGGATTGGAGCCCCAAAATACCTTCTAAACTTAATTGACTCAGTTCAAAGAAGAGCAATTCGTTTGATAAACAATGACACCCTTACGTCTAATCTACAATCAATGGAACACAGACGTAAGGTTGGTTCTCTTAGTCTTTTCTACCGTTATTACCACGGTCGCTGCTCTTCGGAACTTAAAGAACTAATTCCTCCTGCACCCACTCACAGCCGACAAACTCGTCTTACACTTGCCGAACATCCATACACGGTTAATATATGTCGACCAAGAACTGGCAGCTTCCAAAGTTCCTTCCTTAATGCCACCGGTAAGCTATGGAATGCTCTTCCAGCGTCTATGTTTCCTCCTTCCTACAATCTGGATCTCTTCAAGAAACAGATAAATATACACTTGCAATCTCCCCAACCCACACACAAACACGAACACAACACACGTTTCCCGCATGCAGCGTCCAGCCTCCCTGGCTGAGCGTCATAGAGTGCACTGGTCTTGCCCGGGTGTGCTCTCCAGCATGAGCTTACATAAAAAACCTCTTCTTTAGCCTCGCCATTTCCCATCATCTGGGGTCGGCTCTTCTTGTGCACATATGCCGAGTGTGTCTATCCTGTGTTGCATTCTCGGTTAGGCACAGAGTTTTAAGATCCTTGCTTACAGTTGCAGTCCAGGTTGCCTGCGGTCTTTCAAGTCTTCTCGTACATCATGTTATTGTTTTCGGTGGTTTTTTTTACTGCCGATTCCACTTGACGCAAAGGCAATAGTTTTCTTGGAAAGCTAAAGAGCTGCCGTTGACCGCCAATCCGGTTCATCCTCCACCATTTCAGCTATGAGATCCTGCCCACCACATGGATCCATAACAGCCTCGCCTCCGAATATGTCGGAGAAGCCTATGGATGGTCTTCCACTGAGAGCCTCTCCTTCAAAGTGTGTTGAAGAAAACTCCCAGCATCACGTTATACAGCAGACATAAATAATACAAATATCTTTCAAAAGAACTCAATATGTTCGAAACTATTTAAAAGGGATTTTTAGTACAAATATTTATAGCAGGAGAACGGGAAAATTCTCAGAATCATGGCAATTAATTAAGAAAAATTAATGAGTAGTAAATTTAACGTTCTTAGGCGGGCAAACTGTTTATCAGACAATAAAAACGTGTAAAATATTACCTGTAATGAATGTATATTACTCATTATTGAAATATTATTCTACGATTTATATTTGTCAAGTTTTGTCGTTAGGTAAACAATTTTCACAAGATTCTCGATCCAAACTCGAGACCACACTAATATGCAAAAACATACAGAAGAATGATCGAATGTGTTAAATTTTTATAAAGATGGAATATAAATTGATCATATTCAGCAGCAGATAATGTGTTGGGTACATTAAACTGAATTATATAGGTTACACTTATTAAGGAAAAAAAATGTGTTTCGTTAGAGAAAAATACTGATAAAATTCCACTTATATACGAGTATACAAAGTTTTGTTGAAGCACAAGAACGAGCAAAACGACTTGTAAATAAGTAGAACATTAGTTAAGTAATGTATAATAAGAAACAGAAAAAAAAAAGGAAAATTCATAATGATTTTGTTTAAATAAATAAAGAATTAACCAGCATGTTTCTTATTTTCCCTGTTATTTGCAAAGAAAAAGGAATTTTCAACAAGCAAATACAATGGTTTACAGACAAAGAACATTGAGGAATGAAAAACTTTCAAAAACAAGGATATGCAGATTATTGGTTAAGGAACATTGAGGATGGAACAACTTATAAAAGATTCCACCGCATTTCGTCCCCAGACAATTCTTTAAACAACTCATCGGTAACGACGTGGGGCGCTCTGAACGTCTGGTGCACGGGACATTTGTTGAATGGGACAACTGGTGCACTGGATGTCTCACTAACCTAATTTAACTTTAATAAAAATTAAAAAATGAGACTGTAGTCGTATTACCTCACACGCCGATACGTTTAAATACGCTGCTGTCAGCCGCTTCTAGTAGCACCATCAAGTAGTGACTATATATATAATCGTATCGGAAACAACAGGGTCGTATCGGAAATACTGCCTGCCCAGTGGTGGGCGACGTCGATGGCGTTACTCCCGACCGTCATCAGGTCTTCCTGGGTGCAGCTACTTGGACACAGCGCAAACTCCAAGAGGTGTGACAGGCTCTGCTCCGCGCCGCAGTCACATTCAGTTGGTCCGATGTACAACTGCCAGGCTTTCATTCATGTCCTCGTATTGCATACTCCGGTCCGAAGTATGTTAAGGAACCTCCATATATTCCACCCCTGGTCGTTTCCAGGGGCTAGGTACTCTATCGGGGCAATCCAAGTATTACCCTCATTTGCGCTTCTCCACATGTTCAGCCGCGGGGTGGCCTCAGGTATCTGAAATAAAATAAACTTCTTCTTGATTTGAGCCGTGTGGTTATCTTTTGATACCCAAACATAGGGTGGAGTGTGTCGTGAGTTGCTTTGGAAAGCTCCTTAGACTATCCTAAGTAGTGACTGATATTAATGTATCGAGTATACAGGTATAATGTACTTAGTATAATTATATTAATATATATTTTTAAATTATATGAATTACTCTTATACTTACGTTCTTAACAATGATGTGAATTATTTTATAAGATGATATTTCGTTCCGAAGGGGAGCAGCAGGCCAATGAACTTGACCATTCTTCCTTTCCCTTCGACAGTACTTCGCCTCCACGAAGTAAAGGTTCGTCAAACCAAGCGCCAAGAGCCCTCAGGGATATTTACAATTAAATTTCGCGAACATTATTTACATTTACGACGTAGTAATTTTAATTATGACAACCAATACGTTCGATTAGAAACGGAAAAACTGTTTATATATTAAAAAGAAGACGCTACACTATTCAAATATATTTAAATGGACGAGTTTATAGTTAACGGTGTCCCAAATATGACTACAACATTAGGAAGGCATACTCTATGTATGGATCTGTAAAATAAAATAAATATAAAATACGGCATCTGTAGAACATTCACCAGAAAAAGTTGGACCTACCTTTGTCTCTTGTAGAATGGAAGGTTGGAGACCCAATTCAGACATGAACTCCACGAGTTTCTTCGGAGGAATAATTTGTTGGCGTCGTCTGTTTGATGAGCTTCGGGACCTTCTGTTGCTTGTATTTATTGCTTTGTTCTTAGTGCTTAATCATAAGTACCTATATTTGTATACATTGTATTATTTTATTTTATTAATAATTTTGATTGTACTTCAGAAATGAATTGAGTTGTTAAATTTGTAATGTTTCTGTAAGGGAAATTTTTTAATAAAAATTGATATCTTTCTTGACTGTGGACATGTACTGCACTTGCGTGAATTATGCAATAAAGACATTAAAAGATCCAACTGTCTTGCAACAGTGATAATTACTGTTGTAGGATAGTGTAACAGATGGCATTTTACTGGATTTTTTTAAATTCGTAACTCGACAGATATCATCTTCACAGTAGACCACTTCTCCATAGGCGTTACATGGGATTCTTTCTTTTAACGTGATACTCTATATATTACTTACCATCCTGATATTTACTATTTTTATTTATTGATTATATTTTTTTTGTGTGATATTCATTACTTTTTTATTACATTGTGAAGCGCAACTGAGGGGAATACTTGGATTGCCCCGAAAGAGGACCTAGCCCCTGGACACGACCAGGGGTGGAATATATGGAGGTCCCTTAACATACTTCGGACCGGAGTATGCAAGGCGAGGACACAAATTAAAGCCAGGAAATTTTAGGGCGGACCGACTAAATGTGACTGCGGCGTGGAGGAAGATCTGATGATGGCCGGGAGTAACGCCATCGACGTCGCCCACTTCTGGGCAAACAGGATCTGACCCTGTTGTTTCCGACACGATTATATATATATATATTGTGTATGAAAATATTCTGTAAAAAAATAATCAATGTCATCTGCTTATATATTTTTTGTACATGCGTGTGAATATTTGTTATATTTACACAATTCCCCATGTATATGTTTCAATTGATTTTATAACATGTGTAGAATATCTGTAAATGTAAATGATATCAATGTTATATTATGCCATGTATTTTGTTAAAGCATATAAATCGATGTTATACTCGTATATGTGCAATCCCATGGAATTATTTCTATTACTGTAAATATGTGTACATAATCTGTTACAATTCATTAAAACAATGTAAAATCAGACGCAAACGATTTTTAAATATATTACCATCCTACTCTCTAGAAAGGTGGTTATTCAGTCGCGTGGTGGCAGGATGAGGAGCAAATGCAAAACGAAGACTTTTTCTGAAGCACATTGACATATATTTAATTACAAGATAAAAATTTACAAACTTTAGTATTCGGCTCAGGTCACGGACTATGACCGATCCACCTCCGTTGAGATCCGAGCCGAACTTAATCGGAGCTCTTTGTGATACCGCAGCGCTATCGCCTGTCTACCCTTTGACGAATTATCTTTTGTAAAAACTACCAAAATGTCGACACATGCGTGTCCGACCATCGAACAAAAATATGAGACGAAAGATTGTATATGGAGGTTTTTAGCACCAGCTAACAAGGGTTATATTGAGCTGATTTTGTAAATACTAGTATATTGGAATCGATGTTAATATCTTACATCTTAACAAATCTGAAAGATATATTTTCATCGATGTATTTAATATATATATGCCAATTGATGTAATATATGAACATACTCGTATTCTATAAATACATATTTTGATCAAAGTAATGTGTGCTTCTTCACGATATTGTGGAGGGGATGGTTGAGGGTAGAAACTGTAGAGGGCACCCTAGACGGGAGTATTTACAGCAAGTATTCGAGGACATGAATTGTAGCGCTTATGCTGAGCTGAAAAGGGTTGCGGAGGACCGAGGGGAATGGAGATCGAGATGCAAGATTCTGTTGCTGCAAACCAATCCACCGGATTGATACTACGAAGAAGAATGTGTGCACATATTCTGAAAATAAATATTTCGGTCAATGTAATATGAGTACCTATTCTGTTAATAAATATTTCAATCGATGTAATACGTGCACCTTTTTGTATAAATATATATTTAATTTATATTCTGTAATAATATATATTTCAAAAGATATAATATGTGTAACTCTTCTGTAAATATATATTTTATCTATGTTGTATGTGTAACTATTCTGTAAACACTCGTTGAATGGATGCAAAATCATGTGCATCTATTTTGTGAACACATTCAAATCGATAGTATATGTGTGTAGGTATTCTGTAAACATATATTTAAATCGACTATTTGCCAGCGATGAGCGCAGCCGGAATGCTTTCACTCGAATGGAATCAAAGGCTCTGAGCAAAAATGTGAAATGCGTACGAAGAAAAAACAAGCCAGGTGACCCCTTACCGAACTAATGCGTAGCGAGTCCATAGGCAATAAACATCCGCACTTGCACCGAATAAACTACAGATACTTTCTATGCGAATAAGCAATTTCTGACGCTAAAATATGTTAAGAAATAGATGACGTATACTTCGATACGTATATCAGCAGTACTCGATCAAAGCAATTACCCATATGTATGCCTAATACATCGTATCTATCTTCGTTGTATCAATCCGGTGGATTGGTTTGCAGCAACAAAATCTTGCTTCTCAATCATTATTTATGATCGTGACTTCTAAGTTGCATCATATTCTGAACCCACAATGCATTAGTAAAGTAGTAAATGTTTTAGATGCGCAGTTGTAGAATATCTAACCAAAATGTGCATGTTGTATGTACACGTTGAAGAGTATAGGCGAAAGCGAGCATCCTTGTCTCACCCCTTGACGTATTTTTGCTCCCTTTTGGACATTGCCAAGTGATATTATGGCAGCTTCTTCTTGTAAAGTGAAAATATGAGTCTTCGTTCCTTGTATATTATTTTACTCCAATTTCTTCTATCCATACGTATGTATCTATACACACCTGTTATTTAAGAATTCTGGTATTTCAGCTAGTATACTTTATGCCCACATAAATTTATTATTATTATATCAGCATTAATAATATGCTTTTTAATGACAAAATGCCAATTCCAATAGCGCTCCTTTTGAAGCAAAAATGTAGGTCTTGAGTCTGCTTTTGAAAAATGCTTAATTTTCAGCTCATCAGCAGCGAGTTCCAGGCAGTTGGTGCTGTGAAACTGGAAGCAAGATAGACAAAGACCGTGCTAGGACTACATCTTGTCAGCTGCAATGTACTTCTACTTTCTTTGGCTGATCGAGTGTCTCTCCACGCTTACTTATCTCTGATGGCTTATTAAATTCTGTTAAATAGTTCTGTGAAGTTCCGTGGAGTGCCTTATGAGCTGAGATTGTATTGGATTATTGGGGGCTGGACGATAAGGTTGCTATAGTTTATGCTCTCCTGTTATATCCTTGATACATGTCTAAACTAGGTTTACCTTCACCTCTAGATCGACTGCAGTACGTGAGGCTACACCCAGTATTCTACGCAGGCGTCTGCTATTGAAAACCATTATGCGGATGCATTGACTCTTGATGAGATGCCAAGATTCACAGCCGTCAAGAAGACTAGGGAAGAAGCAAACACTCTATAGACGACAAAGAATATATTCACAATAATAAGCTTAGGTTAGGTTAGGTTAGCGAGACATCCAGCGCACCAGTTGTCAGTTCTAATAGGCTAATAGCTACAGTACGCTCAATCGAGATATCAATGCAAATATTAATGATGTTAATTTCTACTATAGTTTTTTATTGCACCTGTAAAGTAGCGCTATTTTATTATTTCCTTGCGACTGATGAAAGTTCATACAAACAGATATTCCCCATAGAAGACGCCGTACGGCTTTTTCTCTACCGACATTCTGAAGCAATAAATTATGCATTTATAAGAAATTTATTGATCCCAGGCAACGAACATTAAGAATAATATACCTAGGACAACTTTCTCAAATTAAATTGCGGCATTTGACGAAGGATCAATATAATTTGACGTGATATGTTTTAAAGATACCCACTGTGATCTTACTGATCTGAAATCATACAGCTACAACCAAAATTTCATTGTCTATACACATTTTTATACATGTTATAAGATGAAACCTAACCTTTAATACGGTATCATACTTAAAGTTTTATTGTACGAGATGATATTTTTGAATTTTAAATTGTTTTTTCGTTTTTTCGAATTCATGTTTTAGTGTTTCTTCTCAGTCTGCTTACTACTAATCAACATGAACTAATTAACCTTTTGTTATTTACGTCAAAATCTTCGATTCATTTACTGTTTTATTTATGATTATAAATTATTACAAATAACACAATTTGGGGGAAAATGGTTGCAATGGTAACCTGCAAATTGCACACAAAGATAGACTATAGGCATGCTATGGAACAAAAATAAAGATGAATAACTGCTGAAACGAATCTTCCGCCCTTAACATCCAGCTTACTACCATTATTCTTCTGATGTCGTCAGTCCATCTTACAGAGGGTCTCCAAAACTCCGTGTGCTAGTTATTGCCACTCCAACACTTTTCTTTCTAATCGATCGTCGTCACTTTGACAGACGTTCTGCCATTACCACTCGAGTGTACCTATTCTTTTTTAGTAGCCTCCACTGCTTGAGGTCTTCTTCAGATATCCTCGTTTCGGATTCAATCTTTTAAATATACTTCGAGCATGGTTCTGTCCATAGCATATTGGGTGATCTTTATTTTATGTGTAAGACCTGCTGTTAGATTTCACGTCTCTTCTCCATAAGTTAATACTGTGAGTCTAGTATATAAGATAACAAATTGTTTTTATGAAATGTAATAATCATAATGACTGCACTGTTCGCAAGGATCATTCTAGAGTTTTCTAGAACACACACGATTAAGATCGCTTATTTTGCAACCCGCCGACAATGACGATCGCTCTGTAATAATAAGTATGTAATTCAATTGTTGAGTAATGGATTAACTGTTTGCCAGCGCTGTGTCGCCGAGACGTGTTTTATTGATGGACGATAAACAACACGTCCATACTCCATGCACAACGCGTAATATTATATTGTCGGTACAGGTATAGTCGTAGTTGTCACTCTTCACGACCGGTAACGCTAGTGGATGACAAGATCTTCCTTTTCCTCGTTTAAAGCGTTGAGCATCTTACCGATTAAATAATTTCTTTTAAATCTTCCTGAGGGGTTTTTCTATGTCTCGTATTATCAAATCGTTTATTACTTTTTAACAAGATTTTAAAGCTTACGAACGTGTTAATGTAGTTTTTTAAATATTACCTTTATTCCTATGAGCAGAGACCCATATTTTTAGCATAAGATTTTAACTTTTAGCATTTAATGTTTGGATTTTAGCATTTAGGAGCATTTAAGCGTGGATTTCAGCGTTTTAGAGCATTTAAAGCTTATTTTAGCATCTATTTATTATCTCTATAGCATTTATTTTTATACGAGTAAGATGCAAATAATTAATAATTCCAATACACTTTTTTAAATTAATTATAATACATACTTACAAACATATATTAAAGAAAATAATCTTACAATAGGGCAAGGAATTCAGGTTCATTTAGATAAAAAATGAGAAAAAACCTACCCAGTGATATCAAGATTAATTAAGTTGACTGATTATTAATAATAATCAGTCAACATGATTAAACTTAAAGAAAAATTATTTAAAAAACATAAAATTTCGCAAATAATGATGATTTTAGCATCTATTTTAAAAATTTCTGAAATTCGCATTTATTGGCAACTATTTCAAATTTTAACATCTACTTGTATTTCGCATCTATTGCAAAATACTCAAAATATGGGTCTCTACCTATGAGGTATGTATCAAGTTTGCCACGTCTCCTTCAGTTGTGGGAGGGTGCAAGAGGGATTATATTGCCTAGCTCAAATGAGCAGCCATCGTACAAAATAGAAGTGCTAAAATTGATTAAATCATTTCACCTTTGTGTTGTGAGCGTTGGAGGTAAGCCTCGATGAATCTTTATCTTATATTGCATCTGTAAATCGTTATATGTACACTGATCTTCTTTAAATAGATGTGAGTCTTGAACTTGATAAACAACTTTCAATTTGGAGCATAAGGCCTCCACAAGTGCGATGGATGCTGTCAGATTTCGTATGTAGCTTGTGATGCCACTTAGTCTCTCTGGATGCCAAGCGTTTTCACTTTCTTCCGTCTAGGTTTTGAGAAGAAATTCCCCGTCACGCGACTCAGCAAAACTCATAGAATAGAATCAAAAAAATACAAACAAAAATCGATAACCAAAATGATTTTTTCGTAATCATACATTATGTACATTTTGAAATAATTGATATTAAAAGTATTTATTAACTACAAAAATGTTTATGAAATGGCATTGTTTTTTACATACATATAGGTTGGTGTGAATTTGATCCATCAACAGTAAAATACCAGTCATAGCCTATCAATCAAAAATTTTGGTAGACGAAAGTCATCCCGTGAAGACCACCCATTTATAGGGAATTTTTGTATTAATTGGATGAAGCGTGAATGTCGGGCTGTAATCTATGATGTTGGCGGATCAACGCTCCACATGTAGCGCTTAAATATATGCAGCATGGTAAGCGTCTTAGATTTCACATATTTCAGAATCAATATCAAATGTCGGTATTCTATTGTATGTGTTTACATAAAATATGTATATGCTCGACACGAAATACGCCATAAAGCTCTGTCAGCTATCATCTTTGCCTCATCCCATGTCAGCTCTGCCTACCTAAGCTCCTCCGAATATATTATTCGTATAGTTTCCAACAGATTTCCATGATGCCGAGAACCTTGAGTCTTGAATAAAAAGTAGCATTACGAGCGTTTTCCGTAAAATAAGTTTCCCAATGATTTTTCACAAAGTAAAACATTTTTAATTCTATGAATGTGTACATTTTTGGAAGTTCAGACTTTTACCTATTTTTCTGCATAGTCGCCACTGAGATCAATGCATTTTTGCATGCAGTATAGGAGCTTTTGAATGCCCGAATCAATAAAAATTAACGCCAACCCACGCAGATACCTGAGAACCTCTTCTTCCAGCTCTTCTCTATCGCCGAAATGCGTTCCACCCAGGTGTTACTTTATGTCAGGGAAGAGATGGTAGTAACTTGGGGCTGTCCGGGCTGCAGGGTGGGTGTTTGACAATACCTCATACAAATTTATCGTACGGTCAACATTCTTGGCACCCACTTCGCGCAAACCTTAGCATACCCTAGATGCTCCGTCAAAATCATGTCAATAGAGGTTTTGCTGATATCAGAGATCATTTCGGAGAGCTTATGAACCGTCACTCTTCGATCTGAGAGCATCGTTGCCTCCACCTTTGCGATTGTTTCGTCAGAAACAGATGGCCGTCTCATCATGGACGTCAGTACGGCTGTTCTGGAACTCTCTGCACCATTTCGGAACGTGTTGTACGCTCGTACACTTATCTCCATAGATTTCGCATAGCTGGGAATGGATTTATACCGGAAACGGATCACCGAGCGCAGCTTACACCTGGCGGGCGAAGCGAGGGGGAGATCCATCACGTACGACTGCCAAGACAAGACAGCTCTGCAGGTAGCTTGCTAGGGAAGGGATTTGGAGTGGGGGAACCAAGGTATACTACAGAACTGCGGGATCCACCATAACAGCGATTTTCAGGACTGTAGCGCCATGGGAACTTTATTTTACGGATAACCCTCGTAATTAATACTCTTCTGATGCAGATATGTCCTGTAACGAGGAGAGGACAGTAGCAGTTGACATAACTAGTAAAACATATGTTTCAGATATGGAACGGATATGGAAAGAAGAATATGAAGAAAAAGTGTAATGCAATATAATGAACATTGTTACATGTTTTGTTATGATTCATAAGGTGCTAACTGCTCCCGCTCTACTGTTACACGATCGGTGTTCCGCTTTGTGACTTTTCATTGAAAAATATGAATAATTTATTCAATCGGCCGAGAAGTGAGATATTTAACGGATTTATGTAATTTTAAATGAAAACATTGAACCGCGAAGTAGGCCTCTGGTACACCGCAAAGAAATACACAGCGCATCGTTAAAGTACAATAATGCAAACGAGTGTGACATGGTATTGATTTCCATGGAAATGCAATACTTCAGTGGATCAGTTAATCATAGACTAGTAAAGAAAATGAGACAATATTATTTTATTTATATTTTTAGCAGTCACTTGAGATACACAATCTAAACTTTGGTTTCACGACCTATCGTTACCAGACAATTCAATCAACGACTTATCGGTAACTTATGGGGCGAACTGCGCGCATTAGTCCTCTTTGATCTTCCGCCCATCGCATTCAGGCTACTCCCGCTATAATTCTGATCTCGTCAGTCCATCTTGACGGGGATCGACCAACACTTTTCTTACCCATCGACCGTCGTCTCTTGGACAGATATGTCCTAACCAATGCCACTTGATTGTTTCTATTCGTTGGGTAGCCTCCACTACTTTAGTTCTTCTTCGGATATCTGCGTTTCGGATTATATAATTTAAGAACATTCCGAGAATGGATATCTCCATGATACGTTAGGTTACCATTATTTTATTTGTCAGACCTGCTGTTAGATTCCACGTCTCTGCGACATTATTAACCTTTAAGCGCCCAGTGGTCCGATACGGGACCGCAAATTTGCGTCGTTCAATGCCCTAGCCGGCCAATGTTTGTAATGTTTCGTCGCACAATAGAACTTATTTCAATACTAGTATTACAAATTAATGTAATCCGATTGTGAAATGAACTATAAGCACTTCCTGTATGGGACCGTAGGGCATTGAACATAGCAAATCTACGGTCCCGTAAGGAAACCAATGGGCGTTTAAAGGGTAATACATTAGTTAAACGCGTTAGTTTTAAGACATTGCGGAATTTTTGCTTCAAAAATGTACTTCAGTTGTGCAAAAGTTGCCAATCCCAGTTGTATCATACAGTTTCATCGAATACGACGAATTCATACGAATTACGATTGATCGAATTGACTTAGATTGGCTTACGGTGGACCCAGCTTTCGACCGATCGGAAATTACGACCGTCGCAAATTCGTCGGCCAATTTTCTCCCATTAGTCCCCAGTATAAAAAATTTGCAGCGATAAAAGATAAATTACACCGATGCGGATTCTCTAACCTGCCGTTCTTATGCATACACGTTACAGCTGGAAGCACACAGCAAGTTATATTACTCGCAATACGCCATCTGCATACTTCTGATTGTGGGCAGTTGCATAGTAACCGATAGGAAATGATTCAAATTGTTTATTCATAATTCATAACAAACCCGGGCGAGCTCGCACACATGCATCGCCGCCACAACTCTGCTTTTTTGCCGTTCGGTTGTGAGTTTTTTGACCGACAAATAACACGTTTTTTGTGCAGAGTTTTGATGAAACTTGAAACGTCTTTCTCTGGTCAAAAAAGAAAAGGTAATTCGGCATTTAGCTGATCGAGCCAGGCTGGGATCGGTGAAATCATACCTGTACTCATTAATCTTGCACTCATTATTTATTATACAATTCGTAGATTTCTTAACTTCAATTATTTTTGATACCTTTAATGTTATTAAAAATAAATCCGGCGGCTTTGGCTCAATGTTCAAAGCGTTTGCTGTGCTAGGTAAAGGTCGTGGGTTCGATCCCCGACTGAGTTTAAAGAATATATTTTTTTAATCGATTTATGAGCTCTATAAATACCCCCGGTTGGTGTGAATTTGATCCCTCACCCGTAAAATGCCAGTCATAGCCTATTAATTAAAATAGGCGGTAGAAGAAAGTCGTCCCGTGAAGACCATCCATTCATAGTAAATTCTTGTAATAATAAGGATGAAGCGTGAATCTCGGGCTGTAGTCTATGACGTTGGCAGATCAACACTCCACATTCAGCCATATGCACCATGGTAAGCGTAATAAAATTCCACATATGAGACTTCAGAATTATTATCACCATCTGTCGGTATTATCCTGTATGTGTTAACTTAAAAATAAAATAAATATTTCATTGATAATATAATGAATGTGAATGTGACCCAACGTGTCATGGAGACATCCATGCTTAGTGTATATCTTAAAGATGTCGAAAGGGTGAATAAAAACATCTCAAAAGAAAGCGAAAGGCGTATACAACTGGGATTGGCAGCATTTTATAAACTTAAGTACATTTTTAAAGCAAAAGTTCGGCAATGTTTTTAAACTAAGGCATTTAACCAATGAATCTTTCCAGTATTGAATTGTTTTTTACTTAAATTTGGCGCAGAAACGTGGAATCTAACATCAAGTCTTACCCATAAAATAAAGGTCATCCAGCGTGCCAAGGAGAGATTCATGCTCGATGTGTCTTTGAAATATATAATCCTAAACGAGAGTATCCGAAGAAGAACTCGAGTAGTGGAGGCTAGACAAAGAATAAACAAACTCAAAAGAGATGAAGGTCGGTGGGGAAGAAAAGTATTGGAGTGACGTCCAATAACTGGAAACGGAGCCTTGGTCGACGCTCTGCAAGATGGACTGACGATATTAGAAGAATAGTGGGAGTAGCATGGATGCGGAGAGCGTAGGATCGAAAATGGTGAAGATTCATGCGGAAGACCTTCGTTCAACAATAGACGGACACATGCTAATGTATAACAATAAAAAGCATTGAACTGCCGTAATTATGGTGGTATCGAACTGAACTGGCGACGGCAACTAAGAATGACAAATTCAATTAAAATATTTTAGTTCTGTAAACTGCTACCTCAACCTGAGGTTATGTCTGCACCCAAAGCTCCACCAAGTATATACGATGCGTAGTTGACGATGACTCTCCAGAATAAGAGCAAGAAGTGTAAAAAGATGCCAACCGTAGTATCCAAGGTATATTTGGGCATTCGCCATTTTGTTATAATAATCGACTTAAACCAACAACAAAAAAAAAAATTATAAAATAAAATATTCTGATGTGAAAAATAATAATAATATAAATTCATATTAAATAATTAAAAAGATATTCGTCCCAATTTGACCCTGCTGATAATTTGTGAATACGACTGACACACACACGTGTCCACAAACACACACAAATGCAACGGAGAATGTTTAATAACACGTACACATAAAGCAGAAAAGGGCATAAGTGACAAAACTTTTTTTCATTTAATAATTTATGCTCTCGTGTGGCACATACATATTACACGTGAAAAAAGTGATACAGAAAAAAAAGTTTCTTGTCACTTGGGCCCTTTTTATTTATTTGTGGCATTCGTTCGTTTTTTCGTCCATTCTAGTTACGTTGAAAAGTAACAATGTCAATTTATAATGCGATGAAGGTTTCATAAATATTATTGAAGATAAACACAGCAAAGTAACTTATGTACATTATAAAGAGATTCGACAAAATCAAGAACAAGTCATAAACAATAACATTGAAGTAATGAACGAGAAAATATTCTGAAGTAGACAAGTGAATTAGCCACTAGCCACTTAGCTTAACAAGGACTAAATGTTAGTGTTGTGGGTATTTAGAATTGAAGGACTGTGCGAATTTTTGTGAGCTAACACAGTTTAATTGCAACTGATTTTTTGTTAGTATTTAATTCAATTAATGAGCAGTAATTATTTAGCAAACGGTCGGTAAGAAATACCTAAAAATGTAAGTAAAAAATGATCATTTGGCAGCAGAAAAATATCAATCGGCAGGAAATAATTAATGAATGGTAATTCATAATAAGTTAGGTTAGGTAAGGTATCCATTATATGGGTTAATTATTCATTCTATTTTTATATTATTTTTTATCAATATTGAATATATTAGTGCCATTTTAATTTTATAACTGACCACATTCATACTGTCACATTGGATACTGCCAATTTATTTAGTCTACTGCAGATTATTTTAATTTATTGCCAATTGATTTTACTTACTGCCAAAACTTGTATTAATTACTGAACAAAGAAACACAGTCCAAATACTTGTACCAAAGATTTTAAACAGTAGTACGATCTGTGTGTTGTAGAATATCGGCTTGGTGTTATAGTAATGTTATTGTACTGTTGTAGATATCGCCGTGTTCATAGAGAATGATCATGTTCTCTCCGCGGGAAAAGTCGCTGCTAATTGTTTACATTCTAAGTGAAATAAACTCTCTGTGAAATAATCAAATAATTAATAATTATACGAACAATCGTCTCTATGCATATTTTCCCACTGCGCTCTCTCCGCATGGGAGTTGACCACGCAGACATATATTACCTTTACGTGTAAAGAGGCTTTCATCTTGGCATCTCCCCAAAAGCCAATGCAGCCGCATCAAGCGTAGATTACTGGGGGTATGATAGTTTGACTTTGTGAGAAATGACGAGGTGTGAGTGTGGACAAGGCAGCTTTCCATACATTTTTGACATGTATTACGGATGCCAGAGGAAAGCATCATCTTCAGCAGACTTTTTTTCAAGTCCTGTTGAAATGGAATGAGGCGAGGACCAAGGCGACTGACAGCTTTGTGGCGGAGGCTCGTGATGACCATATGTTTCAGTTAGAGATACAGACATGGTGATGATGATGATGATGACATTGATTTAACATAGATAAAAAAAATCATCTACGTCGCTTTTTTTACATCATTACACCTTTTTATACGAAAATTAAATTTAGTAAAATTAAATTAAAATTTTGTAAGTCTGTAGATTCCAATTTACTTGTAAGAATGAAAAAAAAGTACTCAAAACACAAGTATTACGAGTACATGTTAATTAATTACAACCAATTATCTGATTGTATGGTTTTAAAAATGTTTTTTTTCAATTTCTTTGGCGTGTTTTTTTATTTAACCGTAAACTAAATTTGTATTTGCGTGGGTCTGGTGGTTCAAAGAATTATTATATTATCTATGTCTGTTGTATCTATGTCAATGCAATATTTGTTCTTACTACAGAATGTATGGATATAAATGAAATACTACATGCTTTTTTCTCCCCACGACAGTTTCCGAAATAATTTTATGACGTTTTCGTACTCATATTATCGATGAAAATTTGTGTTTTGTAATATAATTAAATTTAGAGGGCGCCGAAATTAATTTGCACCTATGGCCGCTGAATTGCATAATACGCTACTGGTCTCGAAGTCCTGTTTAAGCTTCTTGGAGCTCACAAAGTTTTGACCCACTTTTAAGGCTCTTCTGCATGCTATTAGTTTTCAAAAATACATAAATTATTTAAATAAATGGTTATAAAAGTGTACAGCTAAGCGTTTGTATAAATAAAAAATACATATATGTACTTTGAATTCGAGAAATATCTTCCTTTTAAACATACTACCCCTAAACAATAAAAATATTGACATGACATATTGCTTTCTTTCTGCCATTTTTGTTTCTTATAAATATTTATTGTGGACAGAAGTAATGTCACAACTTATGAATTTAGCATTTTTTTTTATTATCTATATTTTGCTAACTATTTTGACAAATGAGAGGCTGAATATTCGATTTACTTGCCAAAATAGATTACATACTGATCCATTAAAATATAACTGTATTAGTTAATTTTATAAGTTAATCGTTTCCGTGTCCGCTTCCCTAACTACAGCATATATTCTATACATGTATATCTGCCGGCGGGTATAGCTTAGTGGTTAAAGCGTATGTTTACCAAAGCGAAGGTAGATCATTCGATACCTGACAGACATTAAAAAAATGTTTTTTGTTCGATTTCTAAGGTCATAAATATCCCCGGTTGGTGTGAGTTTGATCCCTCGCCCATAAAATATCAGTCATAGTCTATCAATCAAAATTGATGGTAGACGAAAGTTGTCCCGTGAACATAACCCATTCACAGTAAATTCCTGCATTAAATGGATGATACGTGAGCTGTAGTGTTATGACGTTGGCGGATCAACACTCTACATGCAGCGCTTTGCCATATATAACATTAAAGAGTCATAGATCACAGACGCCACGTCAACATTACTATCACCATCTGTCAGTTTTGTTCTGTACGTGTTTACATAAAAAAAATGGTCGTCACGAAATATTTCTATAAAGCTCTGTCAGCCATCATGATCTTCTCCCCATCCCACGTCAGCTCTGCCGATCGATGCTTCTCCGAGGACATTCTTTGTATAGTTTCCAACAGAATTCCAGAATGCTGAGAGCCCGGAATCGTGAATAAAATGTAGTTCTAATAAATGCTCATCTGTAGCATCCGAAAAAGGTGTTTCAGCCATGTTCTACAAGCACATACTCTCTCACCTTCTCATTCCACACAAAGCAAAACTATCATAACTTTAGTATTCTACGCAGAATCTGCTTTCAAAATCCATTATACGACTGCATTAGCATTAGTTTCCTACAGTCGACAAAGGAACTGGTGATACCTGAGGCCACTCTGCGGCTGAACATGTGGAGAAGGGCAACTGAGGGGAATACTTGAATTGCCCCGAAAGAGGACCTAGCCCCTGGACACAACCAGGGGTGGAATATATGGAGGTCGCTTAACAGACTTCAGACCGGAGTATTCAAGACGAGGACACAAATGAAAGCCTGGCAGTTTTACAGCGCACCGACTGAATGTGAATACGGCGTGGAGCATGCCCTGTCACACTTTATGAAGTGTGCGCTGTGTCCGAGTAGCTGCAACCAGGAAGATCTGATGATGGCCGGGAGTAACGCCATCGACGTCGCCCACTTTTTGACAGACAGGATCTGACCCTGTTGTTTCCGACACGAATATATATATTATCATCATCAGCCTGTGTCCATCCACTGTTGAACGTAGGCCTCCCGCATGAGTCTCCGTCCTCTTCGATCCTCCGCCTTCCGCATCCAGGTCACTCCCGCTATTCTTCTTATATCGTCAGTCCATCTTGTAGGGGGTCGGCCAATGCTTCGTTTGCCAGTTCTTGGGCGCCATTCCAATACTTTTCTTCCCCATCGACCGTCGTCTCTTCGACAGATATGACCTGCCCATTGCCACTTGAGTGTGCCTATTCGTTGGGTAGCATCCACTACTTGAGTTCTTCTGCGTATTTCCTCGTTTCGGATTCTATCTTTTAGCGACATTCCGAGCATGGATCTCTCCAAAGGAGGCTGGGTGACTTTTATTTTATGGGTAAGACTTGCTGTCAGATTCCACGTCTCTGCGCCATAAGTTAATACAGGGAGGACGCATTGGTTAAACGCCTCAGTTTTAAGGCATTACGGAATTTTCGCTTTAAAAATGTACTTTAGTTTTCCAAATGCTGCCCATCCCAGTTGTATGTGCCTGTCGATTTCTTTTGAGAAGTTATTTCGCCCTAGTTGTATTACTTGTCCCAGATAGGTATAGTCGTTTACAACCTCTATTTCTGTTCCTCCAATGGAAATAGGATCAAAGGTCTGTGAAATATGACTATTAATCATGGCTTTGTTTTATCCATGTTCATTTTCAGACCAATTTCGTTCGACGCTTCATTGAGATCGTAGAGCATGTCTTGGAGCTTGTTAGGTGATTCGGCTATTAGCACTATGTCATCTGCAAATCGGAGGTGAGAAATGTACTCTCCGTTAATATTTATTCCACATTTTGTCCAGGATAGCAGTTTAAAAATATCTTCTAGGGCGTTTGTGAAGAGTTTTGGAGATATAACATCTCCTTGTCTAACACCTTTGTTTATAGAAATATTGTTAGTGCTATCATGGAGCTGGACCATCATTGTTGCAGATTTGTAAAGAGATTTTATTATCTCTATATACCGATAGTCTATTTTGCAGCGTTGTAGTGAATCTAGCACTGCCCAAGTCTCGATTATTCGATATATTAGCATTTGGTGAAATCGCAGTTGTAAATATGAATTTGTCAATAGTTGCTGTATAGTCGACAGTTACGATTAAGTGAATTACGCGATCCATTGTAATTTAAAGCATCCTACCGGTAGTTGTAAATATTTCTTAATAATTTGAGACACTGAAGGGTTAGTGAGCAATGCAAGCGGATGCATCTTCAGCCTTGATGGTCACTTTAAAGCCATCAGTTAACAACGTAAATTTTGCAGAGTGCAGAGCGACCGAGTTCTACGTCAGTTGAGGGTCATCTCAAAAAATTCTACTAATTTAAATAAATTTTGTTATTAAAAGTGTACTAGAATCTGACTAGATTGAATGGGTACAATTTGTTTAATTTTTTGATATTATCGTTTTCGTGTTCACTCGCCTAACTGTAGGTCGTCATGAACTGGCGCCAAATCAATTCTCAACATAAGATTTAAATTCTCTAGTCAAATAACGTTTTGATGAAATAACACCGAATGCACCATGCAATAGAACAGGTCATCAGTTCTTTGATACAATTGATTTATCAACAGTTTGAACAGGATTCTAATAGGATTAGTGACATCCAAATAACACGAAGATAGCTCTCACTAAAGATCTAGCTATGAACGTAGAGTTACAACCCCAAGGCTTCGACTGTTATTTTACGGGTCATGGATCAAATTCACACCAACCGGGGTATTTAAGAGGTCAGAAATCGAACCCACGACCTTTGGCTTGCAAAGCAAACGCTTTGACCATTAAGCTATAATCGCCGGCAAAGTATAAATTAACATAAAACATATTATTATTATAATATGTATTATGTTATGTGATATAAAAAGATGATTAATTTTATATGATTTTTTTATAGTTACTAAAAGAAAATTATGTTAGATTAATGTAATATGTATCTTAAAAATGTATTCTTCGTTGTTCTTTAATCACTAAATGTTGTTTTTTTATTGATCTAGATTCTAGAAACTACTGGACTTAAATACTGAAATCAAAATAAAATATTATTAAGAAATTATTCCACATTTTTTTATTTTCGTTTTTAACCCTTTTAACCCTCGGTTTGAATACAAATTATACTGTCAGTCATAAAACTAGTATTTGAAGCATAAATGTATTTATCTGGTCTATTTTCATATATCACATTGGTTCCTGTATCCTTTAGCTGTCAGATGATGCATAAAAAACTACTCTAAGAAAGTAGCAAAACGGTATATCACGTCAACCGATGTCAACATTCTGCCGGCGGTCATAGCTCAATGGTCAAAGCGTTTGCTTTGTAAGCCAAAGGTCGTGGGTTCGATCCCCGACGGAGATTTAAAAAAAAGATTTTTAATCGATTTATGAGCTCTAAAATACCCCGGTTGGTGTGAATTTGATCCATCACCCGTTCAGTCATAGCCTATTTATCAAAATTATTGGTAGACGAAAGTCGTCCCGTGAAGACCACCCATTCATAGTAAATTCCTGTAATAATAAAGAATGATGCCTGAATCTCGAACTGTAGTCTATGACGTTGGCGGATCAACACTCCACATGCAGCGTTTAGCCATATACACCATGGTAAGCGTCATAGAATTTTACATATGAGACTTCAGAATTACTATCATCATCTGTCGGTATTCTTCTGTATGTGCTTACATAAAAATTAAAAATAAAACGGTCGGGGAATCTTATGACGGCATATGGCGACAACCGATGCGAAAGGGTTAAACGTATTATGAAATTCCACCAAGAATTATCGATCGAAAAAATCGAACGAACTGAAGAGTTTTTCTAAGTAAGGCTGTACAAAGTCAGCCAATAAGCATTAGTCCAAATGAAGTGAAAAGTAAAAGCGAACATGCGTACTCATTGATTCTCTTCAGTGCGATAGTAATGAGTATGAAGTCATATTTCACAGACCTTTGATCCTATTTCCATTGGAGGAACAGAAATAGAGGTTGTAAACGACTATAACTATCTGGGACAAGTAATACAACTAGGGCGAAATAACTTCTCAAAAGAAATCGACAGGCGTACACAACTGGGATGGGCAGCATTTGGAAAACTAAAGTACATTTTTAAAGCGAAAATTCCGCAATGCCTTAAGCTAAAGCGTTTAACCAATGCATCCTCCCTGTATTAACTTATGGCGCAGAGACGTGGAATCTGACAGCAAGTCTTACCCATAAAATAAAAGTCACCCAGCCTCCTTTGGAGAGATCCATGCTCGGAATGTCGCTAAAAGATAGAATCCGAAACGAGGAAATACGCAGAAGAACTCAAGTAGTGGATGCTACCCAACGAATAGGCACACTCAAGTGGCAATGGGCAGGACATATCTATCGAAGAGACGACGGTCGATGGGGAAGAAAAGTACTGGAATGGCGCCCAAGAACTGGCAAACGAAGCATTGGCCGACCCCCTACAAGATGGACTGACGATATAAGAAGAATAGCGGGAGTGACCTGGATGCGGAAGGCGGATGATCGAAGAGGATGGAGACTCATGCGGGAGGCCTACGTTCAACAGTGGATGGACACAGGCTGATGATGATGGTATATATACATATATATTTTATAAAGGAAGCAGAGAACGATGTGTAATGCTAAGCAGTGATAAAATCACTGACTTCATAACTTGGCAATTCTCTATCTCTCCAATATATAGACTTATAGACATAGAGTATAGAGTATAGAGTTTATGCGGTATTGCAGTGATTCATAACGTTTTTGGAACATAGAGAATTTGTGATTTAATTTCAGTTTGCGGAGAATTAAAAAAATGCAAATTATGTCCTACTGACAATAAGAAATGCTTCGCGGAGCACCTGGGAGATCTTCGCGGACCAACAGTGCCCTGGTTAACAAGCATTGCTATAAACATGTAAACAATTGTTTTTTTTGTGAACTGTATTAGAATAACCAAATATATATAATAATAAGTAAAAGCGTGAAGGTAGCAATGTCGCATATACTCGTACGTTAAGCATGTCTCATATGCACGACTCAATTATTGCTATTTTTGTTGCAGAGATATGACATGAATTGCGCACAAATGTATAAAAAATAAATATATAAAACATGAAAACAAATATTAAATTTAAACATTTTAAAAGCGTAATGTTCCATCCACCATTAAATGTATTTCCAGGTTTTGTTATCACCAATACACACGAAAAAATTTAAGCCTATTTTCTAAAAAAAACTTCAAATATTTTTTCTCGAAATGACAAAATTTCGATTCACTATGGTTGTGCTTAAAGGTTGATACAAACGTAGACTGTAAAAATAAGAGTTATACTTAATCAAAAAATCATGATCCCTGACTTTATAACTAAATAATTAATATTTCTAATAATTCTCATATTTGCCCAAAATAACTAACACCTTATACCAATTATTTACAATTATTTAGTACAAATGTTTGATGGACGTAAACGATATTTTTTTCTTTAAGACGGATATAATTGTGCTAAACTCAAAAAAATGCTGATCCATGACTATTTATAATAAAGTTATAAAACTTAAAATCACTGAAATTATGTACGAGGTATTAGTTTTTTTGTGGCAAACATATGAAACATTACAAATTTAGTTAAATATATATTATTTACGTAAATACTCAGGGATGATACGTTTACTTGAGTAAAACTTTTAATTTTACTATATATTTATAAGTTAATTTAAATGTTCATTTTAAAGTGTTCATCCGAATCAGCCTTAAACGATGTGTACAAGGAAACTATGTACTGGCGTGAACATGAAGATGAACATGTTCGAACTGATCGGTTTGTCGGTTACGGAGAATCGACTGAATGACTTCGAAGTCCCCGACGGATATCCGCCGAAAAGCGCGGTAATGAGAAAAAGTCGGGTATCTTCACCCCACTGCTGCCAGAGTAAGGGAAGGGACGGCCGTATATAACGCGCTGCGGCTGAACTCTCAACACACCAGCACTCAGCTCGACAGCATCAACGGAAGACCAAGAAATGGCTTCCTTCTTAACAGTGAGTAAACCAGTGTCCTTCAACAAAAGTGAAACATCTCTAATTTTGCTTTCTTTAATGTGCGGATCTCTGATATCAATCAATGCATGACGCGACAGCTTCAGCCCCGTTTTACAATTTCATTGAAACTTTTTTTTGCGAATTTTAATGTGCTCTTTAAAATCCCATCCGATCTATTCGAATTGTGATTTATTTATATTTTAATTAAATATAAAATAATTCGTATAACATTTCGCGGTCAAGTATTTATTTTTTAATTGTGTTTTAGTTTTTCTATTAGTTTATGTTACAGACCCTGAAATCTTCGAAATACTACTCGACTGTGATTAAAAATTAAAAACACACCTGCAATTTAATTAATTTATCATATATATTTTATTAATTAATAAATTACGTTAATTCAAGGCCGTTCAACATTTTTATTTGATCATAAAATTTAAATATCTTCTTTTAATAATTTCTTCATTTAATTTAATACATGTCATGCCACTACATTCTTGTCGGAAGTAATAATAATATATAAATGTATACATATTAATGTATCTTAGTCGATATGAAAAAAGAACATAGTAAAAAATATAATCACGTTTCATGTATTTTTTGCGTTTGATTTCACTCATAAAATGTGATTACAATAATTGGATCAAATTGGACGATCGTCTACCTCTGTAAGATGTATTCTATTGAACACTGTATTGTGATGTTTATTTCAGTTTGCCTGCGCAGTCGCAGCGACATTCGCCGTTGGACAGGCTACATTTGGACACGAGCAGTTAGTATTCAATCCACTATATCTAATCATCACTCTTATGCATACTCAATATTCGCATGCGCTATGTAAAAAAAATCGCTTCACAATGCAACATTATTCTTTACTTATTGTATGACCAAACATTTTCCTTAACTATTTCATCTTTACTTTTCTCGTTGCCAAAAGAATTATATTCTGATACATTAGTCCTCTTATGAATAATACGCTAGCGATGTAATAAGTAAGCCGACCGATAAATAACGTAGAATTTTTCTTCTTGCTTCAGTGTCCACATTCGAGTCCACATACCAGAAGAACACCATGAAGTCCATCATCAAAAAGAAGTCATAATTCATGATCACGGCCACGGTCACGGAGGCGGCGGCGGAGGCCACGGAGGCGGACATGGAGGCGGCCACGGAGGAGGAGGCGGCGGCGGTGGCGGTGGATTCGCTGAACATCTGCACGGAGGATTCATAGATCATCTGCACGGTGGTGGCGGCGGAGGATTCGGAGGCGGCCATGGCGGCGGAGGTGGAGGAGGAGGACATGACTTCGGCGGCGGCCACGGCGGTGGCATCGAACTCGGCGGTCACGGAGGCGGCGGCCATGACTTTGGAGGAGGCTTCGGCGGCGGCTCCGGAGGCGGACACGGCGGCGGCGGCGGTCATGACCTCGGAGGTGGATATGGCGGCGGCGGTGGCGGACATGACTTCGGAGGCGGCTTCGGAGGCGGGCATGGCGGCGGTGGCGGCGGAGGCCATGGAAGCGGAGGCCACGACTTCGGAGGTGGATTAGGAGGCGGCTCAGGAGGCGGTTTCAGCGGAGGACATGATATCGGAGGCGGTTATGGCGGCGGCGGCGGCGGTGGCCACGGAGGCGGCGGCCATGACATCGGTGGCGGTTACGGAGGCAGCTCCGGAGGCGGCCACGGAGGAGGCCATGACATCGGCGGTGGTTTCAGCGGAGGACACGGAGGTGGCGACATCGGTGGAGGATATGGCGGCGGTCATGACGTCGGTGGAGGATTCGGAGGCGGCCATTCTTCAGGAGGCTACGACAGCTACAGCTCCGGCGGCGGCGGCCATGGCGGCGGAGGTGGAGGTGGAGGATACTCAGGCGGCCATGACAGCTACAGTGGAGGCGGTGGAGGCGGTGGAGGCGGCCATGGTGGAGGCTTCTCGTCCTCAGGCGGTGGCGGCTACTCCAGTGGAGGAGGTCATGACAGCTACAGCGGCGGCCACGACAGCTACAGCGCGGGCGGCTTCTCCTCAGGAGGAGGCGGCGGCGGCGGTGGATATGACTACAGTGTGGGAGGCGGCAGCGGCGGCGGCCATGGAGGATATCACAAGAAGTAAACAATACTCACATCTGATCATGATCATCTTTTCCTTCTTCATCTCATCCCACGGAGTCCACGCTAAGTCATTCTTTGCCTAGTATTATGTGATTACGAGCCGACCTCGGAAGCTGTTTGACCGAGAACATCGTAATCGTCTTCATCAATTGTACATATTTTTCACGTTGTTGATTATTATTTGTTATTGTGTTTTTATAATAAAAGCCTACAAAATGCGTGTGTTTATTTTACTTTATAATACATTACAAATTCAGTACAACATCAATTGAATGGTGATGGTGAAGACTTTCATCAAATACGGTCACATACTTTATTATTGTTAAACATTCCTTCATTGGCTGATCATTTTAGGACGATTAAACATTAATGACAGCATATTTATGTTTGGTAATACATATTATAATCATGGTTTTCAATTTATTTTTTATGTGTATGAGAAATAAAATAAAATACACCCAATATTTCAATCATTAGAATACATAGTTTTTAAATTTACAAGAGAAACTACAGAAACGTGATATCATTACATTAAGTTTTAAAGACCTGCATCAGTGAATTACAATTTATTTATTCAATATACCTCAGTTGTGTCATGCTATGTTCTTAATTATTTATTACTACTTTATTTCTATCCGTGATACCATTTTTATAATATCTAGTTTAGTACACAGAGAATAATAATAGAATCTTGAACTTGATTAATTAAACAATTAAACAAACTTATAAAGAAATGACTGGCAATACAATAATACATTTATACAACAATTACAGCAAATAAAATACATCTAATATCAATTAATGTTTACATACATTTTAAAGAACGGAAATGTATTGGTAACGGTACGCCTTTTTACAATTAATTGATAGGTACTCGAATTTTCTCGATAAAAAAACGTTTTTTTCGGTTGTTAGTTTCACATTCTTTGATCAAAGAATGTGAAACTACCTGCGAATGTGATGAATTGAGGTATTATACAAACATAGAAGGAATAAATTTGTTAATGTTAAAAATAATTGATTTAAAAAAATATATTTCTTATAAACACTATTATTTACAATTGTATTTAAAAGAAGCTAATTAATTAAAAAAAAAACAATGTTCTTAGACAATTCGTTACCATATTTTTCGATGACGATTGTGGAGAACCCGTGATAAGCATTTTTTTAATCATAAGAATCTGAGGGTCGGATTTGCTCTGGGATAGTCCGGCGGGTAAGGCATAAATGTGATGCGTTTGCTTATCATATCGAAGGTCGTGGGTTCGATCCCCAACAGAGATTAAAGTAAAAATTGTTTTTAATCGATTACTAGGTTCTATAAATACCCTCGGATGCCAAAAAAAAAAAAAAGATAAAATAAAATAAAATAGAATAAAATGTAACAGAATAAAATGAAATAAAGATAATAATAAAAATAAAATTTATAATAAAAAGTAATAAATAAAAAAGTTAGATTTAGCTTAATTGAACGAGTGCAGCGCTGGCCAGAAATATTCGTGTCGTTTCTTCGGTAGGTATTATATCTTCTTCGTAGTCTCAATCCGGTGGATTGGTTTGCAGCAACAGAATCTTGCATCTCGATCTCCATTCCTCTCGGGCCTCCGCAACCCTTTTCAGCTCAGCATAAGCGCTACAATTATATAGCGTTACGAAATAAAATCATGGACAAAATTTTTACTCGTATATCAACTAAATCTTATCTCCGTTTTATATGCAGCGTTTTGTCATATATTATTTTTAATTTGCTAATTTGGCAAATTTATTCAACTTAAAATAGTTATAAGTTTTTTTTTGTTCAAATAATGAGTAATTTGAGTAACAATACATGTTTATATTTAGTTTTAGGTAGCCAAATAAATGATCGGAAATTAAATATATATTTTTAAATAATAATAAATAAAATTAATGAAGTCACGTTTAAATAAGGTAAGTTAGTTTACGTAAGGCTAGGTTATTTTGAGTTCGGTTAATATAATTACACAGAACTTGTTAAATATTGCATAATTATTATTATTTCATATTTTGGCAAAAATAATACGAGCCTTTTTTAATAGTCATTTGTGTGTAGGTATTTCGAACTGTCAGAAGTGACGGAAAATGTGTGATTTTTTTATTTTTATTTGTTAATCTGTCAAGGGTAACGCTAATATCTGATAAATTATATGTATATATTTTTAATTTTGTTAAATAAAGTAGTGAAGTTTTATTTAATATTTATTTAATAAATAGTTGTGCTCGTTTGGTTGTATCGAGCCGCTGTGTGTTGCACGCCGTCAGTGTGGCTGCCCTGAGCGTCCAAGCGGCCGCCATTAGCTGCGCCAGTGTTTTGTTGTTAGGAGCAGGACCCTTGCATGCCGGTAAGGACATGCTAAATAAAGCAAAAGCGACCCTTCAAACAACCACCCAAACATCCCCAAATAAACCCACAACAATTCCCGACCCGCAAAATCACAGACCGTCCCCGCGAGAACCCCAACACAGCCTAATGTTTTGTATCCTTTTTTTAGCGTAATTTCAATTCTGAAATATATTTACTCGATTTCCTAAATGAAGCGTTCGCACACACCGCTTCTGTTGGATTCTCGGTATTTTATTGCATTATATTGGTGTGTTTTGGACGTGCCCCGGCGTCCGCTTGCATCGGCGCAATTTTATTGATTTATAAGCCTTGTGTTTGTCTAGTGATTGACATTGATACCCGCAAGTATTCTCTCAATAACGAGGAGAAACATGAATTAAAATTTCGTCTTGTATTTGTGATAGACTCTTTTTCAATAAATTCCCTGCAGCGCGGTTTCGAAGTATTGTATTTGTTATTTATCGATAGTCAAGTGCGTATTGTCTAAACTTAAGCAATCGGTGTGCATTTTCGGTATTTCGAACAAGGCAATTTTACTCAAATGAAGCCTCGGAAATGTGCAATGCCATGCATTTTATTAGTTTTATTTGTTCGTAGGTTTTCACAGGCAGAATTGCAATTCATCGCTTTTGTTTGGACGACTTTTTTAAGTTTCATGAAATATTTTTTTGAAATTGTAAGATATTTACTGTTTCTGAACTCTCTTCAAGGAGCTACAAACATCTTTTGCTTCTAAAGAAATTGCAACTGTTATAATTTATTGTGCAATACGTAGGAGAGCTGCAATATATATTTAAAACCTGTAAACACTGTCATTTAAAAATTTTGTAAGTGTTAATAAAGCTGCTGTGTAAAGACTTAGATTGCATAAAGAACAATAAATCGCCAAAAAAGTGATATAAAAAAACCCGCCTATTCTAAGTCAACATATGTCAACAATACTGGGACTTTCAGAAAGTTCTCCAGCTCTGATAGCGATTTGAATTTAGAATACGTGATCAATAGATAAATTCAATTAAAATTTGTCTGTGATAATATATATGAAATGGTATAAAAATTCAAATACTTGTCTTTGTTTCTTAATTTGTAGATTAGAGATAAATATTAGGGAGCAATTATATTGATAAAATTAATCATATATCAATTCAATTGTGATGCACAGTGTGGGCTACTACTAGGTTTACTATGTAGAATGTGCTTATTATTGTTAATTTTTCTAGACATGTTTCTAGGGATTTCGCAGGAGAGTATAAAATACAGCTGCCTTTTCTTCAAGCGCCCGGGCTCACGCCATCTTAGAGGCCGTTAGGAGCTATTTGTGCCCATAATAATGAAAGTGGTGTAAGTCAAAAAATAAAAATAAAATAGTTATTCATTTCCTTAAGTTCTCATTGTTGTAAATTAATATAATCTTTATCCAAAATAATTTCAAAAATAAAAATATATAGCATTTTATACGTTATTAAGTTGTCACTTTCATCGGTTTTGAACCAACATCTAAACACAAGGCTATAAATATCTCAGAACGAATGAAACATGACTTACACTACTTTCATAATCATAGGCACATATATAGAATGTACTTGGCGGACCTGCGTAAGGCAGAGCTGACATGGGATGGGGTGAAGACTGGCAGCTGGCAGCTTTGTGACGGCAGTTTGTTAACTGCCATATGCTCCAGTTAGGGGAATAGATATTGTGTTTATGATGATGAGTTACCACTATTTTTTAAAATATGTTTTTATTGCATAAACCTAATTTAATAAAATATTAACAATATTACGAAAATATAAGATCTACAATTTTTAATGCGTATATCACCAGAAAAATCTATGTGTATGACGAGGTATAATTAAATCTATAAATGTGATTATTATTTCAACAACTGTAGTAAAAAAAATTACATCAAAATATTAATTTGTCTTTAACCCTTTGGACGTTGAAAGCGACTATAGTCGCCTGAATTTTATTCCTCTTCGATGCGGAAATCGACTATAGTCCATGGCTTGTAAAAAACGTTACCTTTGGACGCGGTAGTGGAATTTTGTTGCCTCGCATTTACGACATCGTCTGTTATATACAGTTCTCTTTTTGTTGCGCATTTATTGTGCAGGGGTGGGGGAAAGAGAGGCCAAACATGTCTCTCTTTCTTTTCATCATTATAGAGGGTAATATTCATTTTTATTATATGTTTGACATATGTGTTGACGCTGAACATTCAGAATTCACATTTGATCGAATCGATCGAGACCCCCCCCCATATAAGCATCATTTCATGACTATAATATATGACATTATACTCCATGTTATAGTTTTCAGTTTTTTCTGTTCATTTTTATAATATTTCCATAAAAGATATTTATACAGCAGTATAAAAGTTTATTATAGTATATTTTTAGTAAATTAATATAATTAAAGTTTTTTTTTTTTTTTTTTCAAAAACTTTTTTTGCCTTTTCATCCTTCCTCTTTTTTGACAGTTCTGTTGTGTCATAAACATAGCTAGGGGTGGGTGTTATGACCTTCCCTCCATTCTAAAATCATTACTAATAATTGTAAAATCACTCGTTTTTTTACGAAAAAAAATTTTTTTTTTACATTTAAATTCATTTTTTGAGCCCCCCTCCCCCCAAAATATAACCTGACGACTATTTTTTGGTGTATTTAATCATAATGTTCTCAAAAAAAAGTTAAAGAATACTTAATTTTTATTTAAAATTTACATTTTACAGATCAACTTTTTTCTTCGCTTCCCGCGTTAAAAGGGTTAAAGTGCTTATTTTGTTGTTATCTGGGGTATGCAGAAGACTATCAACAGAAGGATTTGTTCTCTCGTTTGTCTAAATAGCGCATTTAGCCCTGTTTGTCAGATGCAGCATTTTCGGAAAAGATATGTAGTAGTTGTGTGAGTTTAGAGATTGATTTCGTATGGCTTTCTTATGTTTTTTGTGTACTACTTTCATTAATGTCTTTGTTTTACATTGGACATAATTAGCGACCATTAAAGATAATAAATAATTCTAATTTCACCCCATATCTCTGCCACCATGGACGTGTCTGAAATATGTTCCCCTGATTGTTTTGAACATATGCTCACACCAAGAACAATTGTTGTAGGAGAACATAAATAAAAATTAACAAATATATTCGTTGTTACATATAGATTTCGACTGTAATCCAATAGATTTTATATCCTGTAATATATTCAGCTAATTTTGAACAGCAGTAGAATGAAGCTGTAATATGAACTTAAAATCCATGTAAATCTCATGACCACTATAGATGTCATACGCGATGAATGGGTTGAAAGCCATCATTAGTGAAGGCTCCCAGTGAATCTGTAAACATGTTAAAAATTGATCATTGTTATTTGTTTGATACAATATCATAGCCAATCTAGATTCTACTTTGGTGGAATCTGTTCCTTTATTTACTACTGTTCCTTTTGTTTGGATAGCCGAGTTTGAACATGGTCAAACAAACATGAATATGATCACACCTAAACTGGCGATGAAGATTTAAAAAAAAGCATTCTTTGAGTATTAACTTAAAGTTTGAAATATAGGAAACATGGAATTATTTGAGTACAGAATCATATCATAAAAGTGATTACAAAGCATCACTGAGAACAGTGTATTTAGCTAAACAAAAACTATTTTTGAAATATGGTTTGTTTACCTGTTTTTGTTATATTTTTTCTAAAGACTATCATTGTATCTAATATTGTTTGAACTTATTACTTTCAAATCGATAATTTGTATCAACTGCATACTTATTATTTCTTGATATGTTTCTACACATATAATATTGAAATATCAAATTTCACTTGATAAATCAGTGAATATGCATTTAGTATGTATTGATTTTACACATTGTTAAGGCATTTACTTATTAATCTGCTGTGAGATCCGTATTTTTAGCATTTTGCAATAGATGCGAAGACTAAAATTCGGAATGTATGCTAATAAATGTGAATTTCAGAAAATATGGAAATTCTAAAATTATCATTATTTGAAAAAAAAAAGTTTTTTAAATATTTTTTCATAAAGTTTAACTATGTTGACTGATTATTATTAATAATCAGTCAACTTATTAAAAATAAATAAATAAAAAAAATATTTTTATTATTAATTATTTGCATCATATAAAAATAGATGCTAAAAAGATATTAAATAGATGCTAAAATCAGCTTCAAATGTTCTAAAATGCTAAAAACCATGCTTAAATGTTCCGAAATGCTAAAATCCAAACTTTAAATGCTCCAAAACGCTAAAAATAAAAAATAAATGCTAAAAATACGTGTCTCTACCTATCATCCCATCCTGAACAGATTTAATTTCACACCAATTGTAACACATTCCCATCTTTTGTTTTTAAATGACCATATTGAAATTCTCTTGTATCATTCGCGTTGTATGATTGATTTTTAAAATAAATCTATTATCAATTATGAAACTTAATTTTCAGAAAATGAATTTATGGAGAAATTACACCTAACAAAGTAAACATTATTTACTGGGCGGGTGATCGGTGAGCTGTGGTTAATTTTCTTCATCAGTGAAATCACAGGTGAGATAGTCTAATTGCTTTACTAAAGATGAATTTTGTTCAATTCATATTTGGTCGGTATTCTCCTGTATGGTTTTACATATAAATATGTATATTAACTCCTGTCAATCAATCACAAAATATTGTTACAAATTGCGTTCTGTGTGCTAATGTAAATCTTTAGACTGCGACACTTTTTTATTGGATTTGTTAATCTATTTTTAGACAATGTAATATATTTAACAGTCAACAAATACTTCAGTAATTACGTATAGTTTTCAAATGGATTCCAATACATGTTATATTCAATACATATTATATTCAATACAAAGTTGTATATTTAGCTAATTTTGAACAATACAACAGTTGAATATAGTTCTAATATAAAGCTCCATGTAAAGCTCAAGACTACTGATAGATTAACTCCTTGGGGTTTTATATTTATAGGATTAGCTTGTATTATTATAAGTATTTTGTATCTATGTTGCAGATTGGCAGCCATGTCTGTCCAACAGTTCTGCCTGCGGTGGAACAACCACCAGCCCAACTTCATATCTGTGTTCACGTCTCTGCTGAGCAGCGAGTCGCTGGTGGACGTCACCTTGGCGGCCGAGGGCAAGCACCTGCAGGCGCACAAGGTCGTGCTGTCAGCATGCAGCGTGTACTTCCAGGTGAGATAGGCTAAACTGTCGCTACTAAGCTCTGTCAGTCGCCATAGTCTTCACCTCATCCCATGTCAATTCCACCGAGTCATCATCACCATGGCCGCTCCCTTAACGAGAGCATATGGTCGTCAAGCCACTGCCACAAAGCTTTGTCAGCTGCCTCGATCCTCACCTCATCCATGTCAGCTCTCTCTCGCAGTATATTCTATGTATAGTTCTCGACAGCCTGCCGAAGGGCTTAAAGAAAAGGCAGCTATATATGGTTTATACTCTCCTGCTTATGCTTAAAACATGTCCCAGCCAGATCCACCTTCGCCTCTTGATCTACTGCAGTATGGAAAGCTGCCTTGTCTGCTTTCTCACGTCTTCATTCCTCACAAAGTCAAACCATATTAGCATGAAAAAAATGGTTGCACATCACATACATGGTTAGATCATGGGAAGAGACAAAAAAAAACCAAAAGTATTCTATGTCGCCCTTGTTAACCACATGCGTTATTCCAAAAATATCCTTGATATGGTTAAACAGCAAGGGACCGTCAAAACTAAGCAGCAGTTCAGTTAGGTCCTCCCAAGACATGGCAGAGTCTCCCAGGCAAGAATACACAAGACGTCTCCTGTTTTCGTGAATGATGCACTCCTTTGGTGAATGTCCCACTGTCTGTTGTATGCTAGGATCATATTTTATTTTTATTTTATTAAGGGCCTAGGCCAATACATACGGTTTTAAAATAGAAAATTCAATAAATAAAATGGTAAAACAGAACAAATATAATAGCTAAGACAATACATTTAGAAAAAACATGAACATGAGTAAAAAAACAGATCTAGCACATTAGTAGAGGGATCTGCGAAATGCTGGAAGGTCCACCCCGAAAAAGTCCCAAGTCACTAGAGGAGTTAACCAGTCTACACATTCTTAACATAGGAGAATAGAAACCATAATTGGTTTTGGATGTCCTTACATGTAGCAGGTCACTGCCTCTAGTGAACCGGGAGGGAACATTGAACGTAATTTCCTGCAATAATGTCGAGTCATCGATTATGGAGTTCATAATTTTTAAAATAAACAGCAAGTCAGTCACTGTTCTACGTCTCTCCAATGTAGATACATTAAGTCGCCTCTCTATATCTTCATAGGAGTAGCTACCTCTCTCAAGGCCGATCAGTCGTGCAACTCTTGACAAGAAGCGATGTTGGACTGATTCAATCCGGTCGATATGAGTTCGATACTAGGGAGACCATATAACGCTAGCATATTCTAGCTGCGGACGAATCAAAGAATAGTAAAGGACCTTGATGGAGCTCAGGTTTTTAAAATCCTTAGTGGTTCTATTGATAAAACCTAGAAGTTTAAGGGACTTGTTCACAATACTATCAATATGGTCGTGATAAGATAATTTACTATTTAGGGTGACGCCAAGGTCCTTTATAGTAGGAACATGAAAAAGGGCAACATTGTTGATGTTATAATGAAACTTAGTGGGATTCTTAATTCTGGTGAAAGAAATAATTTTACATTTATCAATGTTTAGGTGTAGACAGTTTGAAATGCACCAGTCATTGAAGCGATTTATGTCAAGTATAGAAGTAAGTGTTGAAGTAGAAGACAATCATTAGGAGATTTGATTAATTTTAGGACTTTGTTGTCGTCTGCAAACAACCAGAAACGTGTATGCAAGAACACATCACTAATGTCATTTATAAATATGTTAAATAGTAATGGAGCAAGATGGGCTCCTTGAGGTACTCCTGATGTGACACTGATAAGCGACGAGAGAAAGTTATTTATTCTGACTTGTTTTCTATTATGAAGATAAGATTTGAAAAACGATAATAAGGGGTCCCTAATACCGATAGATTGCAGCTTTGCATGAAGAATTGTGTGATTGACTTTATCAAAGGCTTTGGAGAAATCTGTATAGAGGAAATCTACGTGGAGATTGTCCTCTAGAGCCCTAGTAATGTTGGAAGTAAAGGAAAGCAGATTAGTTGTAGTGGATTTGGCAACTCTAAATCCATGCTGTTGGTCAATCAATACATTTTTAAATAAGGGAGTTATTTTTCTGGTTATGATTGATTCCAATATTTTGGGGATGATTGATAACATTGAAATAGGACGATAATTTTTGACACTAGTATTATCTCCACACTTAAATATAGGTCTAATATAAGAATATTTCCAAGATTCTGGAAATTTTCCCGAAGACAAAGATAAGTTAAATAGACTATATATAGGTGAGGATAAAAATAATTTACATTCATTCAACAATATTTCAGGAAAACCGTCAGGACCCGTGCACTTTTTCCTACCCAAATTTTTCAGACAATTAAAAACGACATTTTTCGATATTTCACACCCATTAAGATCGATAGTATAGGGATAATTAAATAGAGAATTTTTCTGGGGGTGTATTGATATATCATCACAATAGACTGAAGAGAAATATTTGGCAAATAGGTTGGCTATTTCCTGGCCGTTGGTGATGTGGGTGTCATTAGATAGCATGCCACTATCTGATCGTTTCTTTGCAACAAATTGCCAGAAATCTTTGGGATTATGAAAAAGTTTAAGTTCTGTCAATTTAATAAACGCTCTGTAGCTGTTAGTAGATTCAATTTTACAAAGTTCGCTCAGATTAGAAAATTTATGAAACAATTCCAAACCTCCCATTTGCTTATATTGTTTGTGAGTTTTTTTTTTCTCAATAATCAAGTGTTTTAGTTCACTGCTAAACCAGCTGGGAAATTTAGGCTTCATAAACATTCCTATAGGTACAAACAAATCAATGGCATGAGACAGAACACGATTAAATCCACTTACAGCCTTATTGATTTCAGAGTTAGCAAAAATTGATGACCAATCCACCTGAGAGAGAAAATTCTTTATTTCTGAATAGTTTCCCTTGTCGAATTTGTAGTAAAATGATACATTAGGTGAGAAACTGTTAGTATTTAAGGAATTTAAAGTAATTTCAAAAGACAGTGGTGAGTGATATTGATCAATTGGTAGTAAAGTGTCAATCGAGTTTATTACCAATATATTAGGTATACTGCTAAATATAAGATCCAAACAAGAGTCAAAGCAATTAGGTACAAAGTTCAATTGATACATATTCATACAAGCAAAAAAGTCAGAAACAACTGCTGCCTGCGAGGAAGGCGCACCAGAGGCTATGACCCCACGGTCGGCATTCAACCATACAACTCTGGGCAAGTTATAGTCCCCACAGATAAGGAGCAGCTCACCACGCTCTGAGACATTTTCTAGCAGATCAGTATGGGCTCTGTAAATGTCATTTGAAGATGAAGGGGGAATGTAAACACAGCCGATTATCAGATTTTTCCCATTAAGGTTGAGAGACAGATATAGCTGATCAGAAATGTTACTTTGAGCTTCTAGAATGTGACATTGTGATGATTTCTTGACACAAATCATGACACCTCCACCCCTAGACTTATAAGTTGAAAGTCGGTCACAACGGAAGATGTTGAAGTCTGATAGCCCTAGTTCAGCTGATGAAATTTTATCGGTTAGCCAAGTTTCTGTAAGGAACAGTAAGTCATAGTTACTCACAGACACGTTACACATAAATTTATTAAGTTTAGTATTTAGTCCTCTGACGTTTTGGTAGCATGATGATATGGTGTTTAGACAGATTCGACTTTTCAGGTTTAATCTAAAAAATTGGTTCTTGATAGTTCACGTTTCTCAGCAGCCAGACGAGCTGGGCAGTCCTGGGATCCTGTGAGATGAGAGGCAGGTTTTCTAAAGTATGTATATGGACAAGTGTCGCAAGAAGAGAGGCCAAACCCTTATATAAACTCTCTAAATACGCCTGAGTGAGATGAAAATCTACAAAGTTCTTTTTTTTCCATGTCAATAAATGATCTGTGAACTGATAAAAAGACTTGGCTAAAAGACTCCTGATATATGGTATAGCAACATTAGTAAATCCATGCCAGCCTATGTTTAATTAGATTAATTTGTGGATATCAGATCAAACTGAACAAGACTCCTTAATCTGCAATCTTCAAAATGTTATTTGAACAAAATTACATTTTACAGAAGTCTGTAAAATATTAATTGTCAAATTAGGACCCAATTGTCTGTCTCAAATTTGTCGATGACAGTATCTTTACATGTGTCGCTGAGCTTACATAATGTAATATCAGATCATGCGGAATATACCTGCCTCTACCAATTCTCACATTCGTATTGAAAATTATACCTTTCAATATTTACCAACAATCCACCATAACAGGCATGTCGTGTCATCTCAAGGAAGGGTTACCAACAGTCAGTGTGGCACACCACACTATCTATCACTATAATATATGTCGGTATTCTCCTGTATTGTTTACAACAACAAAAAAAACTAATTCATATATATCACACCAGATAATTTTTTTACCATATCTGCCTCATATTTGAAGTATATGGACACCGCAATTTGCAATTTCACAGTTCTGTAAGCGTAGATTGTCTAATGCCTTGTCCCAGAACACCTGTATCCCGGAGGTCCCTATGGGCACATAGATGGGTACCAGGAGCCTGCATAGACTGCAGATGTAGTACCAGAGAAATATTTTGGTTTACAGTTATCAGGGTTTTTGTAGGAGATTGGATGATTAGCCCGACGCTCCCGAGGCCTAGACAATTTTTTTATTATCCTTAAGGGGTAGTTCAACCCTACCGGGAGCATTTATAGAGCTTAGATGTGATTAAATCAATTTATCAAGCTTGTTCGGGTTTTGAACCGATGACGCCTGAATAACAAACATACACTTTTACAACTGGACTATGCGGCTAATTTTTTTTACTTTTTTTATCACTTTTTACAATGTGGCTTTATGCGTTTCCAGACGCTGTTTACAGCAAATCCTTCACGACATCCGATAGTGATACTGAAGGATGTGAAGCATTCGGATCTGAAGATTTTAGTGAACTTCATGTATTACGGCGAAGTGAATGTCTCCCAGGAGCAACTGCCTCAAATCCTGGAGACGGCCAAGATGCTGAAGATCAAAGGACTCACAGAGATGCCAGAACCAGCTGTCACTAACATCATGTCTTCGTCAGAGAGACCAAACCTGCTGACACCCGGAGACTCTTCCTGGCACTCGGATATGCAGCACTCGCCCTGTAACCTGTCTCCATCCATGAGACGGAAAAGGTACCAAAATCAATTTATTTAACTATTGCTTTACAATTGTGCTAGCATCACATTTAGTAATATTAATACATATAATAATAAATTGAGTGCTCGCAGCTACACAAGTACCAACTGGGATGGAAAACAATGGATGGCTATGAGCACGGGTGTACCTATCCGAAACGTAGAAGTTGAAGCATTCAAGAATCCCAGGGTTGTGAATTGCACCGCGAAGGAGAAGGAATGAATGTTTGAGAGCAGCCTAATCACCAACACCATTTTTTTAATGCCGGTGGCTCTGGCTAAGTTCGGCTATGTTGGGTTAACGGCCTGCAGCTGGGTTACCCAATTGAATTGGCATTCTCCACGTAAAATTATTTATTTTATTTATATTTAATAACATCCCTTTTATGATGCATTAGTATTCAAAAGATATCACAGTTCTGAAATCAATAAAAGGTTACACTATGTATAGCAGAAAGGGTATTGTAGAGTAAGGTATTACACACTGAATCCTAGCAGCTGAGGTCGTGAGTTTGCTCCCTGATGTCGTGAGTTTGCTCCCATGACGTAATTTCTGTCATTCCAAGAAAGCAACTGTAGCGGGTATGACGATATATTCCGTCAAGACACTTCTGAAATTACAGTCTAACGGGCGTGACGAGCTACGGCTTATTTTGTTTGTTCATCATATACCATGAACATCTAGGCATCGAGTTGTATGTACACACTTTTAAACATGAGCAAAATTAAAAAAAAAAGATTTCTGTGGTCTAACATGACTAAATTATACAACTAAAAATAAACTCAGTTGGTGTGAATTTGATTCTTCACCCATAAAATTCCAGTTATTTTTTTTATTTTATTTTTTTTTTATTTAATCAAATATAATAAGATACATTTTTACACAGTAATTTGCATTCGAATCTTTTTTTTTTTTTTGTTTTTTTTTTTTTACTTTCGCTTACCACACCACTGAAAGATAAGATCTTGTGTGTGGCGTGGGATTCATCTATGTTATTTTACAGTTTTATATAATTATACAGAGTTTTATATATACACATTTATACATTTACATGATTTTGATATAATACTAACATTATATAATTAATAATTTAAGACACTATAAATTGAATTAAATCCAAAGTATATATAAATTAATAATACATTTTTGGTACATTATTATTTCAATTTGTTATGCAGTGACGTTGGTTCTGTTCGTAATTCTTTTAAAGTACTGTTTCACCTTTTCAATCAGTATTTTAATATCACTGATCGCTTTTATTTCCCGAGGAAAATTGTTAAAATTAACTATTCCGTTATATTTGTAACCATTTTTTGCATGTTGTGTGTTAAATTTTGGTATTAATAAGTTGTACATAAACCTAGCAGAATGACAAGTGTACCAGTTTTGGATTCTCCTTTCTTTAATAATCTGTAAAATAGTGTATTTTTGGTATAGTGTATCCACCGTTGGCACTTTGAATTTATTGTAAAGGCTTTCTGTTGGGTAGGTGGGAGGCCTTTTCAATATCACTTTGATGATAAGTTTTTGTACAGTTCTAATAGCGTTGGTAGTATTTAGGTATGTTCCTCCCCAACCAACAATATAGTCATAGTCTAGTAATCAAAGTTGGTGGTAGACGAAAGTCGTCCCTTGAAGATAACCCATTCATAATGAATTCTTGTAATGATAAGGATGATGCGTGAATGTCGAGCTGTAGTCTGACGTTGGCGTATCAACACTTCACATGCAGCGCCTATTCATATGCAGCATAGTAAGCGTCATAGAACTCCACAGATGAGACTTCAGAATCACTATCACCATCTGTCAATATTTTCTTGTATTTACATAAAAAAAACGTTATTAGGTAGACGAAGAACAGGAAAAGGAATAAAAATGAAAGTATTGGGTAGTTAATGTCAGCCGAAGTGAAGTGTTATGCAGATATAGTATCTCTTGGTTAGGGGAGTAAAAAATATTTATTTGTTAATTGTAATATTATTTTTTTAGACATAGAAAGTCTTCAGCGGGTTCTCGGTCAGCGTCTGCGGAGAGAACTTCCGATGAGAAATCTTTTAGCGAAGTTAACAATATGGCGATGTCAAAAAATGATGCAATCACTCTAAACTGCCTAAATGTAAACCAGTATTGTACCAGCAAATCAACACGGATGAAAGAACAACCCATGCCCGAGTACACGGCTTCAAAAGATAGCTTTGACGAAAACACGGGCATTGATCCCAATATGCCTATTGTAAGTATAAAACATTTAAAAAGTTCATTGTATAAAAAAATATATATTAAACAGAATAGATGTTTAAAATGTATGGAGTATAGTACAAACATTATTAAAACGTTATGTATAATATATATAACGTTTTAATAATGACAGATAATTTAAAATATAAATATTATACAAATGTAAAATAAATTAACAGGTAATACAGTATAGAGACGGACATGAAAAAGTAGCTAAAAAGAAAGATACGAAATAATAACAATGAAATACAGAAAAATGACAAACACGGAGAGTAAATATTCAGTAGATAACATAAAGAAGAAAAAAAACAGTAATTATTATACACTGAAGAGATAATATAAGGATGATTTACAAACAATAAAGTAGAAAAACAACAAACATGGTACAGACATATAACAAAATTCAAAGATTATTATTTTCAATTTACGTTGTAATGGATTTAATACTTTTTTATGGTCTCCTTTGGAAATCAAGACAATGGTAGACCTCATGAATAAAATTACTTTTAAAATAAAAAATAAGAGATATACAGGTTGTCCTCGACTTACGACCGAGATACGTTCCTGGACTTTGGTCGTAATTCGAATTGGTCGTAAGTCAAATTTCATACAAAATATGTACATATGTACATAATTACATATTAAAATAAAACATGTGTATTTATTTATATATTTTTTATTCTTATATTTATACTTATTTATTAATACAAAATAAAATATTTACTTCATTAATATCTAAAATATTTACATCAATAATATTTAAAATAATTACTTCACTAATATTTAAAGTGTTTCGTCATCTGGACTTATATAAGTACAATCCATTGGCTCATCAACAGTAGTGGAAGAAGAAGCAGTAGTAGTCTTTTTAAAAAACATATCCAATTTTAATTGAGTTGTTTGTTGTTTTTTTTCCCCGTATATTTCTTTGTAGCAAACAAGATCTTCCTGAATACGGCGGTTTATACTCAAAAATCTTTCGTTATCCGAATCCATTTTTGCAGATTTTTGCATTGCTTGGTTAATTTGAAGGAACGCTGCTTCCATTTCTTTCAATACAATTTTTTTTTGGGGATTCCATGATAATTTTTTTTTTGGTCTCTTCTTCAACCCTTTCATTTTCGATGCATAATAATTCTTCATTTGTAAGATCTTCCGAATCATATTCTATAAGTTGGTCTAAGTCATAGATGGGCAACCGCCGGCCCGCTGGCCGGATCCGGCCTGCGGAGCTATTTTATCCGGCCCTGATTCATCTCGGCGAAGCAATTGAGAAATACATTAGTTAAAATAATGCAGATGACACGGGCGCTTGCAGTGATTCGGGGAAGCTCGTATACGCACCGAAGGATTACGAGCGGGCCCACCCCCTCCAGCGCTACATAATATAATAATATATATTATTATCGCAATGCATCCGATGGTTTGTGTTTCGGCAAAGTTCGTAGGCACGAAATATCCCGAGTGCAGCACACTAATTCCGTCCCCTCCAGCGCCGCATTCCCCTTATTTAGTGTTCACGCGACTTCTGGTCTGGTTTGTTCTGTTTACTGGTGCGTTCTGGCGTAGAAGACAGTTTTGTTTGTCAGTTCTGAATATTGTTTTTAAATTTGTGACAATGTCAGGGGCTATGTCGAAAAAAAGAAAAGTTGATGCAGAGTGTCGAAAATTTCAAGACAAGTGGACGGAGGATTATTTCTTTATCCTGAATAAAGGAATGCCCGTATGTTTGCTGTGTAAGGAGTCCGTATCCGTCAACAAAGAATTCAACTTGAGAGACATTTTACTTCGAGGCATGCGGATCATCAACAAATAAATGAACAAATTCGAAAAGATATGATACAGAAGTTGAAGAAGAACTTGGATACCCAGCAACAAATGTTCAAAAAACAAATAACGCAGCACGATAGCATTGTTAAAGCCAGCTTTGTTGTAAGCGAAAAAATTGCAAAGCATTCTAAGTCATTTGGTGAAGGAGAATTTATTAAAGAGTGTCTGCTCGACGTTTCAAGTATAATCTGTCCTGAAAAGAAAAAAGACTTTGAGAGAATATCTTTGTCGAGACGTACTGTTGTCCGACGTATAGAAATGATGGCTGATGATATCAAAAAAGTTTGAAAGAGGTGATTACTGGATTCGAAGCATTTTCAATTGCTTTGGATGAGAGCACAGATGCCTCTGATACAGCACAATTAGCAATATTTATCAGAGGAGTTGACGTGGACTTCAAAATCACAGAAGAATTATTAGCTCTTCAGCCGTTAAAAGGAACGACTACCGGTGAAGATATATTTGAAGCAGTCAACATAGTCTTCGAAAGCTTTGGGATTAAATGGAGTGCACTATCTGGCATATGTACTGATGGTGCCCCTGCAATGGTTGGCTTACGGAAAGGATTTATTGGAGTTGTTAATGAAAGAGCAATAGAATTACAGATCCAGCCGGAAAATTTAACAAATTTTCATTGTATTATCCACCAGCAAAATTTGTGCGCAAAATCGATGAAATTCAAGAATGTTATGGATGTAGTAGTAGCAAGCATTAATTTTATTAAGTCACGTGCACTTAATCACCGCCAGTTTAAGGTGTTTTTGGAAGATCTATTTTCAGACTATGAAGATGTGTCTTATTACTGTGAAGTAAGGTGGTTGAGTAAAGGAAACATGTTGAAACGATTCTATGATTTGAGACAAGACATTGCAGATTTTATGGACATAAAAGGAAACACAATCAACCAAATAAAAGATAATCAATGGGTGTGTGATTTAGCATTCCTTGTAGATGTCACAGGATACCTAAATGATCTTAATTTAAAACTACAAAAACAGGGACAATTGGTTCATGAACTGCATAGCCATGTCAAAGTTTTTTGTAATAAGCTTAGATTTTGAAAAATCAGATAAGAGGTAAAAATTGTTACCATTTTCCTAATCTATCAAGGCATACAAACATCACATATAATTCTTATGGAGATGAACTGAAGGCACTAATAGAGCAATTTGATACGAGGTTTGCCGACTTCCAAAACAAAGACTCAACATTCGCTATATTTGCTCGTCCGATGGATGCTGATGTAAATAATGTGCCAGCAAATTTCCAGATGGAACTTATTGAGCTTCAGGGGATTTAGCGCTAAAATCACAATTTGACAAAGTTACTTTGACGGATTTTTATAAATTATATTTGGTGGAAGAAAATTATACAAACTTACGTAGATTTGCAAGAAACATCATTTGTCTTTTTGGCAGCACGTATACATGCGAACAATTTTTTTCGAGGATGAAGTACACCAAATCGAAAATTCGAACGAGGATAACAGATGAAAATCTCGAAAATTCGATGAGATTATCATTAAGCAATATCAACGCCAATATTGATAGTCTCGTAATTCAAGTACAAAGTCAATCGTCACATTAAATTTTAAAAGCAATTAATGTCGTTCATTATATAAATAAATAAAATATGCAAGAAGTAGCAATGTGTTTTATTTAATTTAATATTACCTTAATATAGTTAATAATTTGGTCCGGCCCTTGACACGGAGACAGAATGATAATGTGGCCCCAGACCTAGGAAAGGTTGCCCATGCCTGGTCTAAGTCTTCACGATCAATATTAATATCAAGTTTCTTGCAAAGCCCTACAATGAGATTTGTAGTGTGTTCAATTTCATTTTCTTTTTCAAATTGAGACTGAGTTATGTTTTTAAAACGTTTAGTAAGCTTTTCCATATTCCATACATGCAGGATGATGTGACCTCTTGCCACCCCTTACCAATATTTTTAATTGCTTGGTGAATATTAAAATTCTTCCAAAACTCTTTAAACGTTTTTCCCTCGTCAAACGCTACTATTGCTTGGGCAAATATAGTTTTTAAATAATAGGCTTTAAATGTGGCAATAGCTCCCTGGTCCATGGGTTGCAAAATACTGGTGGTATTAGGGGGTAAATACACGATTTTAAAGTTAGGATGTAAATTTCCAATATGTGGTGGATGTCCTGGTGCATTGTCTAGTATTAAAAGTATATCGAATGGAATTCCTTTCTGATTACAATATTGTTTTACTTCTGGAATAAATAAATTCAAAAACCAGTCTTCAAAACTAAATTGTGTCATCCACGCTTTTTTGTTTGAATGGTAATATAGTGGTAACATTTCGATATTGATTCCTTTGAGGGCTCTCGGATTTTTAGAGTGATAAATCATTAATGGTTTCAATTTATATCCAGCAATATTGCCACCCAATAAAAGTGTAAAACGATCCTTAAATGCCTTGAAGCCTGGCATACTTTTTTCTTCCTTATTGATGTAGGTACTATGAGGCATTTTCTTCCAATAGAGCGCGGTTTCGTCAACATTAAAAATTTGTTCCTTGATGTATCCTTTTTTCCTAATCATTGCGTCAAATGTATGGATAAAATCTTCAGCAGCCATGTAATCGGTACTAGCTGCCTCTCCACTTGTTTTCACATTTTGATAATTCGCCCGTTTTCTGAATCTCGCAAACCAACCATTACTAGCAGTAAATGTTTGCTCGTAGTTAGTTTGCTCCTTTAATTTTAGGTTTTCAAAAAGACTCAGCGCCTTTGTCTTTATGGTCACAAGGCTAAGGGGGATTCGTTTTTTTATCAAATCTTCATCCAAATCACTAATAGTTTTCCATTTCGTAAATGGGTCCAAGTTTTTTTTTGTTATTATTGCAGATTTTATGGATATTGCTCCTTTAACAGCTTCACTGATACTTAGTTTATTCTTCAAAATTGTAGAGATCGTTGAATGTGATAAGTGTAGATCCCGAGCTATGTCCTTCACTCTTTTACCACTCTCATATTGTTTAATTATTTTAAGTTTTATTTCTAAATCTGTAGCACTTTTTTTTTGTCACTTCTACTCCGTTTGCCAGTCATTATGGGCACGATTTATTGATATTGACTTCAGATATTTAATGGGTGTATGTAATATTTCTATCTTATTATATTAATTGTATATATGTCCGTGTTCAAAAACACTGTGTCAACTGAATTAAGTATATGTTTATATTTTTTTTATATTAATTCATAATTTTAAAACAACGAAGGGAAGAAGTGAGAAATAAACAGCATTCTTTGCGCACGTCCCGTGATCTACTAACCGGAAGGAAGTTTTTATGGCATCATTATTGCATCATTTTTGTTTACGCATGACTCAGGTTGACACGCGCACCACAATACAATTTTTTTGGTCGTAATTAATTTTTTTTTTTTTTCAAATTTTTGTTTGTAAGTGCGAATCGTCGTAAGTAGAACCGTCGTAAGTCGAGAACCACCTGTATGTTTTATTACATTTTGCATAATACATTTTATTTAATACTTTATCAAAATGTTGTAAAGAAAATATGCTTATTTCTATGTCACACATACTGAGAGAATAAGATCTTATGATTATCCTGAGGTTTCCAAAGTCGGGACTATTTAGTCCAAGAAGCGGTTCAATCCAAAATGACAACTTGAAAGAGACCGTTATATTATAAAATAAACAAAACCACTATAGAAAATATCTGTTACAAATCAAAAAAGCGTACGTTAAAAGAGGGTCAGACTGGAATGTTTTTCAGTTTGTGGAAAGTTAATAGAGAAAAAACTGTTGAAGTTCCCAGTCTATGAACCAACTAGTTTAATTAAATCTATCTGTAAAGCTACTCTTCTATTGTTCTATAAAAATATCAGGATCAGTAATTCATTATATTTTGATACACTATTGAGAATATAATATTTTAGAAATCTACACTTTTATTAGCACCCATGTGGACCTTCGGGTATACAGTTGTTATGGGACAAGTAAAGTCAGTCTGAGCTTACAGAACTGTTAGTATACTGTGAAAAATGCAATTTGCGGTGAATTAAAAGGTGTTTCAGTGGTTAAAAAGAAACTTTTAAATGAGATAACATTGTAATCATATCATTAATTAATAAACTTGTATTGTAATAATTCAGAATGCAGAAGAAGATCCCACTGATTGCAACCTTATGAGAGTCGGTCACCCGCAAGAAGAAACGTCCACTCAGGGAACTCAACAAGGTTTGCTCAATTCATATTTATTCATAAAAATATTTTATAATGAAGAAAAGGAATCAATATATGTTTTTTTAAAAGTCTATTTAGGAATGTTATTGAAATATCACTTCATGAGATTGCTGATAATAAGTAATTGCTTTTGAATGTTTTTATAGGATTAATAAATGAAAGCTAAACCAAGAATCAAACCAGGAAACTCTACAAAATATTTTGAATTTTTAACAAATTATAAGTGGATTATCTATTTTATTTCACTTCAAATATAAAAATATTCACCAAACTGATGTCTTTTTTCAATTTTCAATTTATTTTTCTTTTAGAAACATTACAAATTACAATTTTAATTCATTTCTAAAACAGGATACAGGATAAATAACAATTTATAAATAACACAATAATAATAGGATCATTTAAAAAGTCCCAGAGCTCATGTCGAAACTGGGCTTCTCTCAAGTGGAATATATCAATATTCGAGGCGATATCGTTGAACAGTCTGATCACTCTCCCAAGAGGCATAGTCCCTGGCAGGTTAGTATTACCTCTAGGAAGAACAAACAATCTGTGCCTCCTTATCCTTAAATAATTGTCAGGGACAAACAAACCAATTTCAAACAAAATATCAGGATTTCTGAACACGCCGCGCACTAGGTCTTGTCTTGTCTTGCTATAGATCATGAGTTCATTTAATTTTGTAAGGTTTCCTTTGTTATTTACAATTATTACAATTTAATTTTCACTCAATTTATATTAAATAGTTGTATCAATTTTTTTTTTAAATAATTTTAATTGCATACTCATTTTCTTGCAGGTTCGCAATGGACATTGATGGACCACGGCTACCCGCGATACACGTCTACCCCGTGCCAAGCCAACAACATTCATGGCATATCCACCATCAACATGAATCAAATGCACTCGCAAGACCCAGGCCTGCACACGTTTGGAATGCAATCCATGATTAATCCCTACGACTACCAATCATCCAATCAAGCTCAGATCCACGCTGAAGAGATGGACCCAAACTCGCCAGGCCCTTCTTGTCCCAACGCCCTGCCGCACGTCCTCAATGAGACCCAACAAACGGCACCGGTACCCAAACGTCGAAGAACCTCCAATCCACAATCAGAAGAAAACTTTCAGAGAGCCCTGGAAGCCGTCAGGTTTGGCGGCATCGGCTTCTGCAAAGCTGCCCGATTATTCGGAGTCAACAATCGGACACTTTGGCTCGAATACAAGAAAAAAGGATATCCTAATAACAGGCCAAGTATTAAGAGCAGAATCAAGCAAGAGCACTCGTCACCGCCGCCTGAAGCGCTGGAAGAGCTGACCGGGGCGCCGGAGCAGCAGCTCACCCTCCTCTGTCCTCCACACCCGGTCAGCATGATGGGCTTCATAGACTCCCGCCACGTGGACTTCACGCAAGGCATCAATAACATCAGCCGCCCGCGCTTTGCCGAGGACAACATAAACATACACAACTCACCCATAAACTTGCACGGTATCAACTTTAACTCCATTTAAGATCCAATTACAACATTTTTTAATCCGAACTTCGTATTTTGATTTGGTGTTTCTTGTGATGCCAGGGTAAACCGTAATACGTTATTAGAGATTGCCTGTCTGTCTCTGACTGAACAATGTGATGACTTCTCATCCTCGCTGGGCCTATTATTACCATTACAATTAGACCAAACTAATGCTAACACATCGGATCGTCTCATTGCATATGTGGAAAAATACAATATTCATCAAAAATACCATGGTTTTATATATTTTTTAATATATTCTTATATAATTTAATTAAATATATTCATAGTAAGTGTGCATTTAACTAAAGTAATTTAATAATTTGTAAATGTTGGCTTGAAATGAGAATTTCCACAAACAATTGTGCAATGAGCTGTCCTGCTTCTGTGATGTTGGCTTTATACTAATTATACAAATCATCTGAGATTTACATTAATTTTTTAATTTTTATTAGAATATTATTTTATTATTTCAATATTCTAATCTACTTTTATAGATCATTGACTATATTACAAATTATTATTACTTAAAATATACATATACTATACATAAAATTCTTTTTTCAACGCGTCAATCCAAGCACAAAAATAACGGCAGAAGCGGGATGCGAACCGCGGACCTTGGAAGAGCCCCCGCGGACCTTTCCAAGGTCCGCGGTTCGCATCCCGCTTCTGCCGTTATTTTTGTGCTTGGATTGACGCGTTGAAAAAAGAACATCTGAGATTTATTTTACAGTATTACTTGTGTGTAATAACAATATGAATGTAATGTTATTATATTTCACAAGTTAATGTTTCATAACACATTGACACTGGATTATGGACTATAGATCATTGAACCACTTATCAAAATCACTGGAATCTAATAATGAATCAATTAATCAATATAAATAATCTATGTTTCTTCCTCTCTAAGAAAAAGATGATTGAAAGCTGCATTATGCTATGAATCAACTAATTAAAACTACAGTGGTACCTCGCCATACGAGTTTAATTCATTCTGCAACCTTGCTCGTATTTCAAATTACTCCCATCTCAAAATGTCATTGAATAGCTCCGATGTGCGACCAGTTGCGACTTTTTCTGGGTGTTTTTTGCTAAGCAGATTGCTTGTATCTCAAATTTTGCTCGTATTTCAAAGCAAAAAATCGCTCGCTCGACGGCTCGTATCTCTAAAAACTTGTATGTTGGACTCGTATGTCAAAGTACCACTGTATTTTTATAATGTTACAATTGTAAATTTCCAGTGACAACGTGTTAAATAACAACTATTAAAATTATGCAAAATGTCATCAAAAGAAGTAATTTGACTGTCTCTTTAGCCCTTAATGTAATGAATATTTTAATCCACCATATTGTTTTTAATGATATACAACCATGAAGTTTATACTGATAATTGCGTTTAACTAAATAGTATGGCAGATAATTATATTTCTCATATATATATATATATATGATATATGTAGGATTATATTTAAATAAGTATTCATAATATTGTATTTGATTTGATATTTCATCAATGCATGATCTCTAAGGCGGCTTCATTTCAAAATATTCATATTTAGTTGTAATGAATTTTAATGAATTTTTAAAGTAATTGCACAGGTTGGATTTTAGAATCCAGTGATATTTACCAGTGGCCGTCATCTTTTTTGTGTGCGGTCCGACAATCTCAAGTTTTTGTGCCACTAGTCTATGATTCCATATTTCTGTGTAATGAACCCTCAAGTAGTGGACTGCCTATTGCAGCCCACCTTTATTTGTATTATTACTTTTACTCTGTTCAGAATAACTTTTTTGTGTTATTGATATATTTATTTTCTAAAAAGTTTTATGATTATTATTATTAATTGTCTTTCTGTAAATTTACATGTAAATATAATTATAAAATGATAGTTTTAAGCATGTACGCCCCCTCCCCCCCCCCCATTTAGATAAACTGAGTATCTATATATAAAGTATAATATATCTATGGACAATAGTTCAGTTGATGTGTATATTTAAATAAAAAAATCTAAATATTATATGAAATGCAAAATACTTGAGCTTCTGTATAATTTATACTAAGCTTTAGTTAGTGTTACATTAGCTCATTTTATACCCTATTTTTGACTGCCTATTTTATTTAATGCAAGTTTATTTTCATATACAATAATTATTTCGATTTTTTCGATCGATATTTCTTGGTGGAATTCCATTATATCAGATATAAAATAAAAGATTCTTAAGAATTTATTCCACATATATTTTTTTTTGACTACATGTTTCAGCCAGGTCGGATGGCCATTTTCAAGTCAATTAGTTAAATTTTTGTTGGCTCTATATAAAGCAAAAGAGTGAGCAAAAAGGTGTAAATAAATTATGTGATGGGTATATGTGGTTTTAGGAAATCATTAATGTATAAGGGAATTCATTTATGTCACAACAAAATAATATTTATAATTAAAGGAAACATTTATGGGAGAATTCACATCATTTCAATCCCGAGGATAATTTTAAAATCTTACAGGCAGAGAATAAAGGCACTAAACTCACAAATTTAGAAATCCTCGAGATCAATAGAGCGAAATCGGACACAACTATAAATCTAATTTATGACCAAATTATATTTGCTTCTTCCCCTCTTTTGTATCCTATAAATCGTTGATAGTGCCAAAAAACATTTTGTTTCAGCTCAAATTTAACCGGACTTCGTAACGCCTTCATCAGTATCATCAATTAATTATAATTTTACCTGGAATTGTATAGCTTCCCTATCTGCTTTTGGATTATCCACCAAAATAATTTTTGCTAAAATTATCTAGAATTCGTACGTAAAGTGCATTTTGATGTAAATGTTGATTGTTTTTTAATGGCCTTTGTAATTATAAATATTATTTTGTTGTGACATAAATGAATTCCCTTATACATTAATGATTTCCTTAAACCACATATACACCTTTTCGCTCACTCTTTTGCTTAATATAGAGCCAACAAAAATTTAACTAATTGACTTGAAAATGGCCATCCAACCTGGCTGAAACATGTAGTCAAAAAAAATATATGTGGAATAAATTCTAAAGAATCTTTTATTTTATATCTCATATACAATAAATTTATTTGCATAATTCAAATAAATTAGATGAAAATCTGATCAATTTTAATCTTTAATTTGGAATGCAGACAGCAAAACATTTGAAATAATCATAAATAAACTGTGATAATTTTTAAACTGAATGAAAATTACTATCACGCTACTTTAATTATGGTCCATTTTATAGAAATGTGATATTTTTTGTCGAGATGCATATGTAGAACAAATACATATGTTTGCTAAAAGAGGATGAATGTTTGCTTACATGCTTTTATGACAAAAGTGTATTCCTTTCATGTTAGAGGAGCACATAATCATTTTCTTATTACCTTAATAGTTAAATCCATTAATTTTAATTTTTCTTGTGTAACCAGAAAATTATTTTATTTTAAAACAATTTTTACATGTCTGAATATGTGATTATAATTCATCAACCTTGTACTTAATGCTTGTTTTGTGTAATTCATTAATTAGGGAACAACTCATTATACTTTATTGGAATTATTTGATGATATTGAGAATTTTATTTTGATGATTATCAATTAGTCATTTTTTCAAATGCTACATGAATTAAAATAATATTGTTTTTATTCTTGTTGAGTGCCATGTCAGAATTGATTCCTTTGACAATTAACAATAACTCTCACAACTCTGTAGTAAATACTTACTTGTTATAAATATATTGTGATGACTGGTTTCTTGCAGTTGGCAATTACATTTTAATTTACACCATAAACTTATGTAATTATTTATAAATAAGTTTACATTGATGATCGTAGTTTTCAATGAATAGCTTTAAAATACCTCATAGTAATTATTTTATGTATTAATAATTTGACCTACAAATATTGTGGACTTGTCGATGGAATGTTCAAGAACGACGCTACAACTGTAACCCATAATGGATATAATGTAAAACCACTGTTGTCGACTTCCCTGTATGTATATATATATATAATTAAAAAATTAATTTTAATTAAAAAATTAATAAATTAAAAATATTTAGTTTTGATTCACATTATAATTCAATTTAATATATTATTAATAATTTTATATTAATAATATATAATTATAATATATAATAATATATAAATATATATAGAATATTAATAATTTAATACAATTTAATATAATTCACAATAAATTGTGAATCAAAACTAAATATTTTTAATTTATTAATTTTTTAATTAAAATTATTTTTAAAATTATAGTTATGCAGTTTCACCAAGTATTGTCAGTTGATAACCTTCATGTTATGTATATATATACTTAAAGCTATTCGTTCTGATCACTTTCACTGGCACAATACTTTATTTTGATATTAGGCTTATTTCCTGTATAATACAATTAGCCGATAACATTGTTATGTAAATGTTCTCCACACAAATCTTCTTTGCTTTTTCAAACTAAAATATTCAGGGAAACAAAAATTTTACAATGTTATTTACGTGAACTATCTTTATTGGACAAATGATACTGAAGCATTTGAAACTTTTATTTTATTATAGATATTTACTTCTAAGAATATACTCTTTTAAAAATGGAATTATGCCGTATTGGAGAATGACTTCTTATTACTAGTACAAACTAGCAAGTTTGTTTATTCAGCAGAATGCAAAGAGATGTTATACAAAAAATATTTGTATGTTTATTTTTAATGTACAGTGAAATCTCTACATCGTTCCTCGAATAATCATTTTCCCTGGATCTGTCGTTTATTTATTTATATCCAAATTTCATTTCATACAAAAATTGATCCCGCATTCACTGTTTATTTTAATAGGTCCCATTAAAAACGATAGATAGAGGTTTCACTGTATTTTATTTTTTACTTTTGCTGGTACATCATGTAAATAAAAAATGTAATGAGTTAAGTTATGATTTTGTTTATTCTGAAATCGAAAATTAACTGCTATGCTGTATGAGTGAGTTTTTAAAAATGACTCAGTATTTATTTAAATTTTACAACCATGACATGCATAATTAAAATAAGTAATGTGTGATACTCATATTTTAACTTTCATGGTTTTTAAATGTTTAATAGACTGTTACCTCCCAATAAGAACTTGATTTCGTAGGTGAACACAAATCTTTTACAATTCTAAATGCTAGCTGAGTGCTTTATAAAATATTGATTATTTTAATGTATCTCCGTTATTTACAAAATGTCCTTTTATAATTACTATTCAATTTACGCAATTTCATACACGGTTGTGAAAATATTTCTTCCTAAATGAAATGTTACAACAGTAATTAAACTAGAATTATGAAATGCCTAAAAATTATGCTCCTGTGATTTTTAAATTAAATAAAAGAGGACCCGTTATATCACCTGTGAAGATTTTGTAACAGAATAGTACATACATACAGTGTTAAGGTCTATTCAGACGAGCAATTATTGCATCGTTTGCTATTGCGCAGTTGACAGACATTATTGCAAGTAATATTACAACATATGGACTGTGCAATGTGTAAATATTGAAGGCAAATACATCCAATACATATTATCACCTGAATTTTTAGAGTACGGGTGAATTAAAAAATACTAACGGCAACTGGTGTGAGACTTCCGCAATAAATTTTCATCACAATTGCTCATCTGGACTAACCTTTATGCAGATTGTGCTACTGTTTCATGTATTTTTAAAAATATTCTACTATATATTTCTACTGCAAACCTACAAAATGAATTTTATCCTAATGACTATTGATGTATAATTTTTATCTGTAATCTGTTGATACAAAGATATTTAATGACTTACCCGTTTGTTGACTTACCTTTGCATAAGTCTACGGCTTTCTGTACATAAATATATAATATTATATGTTATAATGATATGAATTTAATTATCACCAGCTATGTTTCTTTAGTTATTAAAAATGTAGTTATTCTTTTAAATTGAAGTATCTCATGTAACATTTAAATATGATTTTTTGTCCAATAAATACTTTATATTGTAGTAGCTACTTTACAAAATTAAAAATAAACTTTTTAAAAAAAACTTATTGTTTATTACTTACTTTACCTGGCTTCCACCTCTAGCTCCTTAGAACATACTCATCATGACGCTGGTGGAGGTATCTCAAGCTGACAGCTGAACTACCTCAAGACATTAAACTCATCACAAAGTCGTCAACCCTGAAGAAGACCCCTGCAAAGGCGGTCGAAATATTGGATCGAAACAATTTGCCACACGGCTAAAGCCACAATACCAAATCTGGTCGTAAAATCCTAAAAGTTATATGTATTATTTGTTTATGGTGAAT